>JAPDPK010000027.1:6784804-7389707 GCA_031772115.1 Heritiera littoralis
TATAATTTTCTTAAAAAATTTAATATTATTTGTACGGACTTAAGTTTATTCAATGCATGTAAAAAAATGAATTTGGACTAATACTTGAGTCCAAAAAATTGAATCAAGTTTATACACACAATAAATTTCTTAATATTTTACTTAAACTTGGCCGAACTCAACCCTGTCTATAGAGGTGGTTATGGGTCGAGCTAGACCGGTTCCAGTTCATAAAATCAGTGAATCGATTCAACCCAATTCACGACTAGGCCAAGCCGGGCCGACTTAAATTCTTTGTTACCTTGAACCGGACTAGCTTGATAGCCCATTTTAGGGATTACCGAGCTGGCCAGTTTTTTTTTTCAATTTTTTATTTGTTTTTAAATTTATTTATTAATTTTAATCAAACTAAATATTGACTTATTTAGTTATTTAATATATTTTTATGACTTAATTTAATAATTTTATTTTTATAATAAATAAAGTTAATAGTTATTATAATAACTTATTTAATAAAATATTATAATAAAAATAAAGTTATTTCAATATTATCTAATAAATTTATTGTTATAATAAAATAATAAATAATGATATTATAAAAAAAATTATTATAACTTTTTAATAAAGTTATTAGTTTAAAAAATTTTTAATACTTTTAAAAATTTTTAATTTCTTTAGATAAAATTAAACTTACTTATTACATTTGAAATATAATTAGACTTATGATTTAAATTATAAGTAAATTTGTCGTTTTTCATTTAAAATATCTATTTATTTATTTATTTTGTATGTTTTTAAATTTTTATTTTTTTGTATTTTAAATATTTATTTGTTTTCTAAACTTACAATATTAATTTATTTGGTATTTAATACTACTAAATGAAAATAATGAAATTTTAAAAAATTATTCGAGTCAGGCTGTATCCTCAGACCTTCACGAGCTGGATTCTTAACAAACCAAATTCAAATTTATTGAATCGGTTTTTCGAGCTCTAATTACAAGCTAAATTGAATTGTACTGATTTCAAATCAAATTCGAGTCAATTGGACCCATTAAGCATCTAGTATAATCATGAGCACTTCTAATTAAAACTAAAAATTTGATATCCTACCAGAAAAGTTAAGCCCATTAGATCAACATTCAATGCTTCACTAGCTAGGTGCCTAAGTCTCTAGTACTTGAAACTAAAGTTTTTAGAAAACTGTTGTCTTGCCAGGAGCATGTAGAACTTTCTCCAAAGATCTTTTCTCTTTGACTTTTCTCTTTCTAAGAGGAGCTTTCATTTTCAAAGTCTCTCTCTTCATAGTTGGGTGGTCATTTTCTTCTTCTGTCTTGACTTAAAAGCTATTTTCGTTAGACAGTGGGTTGTGATTCGAATATCTCTTGCTTTCGTTAGCTTTTCGGCTTGTTTTTTTCATCTGGACCATTGGATTTCTGGTACGAAAAGTTTGTCTTTCAGTGTTCTTCTGGGAGCCTTAGGAAAAGCTCACTTTTTTCAGCCTCATTATGGTTCTTATCCAGGAAGGACAGGAGGTAGGTGAAGAGGACAAGAAGACATTATTGTAGATCTTGACCTCTTAGAGCTAAATGCCGATGATGAGGTTAATGGGAAAGTCATACAACATTCCTTGATCAGAAAAGCGATTATAGACAAAACGATCAAGGTTGGGCCACTGAAAGTAATATTATTAAAAGCATGGCCCGTGGAGGAAGCAGTGGAGATTTATTAGATGGAAAGAAATATTTTTCTGTTTATTTTCTTGGCGGAGAAGGACAAAAGATGGGTTCTTGCACAAGGACCACGGTCAGTGATGAATACCTATTTAATGTTGAAAGAATGGCCTTTGGAAGCTGTTCTAAAGGAGATCGACTTTACAATGATAGAGTTTTAAGTCCAGATTTCCAACGTCCCATTAAATTATTTGACAAGGGAAAATGCAATCAGGATTGCTTCCGTTTTTCCAAAATTGTTGGAGCTGGATTTTGACCCGAATGAGATAATTAGGCGGGGAAAGATTATACGAATGAAAGTAGTAGTTTGTGTTGAGGCACCATTGAAGATGGGCTTTTATCTGAAGAGGAAAGATAGACCAACAATCAGAGGAAAGTTCAAATATGAACGACTATTAGACTTTTGCTACCACTGTGGTAGACTTGGTCACATTTTGAGGGACTGTTACTACAGGCATGATGGGGTCAAGAAGATATTATTTGGCCACTGGTTGAGAGCATAACAGAATATTTGGAGGGAAAGGAAAGGGAAAGTTGCAGGAAAGAGCAACCACCAGTTACAAGAGAAAAGAGACCAATTGGAGGTGGAGCGTGGCAAAAAGGTGAAAGACCAAAGACTAGAAGATATGATTAGCCAGGAGGACCCAGACTTTTCTGACAGGGGAAGTAATGCTGATAAGAAGGATGAGAGAATAGATATACGTTGGACAGAGTACCGAGAGTCTTTTTCCCAAGCAAAGAAATCCTCGGAAGACATAATTGCCTGGGAAGATCTGAATATGGAGACTGACGAGCAAGGGTCAAATCTAGAGATCTTTCATGGCAAGGAAACGGAGTCCAGCTTAGCTTAGCAGAGATTCTCGAGGATAAGATGGGTGCTAAGCCTATAAATAAATAAATTACATTCCAAAGGCCGAAAAGAGGGAGAACTGAAGAGGATTGGGAACCGAATAAAAGACAAAGGAAGGAAGTATTGGCCCAAATGCAGAAATGGGCTTACAAAGTCAGACCAAGAATGTGGGATATACTCCAAATAGGCCCAATTCAAGATGAAGAGTTGATGAGCAAGATTTTCGGGCAAGGTTTGATAGAAGAGGGCTCAATGCTTATACAAAACTAAGAGGTCCAGTTTAAAGGAAAAGGAGGAGGAAATAAGAGACTCCTACAAATTAAAAGAGCAGCCAGAACAACGATGAAAATGGAGAATAGGTGATGGACAAAAGAGATTCTGGGAGTTCCAGACGAGGTAAGAAGAGAGAAACTCCAAATATGTTATGAATTGTAGAAATTAGAATTGCAGGAAAGTTCCAGTGATCTAAGAGATGAAAATAGCGAAATGGTGCTAGTGGTTGATCCAAAACAGCCACAAAGGGGCCAATAAGCATCCTCGCGTGGAATTGCCAAGGACTTGGACAACCCTCGGCAATTCAGGCTCTTAAAGAGCTCATAATAAAACACCGTCCCTCCATTATCTTTCTAATAGAGACAAAGCAGAGGAAGACGAAACTAGAAAGATTGAGGAACAGATTGGGATTTTCGAGAAGTTTTTATGTTGATCCAAAAGGTAAATCAAGAGACTTGCTCTTTAGTGGGTTGAAGGTTTTAATCTTGATATTTTGACGGGAACAAGGTTTTTTATTGATGTAAAACTAAACATGAGTTGGGAACTAGGGTGGTTTTGCTCTTTAATTTCTGGTAGTCCGTGGAGACAAGGAAGAAGTGAGGTGTGGTCGGCTATTAAAAATCTTAGGAGAAATGATGAAAATATTTGGTGCTGAATAGGGGATTTCAATGCTATTAAATCACAAGAAGAGAAAAGGGGAGGTCGGCCACTAGATAGACAAGGAGCAAGGGAGTTTAATAGATTCATTGATGATTGCAATCTTCTAGAGTTGAATATTCAAGGACCAAACTTCACGTGATCAAACCACAGATTGGGTGATGACAATGTGTCGGAACACTTGGATAAGATTTTTGTCACTCTAGAGTGGAGTGAGGTTTTCTCAATGGCTCAAGGAGAAGTGGATGTTTGTGTTGTCTTGATCATTGCCAGGTGGTTTTATGGTTAGATAGATTCCGAAGGAGACGGAAAAGGGATTTCAAGTTTGAATCAAAATGGTTGATTGATCAGGATTGTGCTGATGTGGTTCGAGAGTCTTGGTCAGTTGAACAGGAAGGATCACGCATGTACAGAATGTAGAAAAAACTTTGGTTTACAAGCCAAAAGCTGAAAGAGTGGAGTAAAAGAAAATTTAGCAATCCTAAACTAGAAATTAATAAAATGATGCAGAGAATAGCTGAGATTCAAGGTTCTATTAGTATGAAGTAAAGGATGAATTCCAAAGAATTAGGAAAAAGGAGGACGAGAAATGGGAGGAAGAAGAACATTTCTGGCAACAAAGGGCGAGACTTGACTGGCTAAAATGTGGAGATAAAAACACTAAATTCTTTTATGCCACGGTACTTAATAGAGGCGAACAAATTCCATCTTCAAAACAAAGACTTGCAAGGAAATTCAATTATGAAGGATGGTGAAATTGAAAATACTCTCCAGAGTTATTTTCAAGAGATGTTTAAAGAAAGACAGTTAGAGGGGATCCATGATGTTCTTGATTTGGTTGAAGAAGTTATCATAGCCGACATGAACGAAGCTCTCTGCAAAGAGATATCAGATGATGAAATTCGTAAAGCTGTTTTTGAGCTTGGTGCGCACAAAGCGCATGGTCCTGATGGTTTTCTTGGTCTTTTTTTCAAAATTTTTGGGATGTTATTGTTGATGATTTGAACAACACTGTTAGGAGTTTTTTTCGAAGTGGAAGGATGTTGAAGGAGATGAACCAAACCAATGTTGTCTTGATTCCAAAGCAAAAATGGCCTGAGGCGATTGGTCATTATCGACCTATTAGCTTATGCAATTTTATCTACAAGGTCATTTCTAAGGTTCTATCTAACCAACTTGCAATGTGTTTCTCAATGTCAGGCAGCCTTTATTCCTGGAAGACAAATCCAGGACAATATTATCATAGCTCATGAGGTTTTCCATGGAATGAAGAATAGAAGAAAAGGTGCTAAAGGAACCATGGCAATTAAGCTGGACCTTAGTAAAGCTTATGACAGAGTGGAATGGAAATTTTTGGAGCGGCCAATGTTGAAGATGGGCTTTTTCCGTTTTTAGGTTCAGAGAATTATGGAATGTGTCTTTACTTCATAGATGGCAATTATTCTTAATGGTGAAAGAGGACAAGAGTTTAAACCGCAAAGGGGACTTAGAAAGGGAGACCCACTCTCTCCCTATCTCTTTATCCTTATTACTAATGTCTTATCTTGTTTGATTGAGAAAGCCCATTTTGAAGGTAGGTGTGGACACCAAATTTTGTCCAAATCAACAAGATTACATTTGGTTGGGCTCTCAAAATCCAAATCGAAACATTGGGCTTCTGGGCCCATTAAAAAGGGCTGGATTTGATTTTTTTTATATATATTATTATTGTTTGTGTTATGTGTTTTTATTATTTTTATTGTTATTATTATGTTTATTATTTGTTTTTATTATTATTTTATACATATTTTGTTTATTTTTATTACTTATTATTTGTTATTATTATTATTATTATTTATATATTTTTTATTTTTTACTTTTATCCGTATTATTATTATTATTACTTTTATTTTTTATTATTATCTGTTTTATTATTACCATTATGATTATTTCAATTATTATTATTATTATTATTATTATTATTATTATTATTATTATTATTTGTTTGTTATTATTATTAATCAATATATTTCAGTCACATTTAATGGCCACTTCGCCAGTTACACTAAGGCCAAATTTGGCCTCCAGCCGCCGGCGCCTCAGTCCTTCTCCCTATGCCTCGGCTGCCACCCAATATTCATCTTCCCCAGGCTATCAATCCCATCTCTGACCAATGCTTTGATAACTGGAAGACAATGACAAAAACCTAAAAATTAACTCTGAGACCTTAGACAAAAGAGGGGTTTCAAAATCGGTTAAAAGGAACCAGATAGAAATTTCCCGGGGGGTTTTTTTTCCTTCTCTTTCTTAGAGACTCTGAAACACCAAAAACAGTTACAGAACCTCTACCCAACCGAGACGCCCCCACCATCATCATCACCGTATGCCACTGCCAACAACCAAACACCACCACCATCATCATCACCACCAACCTACCACAACAGAAACCCAAAAAAAAAAAAAACCAAACCCGAGACCCTTAGGATCTCAAATCTGGAAACCCTAGATCTAAAACCTAGATATTAAAACCTGCAACAAAAAAAAACACAAAAACAAAAAAGAAATCACAACACAGCAGCCGAAAAGAGGATCCAAAACCATCAACCAGAAATATACCAAAAACACAAAAAAAAAAGAGAAAAGGATGGCTTCGGGGTGTCAGATCTAGGTAGCTAGAGGAAGTTTTGGGTAAAAAAGAGGTCGGATCTGGTTAAAGGAGGAAGAGAGGAACGTTTCTAGGTTCCCAGGAAGACCACCGGCGACTAGAGCACGGCGGCGCACGACGGCCGGTAGTCGCTCGGTGACACGGCAGTTGAGAGGATTTTTGAAGGTTTTTTGGTGTTTTTTTTTGGAGAAACAGGTAGAAATGAGGAGAGGCCAAAAAAATGGGGCTTTTATAGAGGACTAAAAGCAGCGTTTTGGTTAACCCGGACGACCCGCGCGCTGATCCGACCCGGATCCGAGATCCGCGCACCCGGTTCCACTTCGGCCTCCCGCGACCCGCATGCCGCGCCCGACCCGTGCGCCGACCCGCTTCAGCCCGTCCCCTTTGGCAGGCTTGGATCCTTGTCTTGGACCTGATTTTTGGGCCGGTTGGAAGGCTTTCTTTGGGCTTTCAAGCCCAACCCGTTTTGGTATATTTTTATTTAATATTTATTTATTTATTCTATTAAATATATTATTTTATGTATTTTTAATATGTTTGCATAACACAAAAATAAATATTTGTTGTATATAAAATTTTTTAGGAGCTAATAAATTTAAGTTTAATTATAGAGTTATTAATAAATACATAATTTTGAGACATAAATAAATAAAATATGTAAATAAAGGAAATGTATATAGTTTTAAATATATATATATATATAAATTGCAACAAAAAATAATATAAAAAATATATTACATATGTAAATAAAAGTACATAAAATAAGTAAATAAAATACATATAATTATATAGTTTCTCTTGTACATATAATAAATATTTCTTAAACAATTTACTATAAAAATCTTTTTAGAAAGCTAGGAAATAAATATAATTTTGAAATGTACATAGAAAATAAAAAATGTGTAAATAAGTATAAAATATAACCATATAGTTTTTTTTATAATTTTCTTTTTATTATTAAACAATTTACCATAAAAGAATATTTTAAGAAGCTAAAAAATAAAATAAAAACAAAAATAAAATAAATAAATAAAGTAAGCATGAATTCCGATGATAAGTTTTCGTAGAAGTCGCAAGTAGCGATTCTTCGAAAAACTTTAGGTGAGAGGAATTAATCGGATGTTGCCAAAAGTATTGGGATACTCGATATAATTTTTCAATATTAAAATTCATGCTTATTTTAAATATTTATATATAATAATATATTTTGCAATGACAAACAAAAAACGAATATTTAGAAAAAATACTAATTAAAAGAAAATTAATAAAAACAAAAGAAGTAATGGAGATAAGTAGAAAGGATTAATAAAAATGTAGATTTTAGGAGCATATAAATGCAAAACAATCAAACCAATAAAAATTGAGAATAATAAAATTTCAAAAGTAATTAAATTAACTAAATAGGTGGTAATAGAATTTCAATAAAAAACCATAGTCAAAGGAATTAAGTTAATAAATCTAAATAAAAAAATAAGAATCAATGAAGATGAAATATTCTAATTATTCACAAGAGGTAAAAGTTTGTCCGATGATGGGATGCTACGGAAGTCACAAGTAGTGATTCCTAGTTGATCTCTAGGTGAGAAGAGTCCTACTAGATGTTGCCAAAAGTATTGGAATATTTAGTGTGATTTTTCAATACATGAATTTCCATTTTTTCAAAAATAAAAAAACAAATGATATAAAAAATAATAATAAAGAAATAATAAATACATTAAATAGGCATGCACATGCATCATTTACTATCTGTTTACACCACATGCATTCACGCGAATTTAAAAATATCTTCCGATGATGAGATTCTATAGAAGTCACAAGTAGTGATTCTTTAGAAATCTCTAGGTGAGGAGAATTATTTCAAATGTTGCCAAAAGTATTGGAATATTTGATTTAATTTTTCAATAAAAGGGATTCAAATTTATTTTCAAAGGAAAATTTATTTTAATTTTCGAAATGGGTGTGAGCCCTCCCGAGGATGAGATTCTGTAGAAGTCACAAGTAGTGATTCTTAAGAAATCTCTAGGTGAGAAAAATTATTTCAATTGCTGCCAAAAGTATTGGAGTATTTGATTTAATTATTCAATACAAAAAGGTTCACATTCGAAAAATAAAGTTTAACCTTTTAAAATAAAACCAAAAATAAATTTACAAATAAAAAAATGATTTTGAATAAAATTGCAATAAAATAAGAATTATTTTTAAATATTAATTCAAGACCATTTCATTAAAATTAAAGGATAACACATGATTACTATGGTACCGTTTTTTAACGGGCGTTGTGGGGGTGCTAATCCTTCCCCACACGTAACCGTACTCCCGGACCCGATTTTGTTTTCGCAGACCAAAAATTATCTTTTTAATAAAACTTAATTAATTTTGAGATTTTGTTAAAAAGATAAATATTTTTAGGTGACCAATCACACCTATACAAAAAAGATTGGTGGCGACTCCCTTTGTTTTTAAATGTTTTTTCAAATTCGTCGAGCGTAAAGCCGTTACGACAGCAGGCTTCAAGGTTTTCAGATAAATAGGAGATGTCCATTATTAAGTCATCTTCTTTTTGTAGACAACTGCTTGCTCTTCTCCTATGCTAATGATCTAATTGTGATGTTATTTTAGATATTTTGAAGAAGTTCAGCAAAGCTACAGGTCAAGTTGTCAATTTTTCCAAATCTGCAGTCTTCTTCTCTCCAAGCACTAGTTCTAATGCAAAAGTGGCCATCATGAATCGATGTGGTTTCCAATCAATGGGAGTTAATAGTTGCTATCTTGGGATCCCTTTGATTTGGGGAAGAGGAAAAAAGCAATGTTTAGATTTCATCCTACACAAAATCCAAAGGAAAACTCAATCATGGAAAGGAAATCTTCTCTCTCAAGTTGGTAAGAAATTTTCATTAAATCTGTTACATCAGCTGTTCCTGTTTTTGTTATGAACTGTTTTAAACTCCCTTACTCTTTCTACCTTTAGATAAATTCTCTTTTGTCTAAATTTTGGTGGGTTCTTCTGAGGATAGTGATAAAAATTTCCATTGGATTTGTTGGTTGAAACTTATTGAACTAAAGGCAAAGGGGGGATTGGGATTTAAAGATTTTCTCATTTTCAATAAGGCTCTACTTGCTAAACAGGCTTGGAGGATGATCATTAATCCTAATGCTCTCTGGGCTAGAGTTTTGAAGGCTTGCTATTTTCCTCACTCTTCGCTTTTAAGTGCCGAGAAAAGGAGCAAATCTTCTTGGGGCTGGAAGAGTATTTTTTTTAGGGCATTGAGGTGCTGAAAATGGGCTTAAGGTGGAATGTGGGAAATAGTCATGATATTCTGATTCGAGAGGACAAATGGGTGCCTTCCCTTGAGACGTTTAAGGTGCACTCTCAAAGGAGGTCTAAAGAGAGTCCCATGATTGTGTCACAGCTGATTAATCAAGATAGAAGGGAATGGAAAGCAGAGGTGATCAGGGAGCTTTTCTCAGAGGATGAAGCCAAGGCAATCCTTGCTATTTCGATTGGCAATCCAAGTAAAGGAGATTCTCTTGTCTGGCACTTTACAAAGGATGGCTAGTATTGTGTTAAATCTGGTTTTAATTTTTTTATTTCTCTTAACAAGGATCAAGAAGAGCCCTCTTCTAGTTATGGCGGTTGCTTTGATAATGAATTTTAGGGTAGCATCTGGAGATTGCCAACCATTCCAAGAGTAAAATCCTTTATTTGGCAAGCATGTCACAACGCCCTTGCTACTCAGGACAACCTAGCCAGAAGGTAAAGGAAAGATTTTGGTTGATGCCTAAGATGTGACCAGGAGTTAGAAAACTATTGAGCATATTTTATTTTTCTACCCTTATGCTTTGGCAGTGTGGAGAACTTCAAACTTTAATTATTGCCCAAACAGAGAAGGTTTCGAAGGTTTTAAAAGATGGTGGAAGGAAGCTATTAAACCAATCCCTACTTTTGGATCCTTTGATCCAAAAGGTCTTATTGGTTACATTTGTTGGTTTCTCTGGAAAAGCAAAAATGAGTTCATTTTTGAAGGAAGAAAAAAGGATCCAATTGAAATTTGGAAGGATGCGTTTAGATGCTTTCAAGATTTCTAGATTGCCATGCCATCTGTTCAGCATGCCCATACTCTTTGGCAAAAGCCACCTCAAACTGTTGTTAAGGTCGATTGCGATGGATCCTTTGATTCATTATCAAACAAAGTAGGCATTGCTGCAGTGATCAGAGATGAGGAAGGGAAAATTGTGGATAGTGCTAACAGATTGATTGATTCCTCTTCTGCTCTCGTGGCTAAGGCTATGGCGATAAGACTTGGCTGTTGTTTGGCACTTCGTGGTGGCTGGGAAAATGTCATCATCGAGTTTGATTTTAAGGAAGTTATTTTGAGACTGAATCATCCTTCCATACCAAGGTGCTGGCAAACTTTGGCGGTGAAAGAGGATATTTGTGAATTGAAGACTTCTTTTTCTTCTGTTTCTTTTTCTCATGTTGCTAGAAATGCCAACATTGTTGCATATTGGGTGGCTAGGAAAACTAGGCAAAGAGCTTGTCCTACTAATTGGTTTGCCTATCCACCTCAAGAGCTTAAAGCCCTTTTATAATTGCTTCTTTTTGAATGGAAATGTTTTCTTGAAAAAAAAAAAGGTCTCTAGTTCTTAACAGTGGTTCGTCGTTGGTACACAGTACAGTTAATAACTTCACGGATGGAGACAATTCAGATTTAATCTTGTTTTATATATATATATATATATATATATATATATATATATATACACACACACACACACACTAGATATAAGCGCGCGCGATGCTGCGGGTCTATTTTTATTTTGCAATTTTTAAAGTTAGTTAAGTTGATTATTAAATAAGAGTTATTGGACATAAAAAATATTTATTTCCTTCATAATGTTTATTACAAAAAAGAAACACGTTTACTAAGGAAAGATTTATAAAAGAAACGTGTTTACTAATGACAGAGTTTATATATCAAACAATATATCCAAAAATAATTTTTTGAAAAATTTAGATTAGCTTGGATTAAAAAAAATACACAATACCTAAGTTAAATAGTATGACAAACAGATAATTTGTGTTAGAAACAAACAAATTAAGATAATAATACAACAACACTAAAAATTAAAGCATTAATATATATTTTTATATACGGCATAATAGTTCAGACAATTTAAAAAAGAAGTAGAAAAAAATTAGGTAAGAATGTTTTGTTTATATTATTAATTATGTGTAAGGTTTTAAACTCATCTGTAAACATTTTTATTTTAAGAATAACTAATTGAATTATTTATATTTACTCCAAAGTACAATATGTAAAGTAAAAGTATTTTTCCTAGAAAAGTTAGAGAAAAAAAACTTTTTCATATAATAATTTTTATTCGAAAGTAAAATTTGGAAAATACATAATTTATATGTATTTGAAGTATTATTTATTTTTAAATATTTGCCATGTGTCGGTTAAATAATATATTTGAATATTGTTTTTATATTTTTAAAATTATTATCATTATTAATAAATATAAAAAATGTTTTAAAAAATTTATTATGAGGCGAGAGAAGAACCTATTATTGTGATTTGAGATTGATTTTATATAGCTAGTATATTTTTTGTGTTTAGTAAGTTTACATCTGCTAGTGGAGATATAATTTTAAAAAATAGATTTAGAGAAATTAGATCTAAACTTTTTTAATTAAAAATATCTAAATCAATTAGTTTTTGTGTTGTTTGATTTTTTTTCCTTGATTAAAAATCAACTCAAAGATAAATAAATTTTTTTATTTTATTTTTTATTAATTTTTTATATTTAGAATGCATCATTTGTTAAACCCTCTATCATATTTTTATTTTGAAATTTTTTTAATTTATGCGCCGAATCATATTATTGCTGGAGAAAAAAAATTGAAGATTTAAAAATAGATTAAAAGGCATAACAAAAAAAATTCAAAAATAAATAAAATTAAAGAACTTAACTAAAAAATGAAAACCTAAAAATAAATTAGAGGGCAAAATAAAAAAATATTAAAAAAACAGAAATAAAATGCTAAATCAATTGAGACACGACACATGACTCGTATGGGAGATAAAACATTGAATGGTATGGGTTAGAAAGGTGAAAGAAAATGAGTGAATGACAAAACCAATGTGAAGTTGGACGTGGAGCAAAAAAAGGTGATTTTTATATAATTTAAATAATATTAAAAATTATTAACTTAATTAATTTTTAAAATGTTTTAACATATATATTTAATATTAAAATATTTTTATTTTATTAATTATCAACATTAAATATATAGAAATTAATGATCTACAAAATATATACTATAAATGCATTTGTAAATGTAATCTATCGTTAAAAAAACGTACTGTATATGCATTTGAAGAATTATTTAATTATTGAGTATTTGTTAATTGTTATGTGTTAGTTAAACAATATTTTTGGAGATTGATTTTATATTTTTAAAATTTATTATCATTGTTGATAAATATTAAAATAAATATATAAAAATTTATTATTTGAACCAATAATTTTTTATGAAAATAAATATATAAAATTTAAAGATCAATTTTTTATGTTGTTTAATTTTTTCTCTATTAAAAATAAAATTCACATATAAATGATTTTTTTTTGTTCTTTAAATTTATGAAAAAAAAACAAATAAAAAAGGTTGAAAAACCAAAAAGGGGAAAAACTGAAAAAAAAAAAAAGCTAAAAGCTTGACATGTGGAGGGTTTGGAGACAAAAATATATATAGGTATAAATATATATATATATATATATATTAAGAAAATAGAAGCTAAAAGTTTTTAGATTAAACGGATGTTAAAGCTTTGATTGATAGAAATAATGAAAAAAAAAGGATAAAGATGAAAAATTTATTAATTTAATGATTAAATTTTATAATTATTTTTTAATTTTATAATTTAATTATTACATTAATAAATTTTTCCTTTTTACGTCTTTTCCTCCTTTCCAAAAGTTGAAATCTTTATTCTTTCTCTTAGAGATATCTAAATTTCAGCTCGGCTAGCTAATTTCAATGCAAAGATTTGCTCTTTCAATCAGTGGCCCAGCCACTTTCTCTGACATTTAAAATCTTCTATAATACATCATGCATTAATGCACGATAAATTTAGGTTGATGTCAAATTTCACAAGTAAAGGTACATAAGAGCAAACACAAAGCTATTAATTCACACTATTTTATTTTTATTACATTTTTACAATTCTCTTACATACTACCATCATTTGGATAAAAATTATTCCGCAAAAGAAAGTCTTCATTGTCTAATAATTTTATTTGTCTAAGTGCATATTATATAAGATGAATTAAATACAGAAACTACAAGAAATATTTAGAATTAAAAACCTAAAGTAACAACAACAACAATATTATGACTGCTATTCAATAATAATAATAATAATAATAATAACAAAAAAAATTACATGTGTCAAAAGGAGACCTATTTGGAGACTCTTTTTATATATATACTAAACACAAATTTGTGCATCGGTGCGGATCTGTTTTTATTGTGCAATTCGTGAGATTAGTGAAATTGATTATTGGATAATAAGTATTGATTATAAGAAATGTCATTTCTTTTATATTATTTACTTAAAAAAAAAACATGTTTACTAAAGAAAGAGATTACATCAAACAATATCTGGATTAGCTCCGGTTTAAATATAACACATTTTATTTGTCATAAATGAGTTAAATAACGTGGCAACAGATAGTTTGTGCTAAAAAAAAATAACCTAATACAGAGCACGTTCATTTAATTTTTTGTAACTAATTGTCGGTGAAAATAATAAGACTGAACTCACTTGTCCTATAGATTGGATTGAATGCAGTGAGTTGATAACTCCTGTATATATTTTGCATACGTGATTTTGTTCTACCAAATTGTTTTTTATCTAATCCAAATACCATATCGTGCTCTGCAGAATTGTGAAAGTATCTTGAGTTCTTATCACCTTCATTGAGTCACAAAGTCTGGATTTTTGCCTTCACATTGATTCCCTGTTTTTGTTACACTCCAAGAGCTCCTGAACACATTTACACTTCTCCTCCAATTCCACCTCGGTGAGATTTCTTTGACAGGCTAATGAATCAAAAGCAAGACATGCCGATTACTTTCCCACGACACAATTACCAAATTATGACATCAAATCCTATCCCATTTCGTCCCAAAATCAGAAACTCCCAACCCATTAGAGGACAGCAGAGCAGATACTGAAGGCGGGGGCGGCTATGTTTTGCTATCTTTCCTTCTTGAGGTTGAGAGTTGAAAGTTGGGAGGGATTTAGCTTTTTTTCATGTCGTGGTCCTCTCCTCTCAATCACCATCATCATCATCAAGTCCACATTCCACAATAGTTAACTCTGGTGACCACTTCCTCCACGTGTCAGCATCAACTGTGGTATCTGTGGACATAAGTGGGGCCATGGGGTCCCACCTTCCTCACAGAAGCACAGCCCTCTCATAGTGTCTCTACCTAACTCGCCTCAGCCCTCACGGCATTTCTGTTTGTGTGTTTATTGACATGTGATTGTAAGAATTTCAAACCTAATCGAATTGAATCCGGTTGAGTATATTTGATAATTATTGTAATGATGTAACAATATGATATAAAAATGATATGAATAAAAAAATTAAGTAAACTATGTATATAAATAAAGTAAAAGTTAATAATTAAATTTTTATTTTTTTACATCAAAACAAATTTTGATACGAAATTTTTATATTTTATATTATATGTATACGATTTTACGTAACATGAACCCGATCATAAATACAAATTGTTAGGTTTAGATTTGAGTTTTGGTTAATTCAAAATTTGAGAATCAAAGTTTGATTGAATTTAATTTTAAAAATTTAAGCTCAACTTATTTGAGTTGTTTTATCTTAACTTGATAGACGCAAACTCAATTCAATAATAAATTCGATTTAGCATTTTCTAATCACATATTATAAAAATAAAATAATAAATTAATAATATATAAAAACCAAACCAAAGAAAGAAGAAGAGGAAGATGAAAAACCTTGCTCCATTCTTTAAGGAGGACTTCATTTTGCTTAACTTCAACTTCAGACTAGGGCCTGCATGACAAGGCAAAGGAACCTTGCTCCATTCGACTTGAAGCTCATTGATAAGGGTCTTATTAGCAAACCAACAATCTAAACTTCTGAAAGGACGAGGCCCTCAATTAATCAGCTCAGATGAGAGGAGAATAGGGCAATGATCAGACAATGACCTCTTCATCTCTTTGACTAAGATTAGGAAAAGTGGAAAGCCAATTGTGTGAAACAAGGAAGCGATCAAGACTACTTTTCCTATTCTGATTATCGAACCACGTGAATTTTTTCGCAACAAAGGGAAGATCCACCAATTCACCTTTGTAGGTGAAAGAATTGAAATCATCCATGCCCACAACTCCATAAAGTCAACTTGATCTTTCATCATCAGTAGGGGCAGAGTTGACGTCACCACCAAAGCACCAATTTTGTGTCGAGTCATTCTTGAGAAGCTGCAGTTCATTCCACAACAGTTTTTTTTTGGATGAAGCATCACATGGAGCATAAATGCTGAAAAGGACTCATTCAAAGTCCCAGTGGACCCACTTTCCTTCCAACATAATGAATCTGTTTGCTTGTGATTTTAGAACCAGTCAACACACCTAAGTTTTTACCCTTAATATTTATATATGCTATTAACTTTTATTACAAAATAAAATTAAACTCTCAATATTTAATTACATAAAAATTAATTTATTGAATTTTTTTAAGCAATTAAAAATCAAACGATTCAAAATAACAAAATTACTTAAATCCTTTAATTGCCACTACTACTGTACAATAAATAAAAATTAACAACAATTAGTGAAACTTAATGAAAATGTACTTAATTTTGTTTTTTTGAAATGTTTATATTTTAATTGTTTAAAATAAAATTTAATAAATGGATTTTCATGTAGTTGAGGATTTAGTTTTATTTTGTGATAAATATTGAGTGTATGTTTAGGTATTAAGCCAAGTTTTTATCCCACACAACTAAAAGCCCACAGACAGTCCTATAGAAGCCGAGAAAAGAAAGCCATAATTTGATCCTCTCCAGAAGCTCATGATATGATGATCAGAAATGAGGCCTATTTTGGTTTCTTGAAAGAAAACCATATCAATATTATTAGTAATAATCTTTTTTAAGGCACTAGACTTAGCTGGGATGCCTAACCCCGAATACTCCAACTAAATAATATTAGCTTTGAAATCATTAATCTGTTCAGTCTACCCATCTTTTCGAAGAAGACAAGGTAAGGTTCAAGGGAAAATTTTGAATAAAAAAACTTTCAGAGGTTTCGTTGCCCGCGCAAACTACCTTGCGTGGGCAGCATGACCTTATGCAAAGTAGCTTGAGCAAAGGCCATGCATGACCCCACACATGGAAGCTTACGCAAGGCAAGTACTGGGACCCTAGCTAAAGACACCTTGCGTTGGATCATGCTCCCTACGCAAGGCGTCTTGTGCGGGGGTCATGCTCCTCGTGCAAGGGAGCTTGGCAGGCAACGAAACTCCTGAAATTTTTTTGTTCAATATTTTTTCTTGAACCTAACCTTATTTTCGATTTTCATCTTGTCATATTTTTCCAATGCTATCATAATTGTCAATTCCCAGCTATTTATTAAAAATTATTTTGGCACTTTATTAATTCATTCACAACCTGATAAGTTTAATTTCCTCATACCATCCCATCAAAATTAATATTTAGAACCTACTTCCAAAGTCCATGTGCTTATAACAACCCATCAATGTTTCGTGCATGTGATTTGATTTTGTTATTGTCAGGCTACTTTTATTTTGTTCTCAAATTGCATTTTCCGTGCGTTTTTTTTATGCGTGTACTGTTTAAGGTCATGAACATAGAGGCAAGTGACATTTTATTTTTAATTTTTTTATTTGATTCATTGTGGTTCTAATTGATTTGAAGTCTATGAAATTTAAATCTCACATGCACAATTTTAAGAAATAAGTGGGATCCAATATTTATATATTGCTCATCCATGATTACACACAAATTTATATAGAAAAAATATCAAGCAAATAAATATTTTCAATATATGATTGGTAGATCAATGACTCCAATAAAATTCTTATGACAGGGATTAAGATTCAAACAATTTTATTTTCATCGTGTTTATCTTTATAAAAAAAATTTATAGCAGCCAAATGTCAAAATTAACGAAATGGAAAATGTGGAGTTGAGAGTCTAAAACACTGTAATTTGGTTGGTTGGACTAGTACAAAAATTACAACAGAGTTTCGTGCCCTAGTTACAGAAATAAGTTTAAAAGTATACTCATTTGGTAATAAAGGTTTTGAACTACCTTAGTGTTGTGATAAGATTTAATGCTATTTATTTATGAAAACCATAAAAATTGCACGATTTTCTTATGCTACTGCATACAGTTTCGTGCTTCTTTCAACAATGCATGCAAATAGAAAAAGTACTATTTAAGAATGCGTGTTAAGTCTATTGCCAATTCCCAGCTATTGATTAATTACATATGGAAAAATTATCTGCTACCATTAAATGAGAAAGATTAATTTGAAAACAAAGAACACAACGGCATTTAAGCTATTGACTTCTGGAATTGGAATGACAGTGACTCCATATTTATGCAGTGGGCAAAAATATAAAAATACTATTGTTTTTGTATCCCTACTGCATTGAGTTTCATGCCGCTTTCAACAATGCGCACAAATAGAAGAAATACTATTTACGATTGCATGTTAAATCAATAGCCAATTGCTAGCTATTGATTTGTTGATCTATGGAAACCTTGATCTCATAGTATCCATGAAAATCTGCTACCATAAAATGAGACGATTCATTTGAAAACAAAAAACGCATTGGCATTTTATGTTATTCATTTTTGGAATAATGTTCACTATAGTTTATGCAATAGGAGAAAACATAAAAATTAATATATATTTTTTAGGATAATTATTCAATGGATTATTATCCTATCCACCGCTGGTATAATTTTTTTAATTTTACAAGTAGGGTTAGGATAATAAAATGTATTTTTTAAAAATATTTAAAAATAAAAAATAAATAAAATAGGACACATGTCATCATCTTAACTTCACTTGTGGAGTTAAAAAACTCTATTGGCTGTGGATAGAATAATAATCCTTATTCAATATACTATAGAATTTTTAAACTCTACAAGTGCAATTGAATGATAATTTATAGCCTTTAAAATAATTAAAAAATAAAAATAAAACAAAAATATATCATCATCCTAATCTCGTTTGTGGAATAAAAAAAATAATTATTCCATACACTATCAGTGGAATATTTTTATTCCACAAGAGGTGTTAGAATCGTGATGTGTATCCTATTTTATTTATTTTTTATTTTTTTAATATTTTTATAGGATACGTGTTATAATCCTAACACCGCTTGTGGAATAAAAATCCTCTACTGACAACATATGAAATAATTATCCTAAAAAAACTTAACTGATGGTGTATTGAATAATTATTTTTTTATACGTACTAGATTGAGGCTGCGTTTGGTATTTGGTAATGTGGAACACATTGCAGGTAAACATGTTCATGGGCTAGGTTGGATCGGGTTTAATCTTAGCTTAGATAAGGTATTAAAGAAGTAAACGCGAGTCAAAGCCGACTCGGTTCATTTTTTGAGCTTAATTTTTTGCCCAAACCCATTTTCATATATGTTATATAAGTCCAAGTCAGTCCAAATACTATTAATTTTTAAATATTTATAATATAAAAAATAAAAACACATAATAATTAATAAATATAGCACAATAAGTTTGAATAAATATTTACAAAAAGACTTAAGAAACATGAAAAGTTAAATTAAAGTATAAAAAAAAAAACAAACTCAAGATAAATTGCACAACAAAAGCAAAAGTAATTAAAAAACATATTAATATAAAAAGGATAATTATTATATACACCATTAATAAAAAATTTTTACTCCACAAGAGGCGTTAGTATCGTGACACATGTCTTATAAAAATACTAAAAAAATAATAAATAAATAAAATAGGACATGTGTCATAATCCTAACTCCACTTATGATGTAAAAAAATTTCATTGACAGTATATGGAATAATTATCCATATAAAAAATAGTAAAAAAAACATAGTAAACAGACGGGCTGGGCTTGCGCTTGAAAATGGTGAGCCCAAGTTCGGCATACTTTTTAATGGGCCTTGATTTTTAGACTCAAGCCCATTTTATGAGCTTTATATTTTTGTCCAATTCTACTTAAAAAAATAGGAAGGCCTTTGGGTTTTGCATGTAACCAGGCCCTTGAATATGTCTAATTGCAGATATTTTAATTAACAGTAAAGTGATTGCAGTGTTTGAGTTAGGTTATTTAGCTATAATATTACTTTGCAGTTGTAATGACATTACTATTGAAAGTTGTAATGTCGTTACAGCGTTCTCTTATGCAAAGTAATATTATAGTGACTAGGCAAAGTAAAATACTTTTTTCTTCCCAAAATACCCTTCGACTAAGAGCTTAACACACTTTATTATCTTCCCAACATAGTTTATGATTATATTTTATCAAAATTAATAAAATTTTATTTTAGAACTATTGTTATTTAATGTACCATTAACATATTTTTTAAATGTAATTTACATTAGTTACAGAATTTCTTAAATATAATTTTAATTAAGTTTATAAATACTACAAGTTTTTATTTTCTTAGATGTTAAATGGTTGGTTATATAATTACATTTGACATGTAAACATGGAAACTGTGAGAATGTAATGCATATAAAAAAATAATTTTATAATAAATATATTAATGAGACAAATATAAGTAATGATATGTATAGAAATAGAAGGACACATGTGAGGTTGTGTAGAGGATAAACAATGAATTTTCTATTACAGTAAGACTACATCAAGGATCAGCGTTAAGCCTATTTATGTTCATTACAGTAATGAACGAGCTAACTAAATATATCCAGGATAATGTACCTTGGTGTATAATGTTTGCAGATGATATTGTCATGCAGTGGCGGATCTTGACAATAAATTTTGAGGGGACCAAATAAAAATTTAAAATTATATATATTTCATTTGAGCTTCATTACTATATTTTTCTAACAAAAACATATATGCAAGTAATATATTGATAAAAATAATAAGTTTATAAAATTATAAGTTTTATTAATTTATTAAGAAAAACATAATAATTTTGACGTCATGCAATATAAATACCAAAATTCTAGTGAGACTAAAATTGAAAAAGATAAATTTACTAAGACATAGATGGTTTTCAACTAGTAATAAGAATCAAATAATATATATTGACTTGAGGATATTTTGCCTTTTTTATTTATAAAAATTGGTTTGTTTTTATATTTCAAGATTTTCATGTTTTTACTTTTTACTCAACAGATTTAATACACATCTAATTTTCGATTCTCAATGCTCTTAACTTCATAAAAAATGGCTATCTCACCCACTCTATAATAGAAATTAAAATATAATTATTCCAAAATTTTAACATTACCTAGTCATATAATGACAAGATTATGTAAACATATATTAAAAAAATAAATAACAAACAAAGATTTATAATTTTGTTGTTCTTGCTTTAATTAAGGGGATGGTTGGCAAGTCCTAAGACAACTAGAGTGGCAAGCAAAAGCATAAAATAAATTGAAAAAAAAAATATAAAAGAGGTTATAATCGGTAGGTAAGAAAAATATTATAGGTTTCTTTGCTTTTTAAATTATGGTAAGAAAACAAAAATTTATAAAGTTAAATTGGGTTTTTTAAATTCAAATAATTTATTCAATAATTGTAATAATTCAATTAATATTAAGTAATTATGAATAATGATTGATGAATAAAATAAATAAATATTAATGTAATTTTTTTTTAACTTGGAGGGGCCAATTTAATTTTATTTAATATATGAAATTGTTTAAGAGCCTTGCCATGCATCCACATCTGACTAGGGACTCAAAATTTTTGGCTAGTTTCTATTATGGTCCGCCCATGTTGTCATGTGTGCTAAGACTAGGGTGAGGTTTAATGCAAAGTTAAAATTGTGGAGACAGACGTTGGAATCAAAAGAATTCAAACTAAGCAGAGTAAAGACTGAATACATGGAATGTAAATTTTAGTTCAAACAAAGAGGAAGATAGAAATATAGTGATGCTAGATGGGGTGGCGATCTCTAAGCTTGAGGTCGATTGTATAGATGGATAGAGAGATCGATGGTGTGTGACTTTAAGATACAGGCTAGTTCGAGCAAGTGAAAAAATGCTAAAGATATATTGTGTGACAAATGAATTCTTGTTTGGTTAAAGGAAAATTTTGCAAGATTATTGTTAGACCAACATTGCTCTATGGATAGTGGCATAGCCAAGAACACTACCTAGTGCGGTCAAAAGTAATTACATTTGTTTGTTATATTTTTATAAAATTATATCGTCTTTTTGTTCTCTACTGATATTCTTTATTTTTCATTCATTTATTACTTTATATTTCTTAATTCATTAAAAAAAAGGAATAAAACAATACTAAAATGTATTTTTAAAATACACAAATATTTGACATAAATTTTTTTTACAAAATTTTTAAATAATTACAATATCATTGCAAAATTAAGTACAAATAGCAAAAAAGAAAAGAATAATTATATTATATGATAGGGAAATTTTAAATTTTAAAAGTGAGATTAAAGGGTGAATATATATTTATTAGAATATATTTAAAAGTAATAAATTATCAATTATTTTTTTAAAACATAAATTATCAATTATTAAATAAACATATAGCAACCATTTAATTTCACTTGTTGAATTTAAAACTTGACCCTCTATTATAGAGAACAATAATTCAAAACAAAATCTTTAATATAAATATTTTTTCTTACAATTGTCATGAATAGTTTTCATATTTTAAAAATAATCATTAATATATTAAATACATTTCTCCCTTATTGGTAATCAAGCAGCTATTTACTACATTATTTTCTATTGGTTTAAGTAACAAAACTTATTTTCATTACTAAAAATGTTGTTTATGTATTGCCAATGAAATCTTGCCATAATGGTAAGAAACAATCTTAAAATTTTGATGTCTAATTTTTAAATCTCATCATCTGAGTTTGACCTAATTTTGTGTTGGATTTATCTATCTATGTTAGTTGTTTGATTTATCAAACTATTTTTCAGTTTATAATTAAAAATCAATGAAAAATTCAAAATTAAAAATAACAATAACTAATAAAAATAAAATTCAAAAAAAGTTAGATGCGTGAAAACAGCTTGCCATGGCAGGCACCGAGCCTTTGCCCCCATTGCTATTCTCGGCTATTGCTCATTAACTTATGAATCTGTAACAACTTTTTCAGTATACACAAAATTAGCTTTTGTTTCGTCTTTAGACTCTATCATTTCCCAATTTGTTCATGGGTAGACGAACACGAATTCGGCTAAATGATCGTTAGTTATATAATTTAGTGAATTTAACAATATATATTTTTAAGGATTTTTTATTTTAAAATGTATGAGATAATGAGATAATAAATTATAATTTATTGATAATATATAAAAATTATACATTAATAATGCATCAAATATAAATTTTCAAACTCTCACACAGGCGTATGTGTGTATATATATTCTAGCTCTTTCAAAATGGAAAACAAAAAAATAAAAGTGGTAACTAGCTCTCTATATAGGTATCAAAATTATCATAGGTTAATAATTAATGTTAGGCTTTAATTGGTCTTGCCATCCTTTCATCGAGTCAAGTACTAACTCAGATTTTTACTCAAAAAAAAAAAGTACTAACTCAGATTTGTACCCCAAAAACAAAGTATTAACTCATTTTTTTTATAGAATAACTGAGTTTATTTTTTAGGATTATTATCTGAGATATGTTGTTAACGAAAATTTTAAATTTTATTTATGAAAATAAAATAATAGCATATATGCTTTTTTTTCTTTAACAGAGATAATGAAATATGGATAATTATCATCATAATTTCACTTCTAAAAATAAAAAATTCTGCTGACAGATATTAAATAATAATCCCATTATGCTATTATACCAATTCCCACATATGCATAACAAAATATAAAATCACGAAAATCCGAGGCAGATCAAAGAAATTGGTATACTTGTACAAAAGAAAGCTGAAATGAACGTAAAATCAATCTCTTTCACCCATAATTAAGTCTCATTAATTGTTTTTCGGTGAACAATTAAGTCTCATTAATTGATGCAAAATAATTGACACGGGCTCGCTCTCTCTCTCTACTGCTAAAAGGTTAGTATTTAATAAACAGATGATGAGATTTAAAAATTAGACATCAAAATTCGGCTATTGTTCATTAACTTATGAATCTATAACTACAGGCTTTTATTTTAATGTTAAATCGTTGGTTATATAATTACGTTTGACATGTAAACATGGAAACTATGAGAATGTAATGTATATAAAAAAAATAATTTTATAATAAATATATTAATGAGACAAATATAAGTAATGATATGTATAGAGATGGAAAGTCACCGAAGTCGTGTAGATAGTAAACAAGTGAATTTTTTATTACAGTAGGACTACATCACAGGTCAACGTTAAGCCTATTTATGTTTTGTCACAGTAATAGATGAGCTAACTAAATATATCCAGGATAATATATCTAGGTGTATAATATTTACAGATGATATTATCTTGTTTGATTAAAATACAAGTTTTACAAGACCGTTATTAGACCAACATTGCTCATAGATAGTGACGTAGCCAATAACACTATCTAGTGCGGTCAAAAAGTAATTACATTTGTTTGTTATATTTTTATAAAATTATATAGTCTTTTTGTTCTCATCTGATATTCTTTACTTTTCATTCATTTATTATTTTATATTTCTTAATTCATAAAAAAAGAATAAAACAATACTAAAATGTATTTTTAAAATACACAAATATTTTACATAAATTTTTTTACAAAATTTTTAAATAATTATAATATCATTGCCAAATTAAGTACAAATAGCAAAAAAGAAAAAAATAATTATATTATATGCTAGTGAAATTTTAAATTTTAAAAGTGAGATTAAAGGGTGAATATATATTTATTAGAATATGTTTAAAAGTAATAAATTATCAATTATTTTTTTAAAACATAAATTATCAATTATTAAATAAACATATAGCAACCATTTAATTTCACTCTTTGAATTTAAAACTTGACCCTCTATTATAGAGAACAATAATTCAAAACAAAATCTTTAATATAAATATTTTTTTCTTACAATTGTCATGAATAATTTTCATATTTTAAAAATAATCATTAATATATTAAATACATTTCACCCTTGTTGGTAATCAAGCAGCTATTTACTACATTATTTTCTATTAGTTTAGGTAACAAAACTTATTTTCATTACTAAAAATGTTGTTTATGTATTGCAAATGAAATCTTGACATAATGGTAAGGAAAAACCTTAAAATTTTGAGGTCTAATTTTTATATCTCATCATCTGGGTTTGACCTAATTTTGTGTTGGATTTATCTATCTATGTTAGTTGTTTGATTTATCTAATTATTTTTTAGTTTATAATTAAAAATAACAATAATTAATAAAAATAAAATTAAAAAAAAGTAAGATGCGTGAAAACAGCCTAGCAGGCACCAAGCCTTTGCCCCCATTGCCATTCTCAGCTATTGCTTATTAACTTATGAATCTATACCCAACTTTTTCAGTATACACAATTAGAAATAAGCTTTAGCTAGTTACAAACTCGGTATATAAATTGTAAATCCTGAGCATTTGGAATACAATCAAGAACAGAGTTTACACTCCCTCTCGTCTCCCTCTCTTTTTTCTCTCTATCCTTCTTCCTCTGCTCTTCGTCTCTCTCTTTTCTTCTATAATTTCTGAAGCATTTTGGTTCGGCTTGTATCACTTGGTAACCTTGAGATCCGACCAAGTGGCCGGTGGTGGAGGTAGGAGTGGCCAATGTTTTCAAGATGAACAGTGGCCCACGGCTAGGCTTCCTGGAGTTACCGTTGGCGGAGGTAATGACCGGCGGCTGCGATCTCACATGGTGAAGCGGATCGAGAGCATCGAGAGGCTGCTTTCGGCTTTGGAAGAAAGACAAAGAAAAGGAAGAGTGTGGCCCCGGCGGCCTTGAGGTGCAGCACGGTGCCGACGGTGAAAGGGTCGGTGGCTAGTTTTCCTGAATCGTGGCCGGTGTTTAAGAAGATAATAGAGAACAGAGGTTTTTTGGGAGGTGGAAATCTTTTTTTTGGGACAAGGGCGATGGAGATCTGAGTAACAAGAAAAGGTTTTTTTTTTTAAGAAACCTGTGATCAAATTTATTCATAAAAGCTCAGTTTATCAGAAATTACAATGTCATGAATAACATTGGGACATTCCTCAACCCAAAATTGTTCTTCCTCAGTTTGTATCCCGAGCTTTGCTAAGGTATGCGCTGCATGGTTGCCATTCCTCCTTTTTTTTTTTTTTGAGTAGAAAACTTCATTTTATTGCAGCATAAAATTGGCATCATGCAAAACAATGTTTTCCAGAAAATCAGGATAATCCTCAACCCAATACATGTCATCCTCTACCAATAGACCTTGTTTAGCTAGTAAGTGAGCCGCTTCGTTCCCTTCCCTGTTGACGTGAAGTATTCTGCAGGTTTCAAAACAACCTTTCATTATTCTGCTATCAACGATCAATGGTCCCAGTATTGATAAATCTTCATCGTCTCTCTGGAGTTTTCGTAAGATTGATAATGCATCTCCTTCCAGAATGATTTTTCTGCAACCTGTCCATCTGGCCATCTCCAAAGCTCTATAAGCTGCCAGTGCTTCCATTACACTCGCTTCTGATGCCATTTCCACCTTCTGTGTTGTTGCGCTCACCACTTTTCCTTCTCTGTCTCGTATGATTACACCTATACCTCCTCGTTTGCTGTTTAAATCCCAAGCACCGTCAAAATTGACTTTGAAAAAGGATTCTTCTGGTGGCGACCATCTAGTGTTGCTTCTTTCCTTTTGAACCCCTGTTTTTGTGTCTTAGACTGCCTTATAGTCTTTTAGGTAGGCTAGTGTATGTTCAAAGACTCTCTTGGTGTCTGACTTTTTACCATCAATTAGCTCAGCGTTTCGTCCATTCCACGTGGCCCATAATATCATCATTAGCTTTTCTAGTTCATCTGTTGATAGTTCCCTCCCTGCTCTTTCGATCCAATCAATCATTCTTTCTTCTTGAATTTCCCCTGTCAAAGCAGGCAGATTACACAGAGCTAGTAATTCCTTCGCTCCGGGACACAAGCAAAGTGCATGTACGCATGTCTCAGCTTCTGTTTCACATCTTCTGCAAATTGGATCCAGTCCTTCTATTCTTCTTGCCAGGTTGGCGTGTGTTGGGAGAATATCATGAAATACCCTCCATGCAAAAACCTTGACCTTTGGTGGGATCGTTAGTTTCGCCAAGGCACCCCATACCCAACGTTGTGGTCCTATTCCCAGTTGGTTTCTCAGTAGCGCCATGTACCCACTTCTGACTGTGTAGCAACCTTCTTTATTGTAGTGCCAGATACGTTTGTCTGCTATACCAACCTTGCTTATCGGGATTCCCCTGATGATGTTAGCCTCGTCCTGTGTGAATTCTTCATCGACGGTGTCCGTTTTCCATTGTCCAGCAGTCCTATCTAATAGTTGGTCCACTGTTGCTTCCCGAGCCAAATGAACTGACTCAGAAGTAACCCCAAATTCGCCGTTTCTTGGTAACCATTTGTCGTCCCAGATTTTGATCCGTTTGCCATCGCCAACTCGCCATCTTATTCCCAAGTTTAGCACGTTCTTTGACTGCCAGATGCTTCGCCAGATTAGTGACGGTTGTCTCCCCAGATCTGCTTGTAGAAAATCACCATGTGGGTAGTATTTGGCCTTGTATATTCTGGCACACAGAGAATCTGTTTCGCTAAGCAATCGCCATCCTTGTTTTGCCAAAAGTGCTTGGTTGAAGAGCTCCAAGTCTCGAAATCCCAAGCCTCCCATAACCTTTGGCTTACACATATCTCGCCATGCCATCCAATGAGTGCCTCTGCCAGCCACTTTATTGGACCACCAATAGCGGCTTATTATTCCATTTAATTCTCGGAGCAAGACTTTGGGTGGTAGAAAGCAGTTCATTGCGTACATTGGAATTGCTTGCAATACTGCTTTTATAAAAACTTCTTTCCCGCCGAATGACAAGATCTTTCCATTCCATTGTTGCACCTTTGTTTTGAGCCTTTCCTTAATATTCCTGAAGGCAGCCGCTTTTCCCCGTCCCACTAGTGTTGGAAGTCCCAAGTATTTTTCTGGATTGGAGACTACGTTGATTCCGAACAACTGCTTGATGCAATCTGCTTGAGTGTTGTTTGTGTTGGGACTGAAAAACAGAGATGACTTCTCAAAATTGACCACTTGTCCTGAGCTTTTCTCATATGGCTTTAGCATGTCCCTCATCCTTTCCGCCTCTGTTTGCCTTGCTCTTGCAAAGAGAATACTATCGTCAGCAAAGAAAAGATGATTAACTCGAGGACCGTATCTGCTAGCTTGCAAACCAATAATGTCTCCCTCTCTTTGAGCTTTTGACAACAATGCTGATAGGCCTTCATGTGCTATTTGACAGCTTCAGAAATGTTGCATTCTCCTCTTAGCATTTTCAATGATGGGCCCCATAGTAGAAAGATCTGATGAGGTAAGTCTTTTAATAACTGTCATTGAGTCACCTTCCACTAAAACCTCCCTGAAGCCCATGTCATGAGCCCATTCCAATGCTTTGTTAGCTGCGTAAGCCTCAGCTAAGAAGGGGTCAATAGTCCAGGTTAGCCCATTGCTGTATGCTCCCAGAACCTCTCCCTCGTTATCCCGAACAGTAATGCCAATTCCAAATATTCGGCGTCAACTGCGGCATCGAAATTAATCTTGTAGATCCCCACCGGCGGCTGCTGCCAACCTTCTAATCTCACCTGAGTTGCACTTTCCTGTTTCTGCAAAGCTTGGTTATATTCAACCTGGTAATTTCTAGCAAATTTAATTGAGAGCAGTGGGTCGCGTCTAGGATCCCCGTGTACCTCTCTATTTCTGTCATTCCATATCACCCATAATGCAATAAAGAACAATTGAGTTTGCTCACTCTGTAGCTGATCCACTGCCCATGAGAACCAACTTAGTAACTCATCTTGTCCTCCTTCATTATTTTCCCACCAAAGTCCCAACTGACACCATATCTCCTTCGCCCATTTGCAATCTTTTAAAGCGTGTCCAGTGGTCTCTTCCTCATCAGCGCAACGTGGGCAATTGATATTCTCTACTATACTTTTCTTTGCCAAGTTTGCCATTACAGGGATAATGTCATGTACTACTCTCCACATAAAAATTTTGATTTTTGTAGGGACTCGAGTAGACCAAATCTTCTTCCAAATTCTGTTTTTCCCCCTTAAATTATTCCAACCTCTTACAGCCTGTTCAGAATGCATTAGCAATTTATATCCACTTCTTACCGTGTACATTCCTTTCTTCTCATAGTGCCATACCAGTTTGTCTTTAGTTCCTTCCATCCCAACCGGCAGAGCCCATATCATTTCTGCCTCCTCATGACTGAATCTGTTTTGCAGTGCATTCCAGTTCCATCTCCCATTTCTGTTGTCTATGAGCTCAGAGACAAATTCATTTTCATCCCATGATCCTCTGTTTGATTGGATGCAAAAATCATGAGATGATGGGATCCATCTATCGATCCATACTTTCACCCTTTTGCCGTCACCAATTCTCCATCTCGTCCCTTTTAGAAAAGGTTTAATTCCAAAAAACAGGAAAACTTTTTGGGAATGTACCATTCCTCTAAAAAAATGTATTAAGAATGTATAAAAAAAGAGGGCCTAAACGGCTGCGTTTTAAGCAAGAAAGGGAGAGCCAAAATGCTGGCGTTTGGAATCGGGTCCGGTGTGACCCGTGCTTAGACCCGAATCGGATCTTGATGTCTGACCCAACCCAGAACTAGCTGATCCCAGCCTTGGTGAAGCATCCCTTGGGCCGTCCTAGCTGCGCCGTTTGCAAGCAATCCTTTGGGACCCAAACATTTAGGTATAATTCTATCTTTGGCAATTTATTTTTATTTTATTTAGTTTTAGTTACTTTTGCCCAATATTTAATTTTCCTATGTGGATAATGATTTGGTTTGGATGATAACTTTAGAACATATAAACTCATGTGGTTGGTTAATACGATTATGTGAATTTATTTTTAATAAAGCATGAGTAAAAATATGAAAAATCTCTTATTATACTGATAACATAATGTATTAGGAAATATTAAAAAATAAATGTGATGTTCCTATAATGAGATATATTAAAAATCATAAGTAGCAATTCCTCTAAGTACTTTTGGTGAGAAAAATTCACCATATATTACCAAAATATTGGGATATTGGTGCAATTTTTTTAACAGAAAGAATTGTATTTATTCTCTAAAAATAAATAAATTATAAACCTTTTGTTGCGAAAGAAGAATAAAAATAAGAATAGATAAATAAAACAATGGTTACAACTTAATAATGAAATACAAGCAAGAAATGATAGTAGTTGAAGATAGCTAAAAAATGAGAGATAAAAAAGTAAGAAAAAAATGATAATAGTAAGTCATATATGTATATCATGTGCATTTTTTATTATATAAAGACTAAAAATAAATATGTTTTTGTCCGATAAAGAGATGTTATAAAAATCATAAATAGTGATTCTTAACTGATTTTTAAGTGAGAAGAGTTCACTAAATATTACTAACGTATTTAAATATTTAGTGTAATTTTTCAAAATTGTGATTTTCTATGAAAAATAAAAATAAGTAAGGCTTTTGTTTTTTAAAAATGTAGATTAGTGTGCTTACTCGTAATTTTGAATAGGTGGTCACACTTAAATAAAAAAAAGGTTAATAGCAATACCATGATTTTATGTCTAATGATTAGGTTTTAAGACAAAATATTTTCGACAAATATAAATTAAAATTTAGAAATCAGAAAAAGGGGGTTTTGATACAAACTTAGAGAGGAAACGATTTGTGAGGACTTTCTTGATACCAAAAACAAGAAAAGGTTAGCGAGCAAAGAACCAAATGATATGCAAGTATACATTTTCCTTAAATAATATCTAAAAAATAACAGAGTAAACAAAATAATATATTATATATTAATTAAATAAAGAATGAATATATTTAAAAATATATATTTATAATATAAATATATGCTATTATAAAATTATTATTTATATTAATATAACAGACACGGGACAAGTTTCTAAAGAAAGCTTAGTCTACTGACCAAAATATTATAAATGATTATTTTATAATAAAATCAAGTGTTAAATTAATAATATTTTTTTATTTTTTGTTTATAATTGTAAATATAGTAAAAAAATCATTTGATATTCATATGTATTGTATTTCAAATTTATCTTATTTAATAATTGAATTTAAAGACTTAATGTTAAATTGATGATAGTACATTATTGATATAATTGTATAATAATTACAAATAATAATTATTTTAAAATTTTTAAATTTTAATATAAAATCATAAAATTGTAGTTCGAATTTTTTTTTTCTGATTATAAACTAAGTTCTTTTTTTTTGTTTCGAATCGAATTGATCTCAGATTTGGATCATTATGAATTCAAGTTATGACAGATTCAGATTATTTTGGTTTCGAGTTTCTTTGGATTCAAGTTTTTTTTCGAGTTCGCGTTTTCGGTTTTTTGGAGTCAATTTTTTGTCAAAGATCTTAGCTTTTAGATCCTTATCAAGCAGCACATTTGCTGCCTTAATATCTCTGTGAATAATTTTCAATCTTGACTCATGAAGATAAGTTAGACTTGTCGCAATTCCCAAGCATATTTTCTTTCTTATTGGCTAGTTCAAGGTAAGACGTTCATCATGACCTAAGAAGAAAGAACAAAAAACAGATAGATTGTTTTAAGTCACAATTATCAATTTAGAAATACTACTATTAGATCTTATATAAGATGCTAATGCAAAACTTACCAAAAAGTGCATGACCAAGACTGTTGTTTTCCAAGCATTCATATATTAGTAACAGCTGATTTCCTTTAACAACAGCCAAAAAACTTCGCAATATTTGGATGTTGCAATGCAAAAGTTATTCCTATCTCATTTACAAATTCACGATTTCTTTGCTTAGATTTAGAGGATAGTTGCTTAATAGAAATTACTTTACCATCTGACAATACACCCTACAATCAAGCAGAATGAAATTTTAGAAATAGTTCAAAAAATAATCTCTTTTTCATTTCGACACTAAGACCAAATGTCATAAACTAGACAATTCTTCGGTATTTGAAAAGTAAAACCATTAGGCTTCGAATCTTAAACTGAAGTGATAACAATTATTACCTTGTAAACTGACCCAAATCCTCCTTCACCAATCTTATTTGTAGAATCAAAATTATTGGTAGCAACCTTAAGTTGTCTTAAACTGAAATAGCTAGTTTGAAGCTCCAACCCATGCTACAAACTAGCTATTTCAGTTTAAGACAAATTAAGGTTGCTACCAATAATTTTGATTCTACAAATAAGATTGACGAAGGAGGATTTGGGTCAGTTTACAAGGTAATAATTGTTATAACTTTAGTCTAAGATTGGAAGCCTAATGGTTTTACTTTTCAAATGCTGAAGAACTGTCTAGTTTATAACATTTGGTCTTAGTGTTGAAATGGAGAAAAGATTATTTTTTGAACTATTTCTAAAATTTCATTCTGCTTGATTGTAGGGTGTACTGTCAGATGGTAAAGTAATTTCTATTAAGCAACTATCTTCTAAATCTAAGCAAAGAAATCGTGAATTTGTAAATGAGATAGGAATAACTTTTGCATTGCAACATCCAAATATTGCGAAGTTTTTTGGCTGTTGTTAAAGGAAATCAGCTGTTACTAATATATGAATGCTTGGAAAACAACAGTCTTGGTCATGCACTTTTTGGTAAGTTTTGCACTGACATCTAATGGTAGTATTTCTAGATCGATAATATGACTTAAAACAATCTCTGTTTTTTGGTCTTTCTTTTTAGGTCGTGATGAACAACGTCTTACCTTGAACTAGCCAACAAGAAAGAAAATATGCTTAGAAATTGCAATAGATCTAACTTATATTCATGAGGAGTCAAGATGGAAAATTGTTCACAAATATATTAAGGGAGCAAATGTGCTGCTTGATAAGGATCTAAATGCTAATATATTTGACTTTGGATTAGTCAAACTTGATGAAGAAGAGAACAGGCATATCAGCACAGGGATTGCTGGAACAATGTAAGTATCTGTCTCTCTCTGCATCTTGCTTGAATTTAGATTAAATACTGAAAAAAGGTCTTGAAGAGCATTTCCTTTAATTTGGATAAATATGGAGAAAAAGATGTCTGTTCTTATAAAGGCATTGCTGTCCATGTTTAGTCTAATAACTTTATGTCAGATTTTAGTAAAAAGTTAGCATTAGGGTAAAAAGTATGATGGTGCAAATTACCTTTAATATTTTGACAGGGATATTTTTCTCAGATGCTTCTCTGAGGTTTCATGATCTTTGCTTCTGTATTCAACGTTTTCTTTCTCTTTTCCGGTGGTTTCATGGCGCCTGCATATGCAATGAGGGGTTACTTGACTGACAAAGCAGATGTTTATAGCTTAATTTGGTGTTGTTCTTCTGGAGATTGTTAGTGCGAAGAGCAACACAAATTACAGGCTTTGGCTTTTATCTTCTTGGCTGGGTAATCTATTTCATCAACTTTTCCTTTTCTGTTGTGTGATCTTTGGCTTTTAATTTATCTTCTTTTCTTCTGATCATTTGGGGATGAATCTTTTATATGATAAATTGTTAATGTGGAATCTAATGTTAGAACATTTTTTTTGGGAATAATACTGCATTATGAAAATTGCACAAGGATGAATAGTTGTAGATTGCCTTTTTTATAATTTTGTAACCGTTAAGTACAACCATGCATCTCACGGTACCTGTAATTAATGAGATCCTTAACTCATTTAACTAACTTTTACCCGAAATATGATTGTAGTAGGCCTATGTCCAGCAAGAGCAAGGAAACCTTCTAGAGCTTGTTGATCCAAGTCTTGGTTCGAAATACTCAAAAGAAGAGGCATTAAGGATGCTTAACTTGGCCCATTTGTGCACCAGTCATCTCCCACTCTAAGGTCATCCATGTCTTCTGTAGCAAGCATGATGGAAGGCAAGATTCCTGTCCAAGCTCCATTAATCAAGCGAAAGGATGCGGACCAGGATGCAAAGTTTAAAGCCTTGGAGATGCTATCACACGACAGCCAAATCAATGTCTCGATATTTTCTCAAGACAGTCAGGCTCCAAGAAGCACATCTATGGATGGACCACGGAGTGATTGTTCAATATCTTTCCCTGATGAGACTGGTGAATATTCTTCATCAAGTATGCTTCTCAAAAATCCTTGAGAACAAATTTGACTGATTTCATGCATTAAAATTCTTTCCCTTCTATTCTGACTTGATTGTTTGTACAGGAAATATATGAAAAATGATACTACAATCAGATATGAGATGAAGAGAAATGTTTTGATATAATGAGTAGATAAACATGTCCAAATTTATTGTGTAAAGAACAGTTTATTGAATGAGTGAAGATTGCGCTTGATTTAATCTGCACTCTTTGTCTTATTAGGATGAAACTGTCTCCTTAGAATTTGTACTAAAGTTCTGGTTGATAAATTTATGTCTTTTGATTGTACGAACAAAGACAAGTAAATGATTATCGTAGTAAAAATGATCTTTGAATCATCCTGGTAGGTGGTTTCCTCGAAACTAAAGCAGCTGTAATCATCAAATTGATTATATCAGTGGCTAAAACCAAATTCTGACTAGGGGATAAAATAGCTGGGATGAATATGCTGCAACTTCTCCAAAATAAAAATCATTAAATTAAAATGAGTGGTTGGAAAATGAGAACCTTTGATCAACTTGTTGCTGTTAAGAATTGGACCTTGTATTGAAGCAATTTTCAACTTGTTTGTGATAAAGTATTGATGCTGCAGACATTAAGTTGCTAGGCTGGGGATATGCAATTACAGAAAAGAATTCCCTCACTGATTCAAGAAAAAATAAATTAATTTGTTTCTCCTTCTATAGATGATCATTTCTTTCCACTCTACCAACGACAGATCTTTAGTTTATCTTCATAATAATGAAAGAATATATATCACTCGTGCAGTAGCATGCTCTAAGGTGCGGGAATAACATCGATCTAAAGAAACATGCAAAACATAAATAAATCAAGCCATGGGAATGGGAAAACCAAGGAAGAAGTCAAAAGTGGCTAGCATCCATGAATTGTTTTTGTTTTTGGTAAGGAGGCAAGCTGTTAAAGAGGAAAATTTCCAAAAACCTCTGCCATATCATAGCATCATCATCATCACCATATGCTGGTTTGATGATTCATTATTCCAACCAAGCTATAAATGCTGGTAATCTTTTCTTTTCTTTTTTGTACGGTATGTTTATTTGGTTATACTTAAAATGTCGATTTGTGCTAAAATAAAAAATAGAAAAAAACACATAATAACATTAACTTATGTGCTTTAGGGGAAAGTTGCAGCTCTAATTCTAGCAACGTAACAGGAAGGAAAAGCTGAATATGAAGAATAAATTCGCCTTCTCAACGTTTAATTCATTTTTTTGCTAACAAAAAAAAAGTTAAAAATTAAAATTTTGTTGAATGGTAGTCCCCAGTTGAATCAGGAACTCCAGCAAGACACCAATGGGTACAATAATTTCCCTTAGTCCCAGCATAAGCAGAGGGATGCCCATCTTTCCTCAGCTGCGAAAGCATCGTTATATCCAGCAAAGTCACAGGCTTTGACATGCTCCTTAGCACATCCTTTACAGTGGCTACGGCTGGTGGCAAACCTCCTGGATATGTTGTCCCATTCACAGGCGTGGTTTCGCCTTCACATGTTGCTGAAGTTGGACCATTCCATTCCCTGCCACGGTACAAATAATTAAAGGTTATTATTCTAATCACCTGCAAGCAAAATTAAAAAACTCTTAACACATCATTCTTTTAGTTCATTTCGTATACTTTCTGAATATTTCTACATGTGTTATGTAATACCCTATTAATTTAGTTTGCGAAATTTAAAATTTCACTAACACTAACAGTATATTTGGTAATTTTTCAATAATTAATATATAGTTACAATGTGGGATTGTCAACATTACTCATATAATGATGCAGTGATCAAATTCTTTTTCTTCAAATAGTAGCAAGAGTAGACCTACTTAAGGGCTAAGTTATCCGTTCAATCTCGAAAGTCCACTTGATAATTAATCAGACTTGGACAAAATATCAAATGCAAGTAATAGGTTTGGCCAAAATTTTTAGGTCCGATCAGTTTAACTTTTTAAAGCTTGGGCCTGACCCGGCTCCAACATAATTAAATTTAAAATTTTTTAATTTATTTATTAAGTATAATATAATTATATGTATTAAAACATTTATTGTTTAGTTAACATGATTATATATATTTAATATAAAAATTAATATGTAAATTTTAACAAATCAAATTAAACTTTAAATGAACTAAAAAATAGAAAAACAAATAAATAAAATTTAAAATATAAAAAATAACTAAAATAATATTTGGACCAGCAGATTCCAGCTTTGCATTATAAAATAAAAACGCCCATAATCAGATCTAAACAGGAGTAAAGAAAAATGGTGCTTACTGGTAATGGACGGGAGAGATGCCCTGAAAGAATACTTGCGTAATATAAGGGTCAACATCGGAATCAACCCATTTGGACCAAGTACTTAGTCCCTCCTTAAAGGCTACCAATCGATCCATGTCTTTCACAATCTTTCCTCTCCATTCAATGAATTCCCATCTGATTCAAAACATGAAAGTCATTATCTGCACCTTTCAATGCAAAAAAAAGAATGCTACTTTCGACAAAGTCGGATCATCCGCAAACTATTAAATAGCAGTATCATAAAGATAAAGATATTTTTCTTAGGTTTTATTTTTTTGTTCATTTTAAGTTACTTACATAATTAACAGATTGATTCGATTACAAATTAAATATATATTTATAAAGCAAATAAAATATAAACAAAGTGTACTTACGGTTGATTCTTTCCTTTGACAGTATGAACCCACCAATGCCATGTATTAAAGATGAGGAAGTCGTATCCTTTCCATGAATAATTGCCATTTTCAATGGAGTCGAGCTTTAAAACAGTGCCAATCTCTTCTTTCACCAGATCAACTAGGTACACATTGCGGGAATAATCCAAAGAAACATCAACGTCCCGCAATATCCACAAAGTATGTTCTATTTCAAATTTATATTTTAATGCATGTTAATTTGATAATGGTTAAGATGATATTATCCAAAAAATTTACAATTGCATCGTCTATTTTTAAATTTAAAGACAGTGCATTAAATGAAATATTTTATTAAAATAATAATTTAACTATCCTTTTTTATTTAGTGCATTAAATGAAATATTTTATTAAAATAATAACTTAACTATCCTTTTTTTAGTATATTTTGATAATCCATGATCAGTGTAGCACTGCCATGACAAGTTTTACCTTTTTGCACAGAAGTGAACGTACTACCATTAAGAAAGAATTTCATTCAATTTTTCAATTTCATAGGCAAGAAAAATTTTAGCCATTGGAAAATTACTAATTGCCAACATTTCTATGGTCTATTGATAGAATGTTTGTTTTTAATTTTAGTGATTAGGGTTAAATTTCTAACAGTCACAATTACCAAAAATAAAAAATCATTAGCAGCTGATAGAACTCACCGGTAAAGCAAAAGTGGAGAGGTTTCCATGACTCTTCACAGTGTATTTTGATTGTGGCAAGGACTGCCACATTTCTTTGCTAATAGAATCCCCAACGATCAACATCTTTTTCCCCTTCATTCTCTTCAAGAAATCCTCACCATTAAATCTGTTTCATTCAGCAGTGTAAAAAAATGAACAGTCCAATTACATTACATTGCAACATTAACCTTTTGATACTAATCATTTATACTCAGGGTACGTTGGGATGGGCAGCGTTTGGTAATATTAATTTCGGTAATATTGAAAATAATGGTGAAAATGATACTTATTATAACAAAAGATTAAACTTAGAAGTAGTAGTGAGAAGAGAAAATGATTAAAATATATATTATGAATTTATAATATTTAATTGGTACATATGAAATTAGTAAATAATTAAACTTACTCATATTATTTTATATCTAATAATATATTTGTTAATAATATCTAAATTTATTTAAAAATAATAATATATTTACACATCTTCAAATAAAAATTATTTTTATTTATTTATTTATTTATTTGATTAGTCATGTAGTTATTTATTTTTATTAATTATTTATTATAAAGATATCTATTTTTTTTATTTGCTTGTGATTTATTTGATACTAAAATTAATTATTTTAATGTATTTATTATTTTAATATTTATTAATTAATTTATTATATAAGTATATAAATAATTATTATTTATTATAATAAAACTATTTGAAATAATTTAAAAATAAAAGAAAAAATTAATAAAAATAAATATGTTATAATTTATAATCTAAAATTAAAAAAAAAATGTTCGGTTGAGGACGTGAAGGAAAAAAAAATTCTTTGTTATCAAATTCGTACAATACGTGATAAGTATCGTATGATACGATTCAATTCACTATAAAATCGATACGTATTAACACAAAGAATCGAATTTATCATGCACAAAGAATCGAATTTATCATGAATCGATAGCGTATCTATCAATATACAAACGAATCAATACGTATCGTACGATATACCGATACATTTCGATACATTTTATAGTGAAATTAGGTTAGGCCAAATTAAAATCTGATCTGACCCAATTAACTAAAAATACAATTTTAATAGTTTTTTAACTTAAAAAAACTTTAAAACATATTCTCTATATAATTTAAAATTGAAAAAAAAAATAGTCAATAAATTAAAAATAAAAATATTATTTAAAAACATACTATTAATAACTATGTTAAGAGTTTGTAGATAATCATAAGTCACTTAATCTTCTTAATATGTATAATATTTTTATTTTTAACCTAAAAAAATTTAAAAACATACTCTTTACATAATTTAATATTGAAAAATTGGATTAAAATTAAACTTTTAGTTAGTAAATTAAAAATAAAAAATATTATTTAAATATATATACTATTAATGAGCATGTTAAGAGTTTACAAACAATCGTATTTTTTATATTTATCATATACTCACTTAATCTTATTAATATGTATAATATTTTTTTATTTATCTTACATGAATATGTATTATTTATAATTAATTCTAAAATTATTTACCGTATCGTAAGATACGATACGATACTCGATACTAAATTTTTAAAAATAAAATTTTAATTCACAATACGTATCTCAATTTAATAACTATGATTAAATTCTCATCGGACTCTACTAAAACCTTTTTGCCTTGGCATGGTGGAAATGATGCCCACATTAATGCAATTGGACTCAGTATGATTGGGATGCAATTGCAATTAAAATTTCAAACTAAATTAGTTGATAATCAAAATTTTATTAAATCCTCTTTCGATAACTGATTGAATTTATTTTGGTGACTGACCAACTAATCGAAATAAATTTGATCAATCAGTTAATTAGATTTTAATTGAACTTTGAACACCCCTATCTTTTTAAATCCAAATCTGGCCTCAATATAACTATTATTTTCTTAATCCTATTGGATAATAAATTATAGATGGGTAATATCCTAGTAATAGTTCATTTTTCATAATTAATGAAATACATTGAATTATATGTAAAAATTGCTATCTCTAGCATAATTGATCCAAACTCAGAAAACACGATCAATTTACTCCAATCTAAAATAGACTGATAATATGATTTGACTAGAACAAGCAAAAAATTTGAACTTGCAACTAATAAAAACCCAACATAATTTGAATTTAAGATAATTCGAATTTCAAACAATTTAAATCCGAAATTTGACTTGACATTTTTTGTCCAATTTCACTTCTATGCTGAGTGAATTAAATAACATTTAAAAAAATATTACTAATAAATCTTTTTTTCTCCCCCATAAAGGTCTATACTCTATCAGCAATATTCAGTCACAATATATATTATCATAATTGCTGATGAATTTGCTGATTGATTCTCATTGAGTATACGGAAGAATACAAGATCAGTTTATATAGAAGCTGATGAAGCTTCTCGGGTGTAAGTTAGTTAACTAACTAACTACCAACAACTACTGCATGTAGTTTAACTAACTAACTTACATCTGATAAGCTATTAACTGGAAAAGGAAAAATACAAAGAAAATTATATTTCTTTATGTCATATACTCCGTTAATTGCCATGAAAAAGAAAAACAATATAGAGAAAACAGTACCTTGGCAAGGAGCAAGCAGTTGGGTTCCATCTATATTTCTGGAATTGTTTGTCTACTCAGCCATTTGCTTCGCAATCAAATGCTTTCGAGATAAAAGGACTAGTGGAGCTGTTGTAAAAAGGGTAAGTATCATCTTCAACCGATCTCCCATTGAAAAAATCACAGCCGCCTTTCAGTTCAGATGACTCAACTTCGCAAAGCCATGAAATTAGAACAACCAAAGCAAAAGCAACATGGCAAAAGCTAATGAGAAATCCCTTATTGTTCCCCATTTTGAAAGAGAAACAGAGGATAGACAATGGACTTGAAATCAATGCAGTACTCTTTGGAGAGTGTTGCAGCATGAAAGCTAAATATATACACCTCAGATTTTGTCTGGGAAGAGTCTGTAACTTTTTTTTTTTTTTTTTACTGTTTTCTCTCTTAATTTCTTTCCAAATTGGTTCAATTTAAGACAGATTTCCTCCTTTTTTTTAGACGGCATTAATTAACTTCTTCAAATATAAAAATGTTTACGGAGAATCCTACAATAATGTTACAAAATTTATCTTACTATAAGGTCAATGTAAACAACACATAATTAAACATAAATTTGGAGTTATTAGGTGTAAATTATGTTACAATTATTATTAACATATGATAATTAACGTAAACATTAATGTTAATAGACTTAAACACATGATAATTTTGCTATAAAATATGTTTGGCATTAATTATCATGTATTTATGATAAAGTTAATATATTTTACACCTAATAACTTTAAATTTATACTTAATCATATATTATTTATGTTGATCTTACATTAAAGTCACGCAAAATTATTTTGTATTTTCATGGGTAGACTTGGAACTTTGAGGTTCCAAGTTTGAGTTTTACAAGTGTAAGATTTGTTTAGTTTGTTATTGTTATTATATTTATCACTTTATTAATTTACCGCTTCATCAAATGTAATATCCTGGTTATAATAAGATATTATAATTATAACTTTGAATGAGAATATACCACTCAAAAAAGATTAATATTAGCAAATCTTATGACATTGTAACGTGTAATTTTAATACTAAACAAAATGTTTTAACTATAATTTAATGCTAGACCTAGCCGCTCTAAATACACAATGTCACGATACAAAAAACGACATGAATAAAAAACAAAAAAATGATACGGATTAAAAGTTTGTAAAAATTAAATATGAATATGATAAAAACTAGAAAATAGGATTTATGTTCAATGGATTGACATGAATTTTGATACGAGATTTTCGTGTTTTACACTATACGAATACAATTTTACGTGACACAAATATAAATTTTATACATGAATTATCAATTCTATTTAATGCTATAATACCGTTGTCAAATCTTAATTCCTTATAACAAATATGAGTTGCTCTTCATTTTAACGTTTTGCCGTTTAGAATTTCCAAAGATTTGATATTTTCTTTCTGCTTTCGAATGTTAGTCTTTTATGTTATGCTAGCAGTTTATATTTCATTAAGATTTTAGAATTCTATGACAACTCCAAATTTTTTTTCGTACATTTTATTTATTTCATTAAATAAAAAATCGACTATAGATAAATTTTTTTGAATGCTAGTCTTTTATGTTATGCTGCTAGTTTATATTTCATTAAATATACAAATTAAGAACATATTAAGGCAGTCTTGTTACAATTATCAGACACTGGCAAGGTTTTCTACATAGTTACAAACATTGATATCATTTGTATTGCATTCAATCATAAACATTGTTCTGTCCTTCCTTGACAGCAGTTTCAATCAAAGTGTTTAGCCTCAGATTGTGCGAGATTATTTTGTCAGATAAAAACAACACCAATTCAACATCTTCATCTGTCTCTCCTCTAACAACATTTATTATAGAATATGCATAATACTGATCTTGAAAATCCTCAGGATTGTGTGATAAATTCGGAAACTCTATTTATTTTCGAAGCAATCTCTGAGAATTCAGATGCCACATTTTTAAAATTAACTCTGTATTTTACAAACCAACGAGAGTAATCAAGAGTTATCTCGAATACAGAAAATCTTGGTGACCTAATGGAGTCAACTTCAATAAGATGTAAATGCCTACCACGCCTTCCGAAATAAGGAAACCTTTGGGAGCTCCAAACACCAGTTGATTTTGTCTAGGGATGTAAATGGTACTTTATAAACGGGTATTCGATATTATCCGACCCGATTAAGTAAGGTTAGAATAGTTAATAATCGAGTTTGGATATGATTCGGGTAGTAATTTTACTACCTGTCATTGATTCGAGTAGGGTCGGATAGTGATCTTAGAGTACCTTATTACTTAAACCCGATTACAGATAATAATTTTTAAATATTATTATATTTATTTTTATTTATAAAATATTTATTATTAATATAATACTTAATTAAATTAATTCATTAAGTATTTTAATTATGATTTTTAACATTAATTTATTTTTATGAGTTCATTTAAATGTATTAATTTAATTTTTTTTAAAATTAATTTTAAATTTAAAATTAAAAGTCAAATTTTGACTTAATAAACGAGTATTTAACGGGTTTAAGTAGTTAAACGAGTAATTGTTATATTAAATGGGTAAGATTCGGATGGTAAAAATCAAAATAATCGGATATTTAATCGGATTTAGATATTTTTAAATATAATCAGTTTCGAATTCAAATACCTCAAATTTTGTGAGTACTCACACTGTTTACATCCTTAATTCTGTCTGCATTTCTGGCATTGTCATTGTTTCCAAGCTTTCAATATCAACATCAAAATAAAGGGAAAACATCCGTGCGACTAAGCCCGTGCATTGCACCACTCCAAAATACCCCATGTTCAAAGTCTGTATAATGTAGAACTTCAGAGGGTGTCCAAGGTTTAGTTTCTGATGAAAAGATCTAAATCTGATATGTAAGAGAAATTACAGAGTGTTCAATGTCATCGAGATCATCCTCTTCATGAAGAAGATTATCATTTGGAATTGGGTTTTTCAGTAGGGGTGTAAAACGGGCGGGGCGGGGCACGTACGGGGCGGGCTGTAAGGAAATGGGCTTAAACGGGTCAAGTCCGTTTAGGCCCGTTTTTAAACGGGCCAAATTTGATATACCCGGTCCGTTTTTAATGTGGACCGGACCGGCCCGCGGGCCACATATTTTTAAATAAAAATAATAAAAATAAAATTTAAAAAATCATTAAAATTTATATATAAATACAATCTAAATACAATTACAATTCACTTATAGTATTTTTAAAATAAATAATTATAATCTTGAAAAAACATAAATTTCTATTAAACATTAAACTTTTCCAACTTCTTTTTTTTCTAGAATATAATAAAATCATGTTATGTATGTATTATTTTGTAAGAAATAAAAATACATGAATAATATAATTAAAAAACAAAATATATAAAAAAAATAAAATGGGTCTAAATGGGGTTGGCCCGCGGGCTTATGAACCGGCCCGCGCGAATTGTCAGCCCGCACGAGCCAGCTCGTTTAGACCTGTTTTTAAACGGGCCTAAAACAAGAAATCCGACCCTTTAAAAACCCGCGGATTTGGTGGATTGACCTGCGGGTTTCGGCCCGTTTTACACCCCTATTTTTCAGTAGTTCATCAAGACAGAAATGACTTCATAATCAGTCGATTTAGAAGGATCAAAGGCCTAATAAATCCCAGCCATCGACCTGCCAGCAGTTGCATTAGGCAGAGGAACAGTAACAAAATTCTTGGTGGTGGGATTACAAAGACGGTAAGTAAAGCCAGAGTTATGATCTTCGTAACCAAGAGTGTACTTGATACGACGGAAAAGAAAAGAATGAAAAGAGATCTGTGAAAAAGTAGAAAGAGAAGTTTTTGTTTGTGCGTGATAAGAAGAAAAAGTATAAAAGAAAAAATAAAAAATATTGTCCTTTTTTTTATTATTAACAAAATCAAATAATTTTAAATTAGAGAGAAAATAAAAATAAAAAGAAATATGAATAAAATTATAAAATTATTTTTAATTTTATTTTATTATCATAATTTATTAATAATATAATAGTAAATTAATATAATTTTATTTTTTTTCTTTTCATTAATCAGCCCTACCAACCCATGAAAGAAAAAAAAAATTCTTTTCATTTTTCATCTTTCTTACCAAATACATTTAAAAAAAACTTAATATTTTTTATTTTTTTGTTTCTTTCTCCTCTAATTTTTCATCTTTTTTTTTTTTTTTCACCCTCTGAAACGGCAGAGAAGAAGCAACAAGCTATTGCAAGACTGCAAGATTTCAATGCCTGAAACATGAAGAAATTATAAATGGATGAAATTTGACATTTCAAGACAACACTCCCTTTGCCTTTGTTTTTTCTTTTTCTTTTCCTTTCATTTCTCTCCACGTGTCAATTCCCAAAATTTCCTCTTTTTTCTATTTAACCCCTCCTCTTCTTCCTCCCCCGGTCCGCCAAAGTAAGCCATCGCTTCCGTTTCGTTCCTTTCCTCTCTATTCTCATCCCCGACATGTGGAATTACCTTTTTGTTCCCGTGCTCCTCTACCTCGCCAAAGGCCTCGCCCTCGCCAAAGCTCAAACCTCCACTTCACTCCGCCTGCCCAGCCAAAGGGGAGACGACTGGTCCGCTGATTCACTAAGTTCAGCTCCGAGTTGCACGACTCTTGACCCAAACCTCTATTATCGGCCGGTGATCGGGATACTGAGTCATCCGGGGGACGGCGCGTCGGGGAGGCTGAACAATGACACGAATGCGTCGTACATAGCGGCGTCGTATGTGAAGTTCGTGGAAGCAGCTGGGGCTCGAGTGATTCCTCTTATTTATAACGAGCCTGAAGAGATTCTTTTTGAGGTAAGCAGCTTGTTCTATGTTTTTAATAGATGTTGTTTAGATATAAAGTGCTGAATTTTGCCTTTGTAAAAATTGAGGGTTTTAACTTAGGATTAACAAAAAAACTAGAAGAAAGTTTGTTTTGGAAAATGGGCTAAGATTATTTTATTTTTTGTAATATATTGTTAGAAAGAGAACTTTTCGATTTAGTAAAAATTGTAGTGCTGCAGGACTTAAAACAACGGGTTTTGGGTTCAACATTTTTATCCATTTATTTGCATTCTGAATAACAAATTATACAAGCTCAACACTTACACAATTAGGATATATATATATATATATATATATATATATATATATATATATATATTCATGTCAGCATAATAATTGTTATTGCTAAGTCTGTACTCCACTGTTGTATTGCAGAAGCTTGAATTGGTCAATGGTGTGCTTTTTACAGGAGGGTGGGCTAAAGGCGGCTTGTACTATGAGATTGCTCGAAAATTATTAAAGGTAATTTATGTTTGTTTGTCTCTTTCAGTTTACAAAATTTAGATGATATTTACAAAAAAGTAGGCGAGGAATTGATTTTAACGGGCAAGGTTATTATTTCTTCGAGTTATTTTTCAAATGTTCATTTTGCCATGCGTTAATGATAAAGAAATGTAGACCAAGTTGCTTTTTCCCCTTACACTCTCATTGTCTCACTGTAAGGTGCTGTTTGGTTTCAGTAATTTTTTTTTACCTGGGGGAATTTTTTTTTCCGTCAAATGATTCCCGCGTTTGGTTGCGGGAATCGGATTCCGGGGGTAATTTTTTTTACCAACAGTGCCCAAACAGTGCCAAATAGTGCCAGAATTGGGAAAAAAAAATTACCTCCTCTCCCTGAGGTATTTTTTTTTCCGGGGGGAATTTAATTTTTTTGCCAATTTTACCCTCCAATAATTATATTTTGTATCCATTTTACCCTTAAACCTATCTAATATTACAACCATGTTTTTTTCTTATTTTGATGAAGAGAAAAATAAATTTAAAATCAAATGGACCAATAATAAGATGGACCCTATGATTTTTGATTAATCAAAATCAATTTAATATAGTAATAGTTTGTTATATCAAAATAATTTACATAACAAAAACTTTAAAAAAGGGGCAAAATAAATAAATAAATAAGCATATTAAATAAATAAATAAGTAATTAATTTAAATATAATTTATTTCAAGTGTTATTCACTTTACATCAACTAATAATATGGAGGGTATTATAGTAAAATAAATAATTTTACCCTCTTACTTTCTTTTAACCAAACAAAGAAATCTTATATTCCCACCAATACAACCAAACACAGGAATCTAATATTCCCAGTAATCCGTCAAGTAAAATAATATTCCCGATAATCTTAAATTCCCCGAACCAAACGACCCCTAAGAGTCCTTAATTTGTATATAAAAGTATGTCTCTTTTTCTTGCAGAAAGTTCTTGAGAAGAATGATAAGGGAGACCATTTCCCATTGTATGCCATTTGCTTGGGTTTTGAACTGTTAACAATGATTATCAGTGAGGTAAGCATACTTTACATTATTTGACCTCTTTTTTAGTCTCTTTTTTTTTATTTTTTTTATAAAAGGAAAAGCGATTTACTCTTCTTTGGATTTTTACTTTCTTTTTTCATAAGCTTCTCTTAATGTAGTTAACTTTGTTTCTCTATGTTGGACTTGGTACTCAGTACTTCATTCTTGTGCCAAGGCGAAATGACAAAATAGATGCTTTTTTTTTTTTTTTTTAATCTTAGGCCATTTGTAATGTGTTTGTCAGGGATTACTCTTGGCATGATACGTCTAAACAATGCCAATTCCTGCCTGTTCACCTTATTGTGAAAACTGCAGTATTGATTCTTTGTGGCATCCGAACCACTGGTTGACCTTGCAGGAAACATTTCATAGTGGCCTTGAAATCATCATACTCTCACCTCATTGGTTTTTATGCAATCACTTCATTTCAAATTGGCCTAACTCTAGCCATGCCTACTTTGCTCGACAAACTATTTTACTTCAGGACTTTCTTTGTTAAATTGTGAAAACTTTTAACAAGGTCTTAATTTAATTAATACAGCAAATTTTTCTTCTTGATAATAGGACAGAAATATTCTTGAACCATTTAGTGCGGCAGATCAGGCATCTAGTCTCCAATTTGTGAAAAACATTAATATCGAAGGAACAGTATTTCAAAGGTACAAATGCTTTATTACCTCCCAAGAAAAATTCATATTGTTTGATTTTGGTTTCATTATATTTTTAAGATATTAATGCCACAGATTATACGTAATTATTCTAACAAGATTAAATATTTGTGATTTCAACTATGTTTTGGTAGTAGTCATTAGATGCTTTATTGGAAAGTTCAGAATAGTTAACCTGTGGAAGTAATAAAGGTCCATGTGTATGCACTGCTGAGAAGGCAAAGTCTTATGGGACATATGTGGTTTATTCTCTGTCAGCTGATCTCTCAATTTCATGATGGGAATTAGGAGTTTATTGCATAAGACAGAGAAAAAAGGAAGTCAATTATTAGCATGGGATTTCCTGAAGTTGTTGTTAAGGTGAAATGATGATCATAGCATGATATTTGGTGTAGAATTTTGGTTCTATGGGCCTACCACTTTGTTTGTTGTTAGCTTTTGTTTACACTGTAGAAACAAGGCAATTATATGGAACCAATAGCAGACAACTTCATCTTAACACTTTGATAGGAAGAAAACAAATGTGCTTCTTTAGTTGCCTGGTTAGTATCTTTAATCTGATTCCTTATTCTACTGAGGTTAGTTTTGAGATAGATTTTGATCAAATCCTTCTCTGAACTTCAGGCTCACACCTTTGATAAATAACATAGCTATGGATGCCAATAATAAGCCTTAATGTCCTGTTGGCTTTGTCCTTAGAGGGCTTTATGCATGTTGTTGCTATATGCATTTATAATATCTAACCTTTCAATCATTAGTGGAGATGAGGTGATTTTAAGCTGATAAATTGTAATTTGGTCCAAGTTAATTGCAATAGCCTTTTGAATGACTAGAAAGATGGAACTGTCATAGACTCTCTCTTAGCCCAACCTGAGTGAGAGCTATTTTGATGAGAGCTTATGTAATTTCTCATCACCGGAGATATTATATGTTAATTGCTCGGTCACACCTTTACAGCTCATATGTGCATTCTCTTTGCAGATTTCCTCCAGAGTTGCTGAAAAAGCTTGGTACAGATTGCCTAGTCATGCAAAACCATCATGTGAGTTTCATGGCTCCTTTTCTTGATTGTTTAAATTAGTTGCATGATGTATTCCTTTTAGTTTTTTTTTTCTTCTCCAATGTGTGCTCTTTGGTTCACTGCTAAAAGGGTGAACTGATAATCAACCATCTACATTCTAATTGATTCAATATTCTATTGCCACTGGTTGCTGGGTTTCCTCTAACTGGCATTTTTAACAGCTTCCTACTTGTCAGCTTATGCATATTATTATTTATGAGAGATGAAATGGATTTCAAATTATGGCTTTGTGCTGTAAATTGTTCATGCCTTTTGTTTTCTTAATCTTTAATTTAATTTCCTTGTAAGTAAAATTTTGCTTGGCTTTCAGGCATTTCCACCTCTTTCTTGGTAGCTAAAATAGCACAAAATTCAGAGGACAAGATGTCCTTCAGGGGATAATTTGTAAGAGTAGAGACCTATGAAAGAAGAAAGATGCTAATCTAATTTGGATGTAAAAAGAAAGGAGCACAAAGACAATCAATGGAACCTTAGTTATTCAGAATTAAAGATGATGAATTCCTATTAAAAAAATTCTGTCATTGTGATGAAGAGAATCTCTGCCCCATCTTTACCAGCACATGGTCAGTGTTATGCTTAGATTTACATGCTAATTAGCAAAGTCTCAATCAAACAGTATGGCATTTCACCAGAGGGACTTCAAAATAATCCAAATCTATCCAGATTCTTCAAGATCTTAACAACAAGCACGGATGAAAATAACAAGGTACTGAATTTTACCATTACCATGCTGAATGACATGTCTAGCTATATTTTTCTCGTTAAATTTTATGACTGCTTTTGGGATCCTTATTTCTGTAGAAGTGTTAATAACAGGTCTATGTCTCTACTGTACAAGCAGAAGGCTATCCAGTCACTGCCTTCCAGTGGCATCCAGAGGTACTTCTTTTAATGTGCTTTTCGATCCTCTTCATGTTTTTGCCTCCCAAAATTCATGATTTTTCGAAGGTATTTTACAATTAGGTATTGCTTTGCTTGATGTTACTTTTAAGGAAAGAGTTCTAATAAATGAATAAACTTTATTCCAAAAAGAAATTAGCTCTAATGTAACGCAGTCGAGTACAAACCATGACTCCTGAAAACTAAACTTACTCTTTTATCTTTTCAACAACTTCCTACTACCTTTCCTTTATTTAAGCTGACTCAAAAATACTCAACCAAACGTTAATAAAGTTGCTTCCACTGCATGCTCGACTTTTCCACAAACCTACTGAGCTTGCTTACTAGGACTATTTCTCACATTCTTTGAATTTGTGGAAATGATCATTTTCTTTATCCCCCTCCATTTTGGAAACCTTCTATTTCACCTTATTAGTTTTTATCTCACAGTAAAGAATACTGGTAGCTGTCCAGTGTGAGCACAAGCCACCAGTCTTCCCCTTGAGATTCTTTTTGTCACTCCACAGATTTCCGAGGTATTAAATTATGAAAATGCACATACTCGATCTACAGCATTTAGTACAAAAAGGCTCTCCCTGATTTGTTGCTCATTAAATTATGAAAATGCACATACTCGATCTACAACATTTGGTACAAAAAGGCTCTCCCTGATTTGTTGATCATCATCGTCCCAAGAGATTAGGGTAGGCTATATAAACGAATATTTGAATTCACGTTAGATCGTCCATATGTATTCTTCTCCTCTACACATTCCTATCTAAAGCCATGTGTTTCATTTAACTGTAATATTTCCATATCTTTTCAAATTACTTCCTTCCAAATCTTTTTCGGTCTTCCTCTACTCTTAACCCTTCTCTCAACGTTTGTAGCATTCATTTTCCTAACTGGAGTATCTACATATCTACGTTGTACGTGTCCAAACCAAACCAAAATATGATAACTTGTTGCTCATAGAAAACCTTGTGATATGAACTCACATAGCCAAATTGCATTAATATTAGCTTATAGATTAAGTACTATTTGTTGTTTTCCCTTGATTTTGATTACTACATGCATATATTAGGCAAAGTTCTTTTGGGAGATGCTCCTTTCCCATAATCTATTCAATGAAATGCATGCTGCCATAATTCAAATCTAAAATCTTTTCAAGGATGCAATTGGAGTCTAATAAGTGTTTTTGGAGAATGCTTTAGTGGATACTCGGGATGCTCTATTTAGTTATAACTGTTTTATTCGACTTTTCTTCATAGGAGAAACTGCATCATTTAGTTTTGACTAATTTCTGCTATTTACTCAAGTTTTGGCATGACTTTAATTTCCACATAATTTTTCTTGTAAAATAATAGTAAGATATATGCCCCACTATACAGAATTGGTGTCTCCATTTTTCTCTGGTTAACTATATTTTAGCCTACTCCACTATTGGGATGAAAGCTCTGATGATGATGAGTAACTATTTTATTTCTCCTGCTCCTGTTTCTCTTGTTCCTTCTAACTTTTTTTGCAAAATTGTTGCATTAGCTATACGCTCCATTTCCATATGAACAGTCTGACCACGTAAATTGCAGAAAAATGCTTTTGAATGGGGCTCAACAATGATTCCACACACAGAAGATGCCATTCAAGTTACGCAACATGTTGCAAACTTTTTAATCAGGTTAGGAATGCCAATAAAGGAAATTATTAATAGATTGTTGTCTATATTCTTTCAACTAGATCAAATGCAAATTGAATATATTACATATTGAGTGAGGCATACTTTTGCACTTCACACTGAATGTTTGTAATTGTTTCTACATGGATACGCTCTGCTTCATGCTGTGACATACGTAAAGAAAAAAAAAATGAGAGGAAAAATTGATGAAATTTCACATAAGATAAGATAGTAAGAAAGAAAAGGGAGAGAAAATCGGGAAACTTCAATATTCAAGGTGTAAGACTGCAAGTAGTTCTATGACCGAATAAGAAATGCCAGTAGTTTTTCAAACATGGCAAAGATGAAACAAAAAGGAAAAAGAAAAAAAAAGCATATTTGTAAATTAGGTGAAAAACCAGATACAACCCTTTGTGTAGCATTGGTAAGTGCAAAAATGAGCAACTATATCAAATTTTAATAATCTGTACTTTTTGTTGTAGTACTATACCATATATATCTTGCCTTTTATCCGTTTGGTGTCGAGTTATTTTCATTTTTTGTGGTGCAGTGAGGCTAGGAAGTCACTCAACAGACCTCCCGCACGAAAAGTGCTTGACAACCTTATTTATAATTACAGTCCCACCTATTGTGGGAAGGCCGGGTAAGCAGCTGATACTCTCCTTTTTGAGACTATTACTTCTCTAATTTGAATGCAAGCCCATCCACATGTTTCCTTTGTATTCAAAATGCAGGAAGGGATACGATGAGGTGTACATCTTTACACAGATGAACATGAAAGCCGCGTTGTAAGGTTGGTACATGACCATTGTTATCAGAAGATTCGACAAACATGTAAATTGTTTGGAAATTAATACATTGTTGTCATTGTAAATGTTTTCACAACTTGTGTGACTTCCGAGTCCGACTGTATATATTTTTCAATGTGGGGGTTTTATCGAATCTTAATATTTGTATTTTTCTTAGAGAATACATTTTTATCTGAAGGCCTATTGATAAAAAAGGTGAATAGAAAAGTGAAATTATACTATTACTATTAGCTCAAATTTTCATTTATAAGTTAAAAAAATGAGAGCAAAATCTGAATCTCTTATGAGTATTATTACCCTGGCTAAACACTAAACCGTAATAATGAAGATATTGTCTATAATAAAACATGTGTTCTATTGAATTTGATATCACGATCACGTTACATTAACTCAATTACTGCTAAGTCTGTTGATAAAAAAATTCACAGAAAAAGTTAATAAAAATACAAAGAATAGAGTAATTAAGTAAATTGACAAAAGAGTATAAATATATATAAAAAAAACATTTTACTTAAATCAGTGTGTGATTATTGGATAATATTATTTGGTCCACCAAACTCTAACCAGTTCAGACAGATTTTTTTAAAATTTTTTTTAAAGTACAGATCAGAAGGATTAAGCTTCAAAACGATTTCATTTTCTCATGAGAAATGCTAAAAGCAGTTATTTTAACAGTTATATTTTAACACTTTTAATTTTATTAGATTACATTACTTTTTAATCTTACATGAAAATCTATTATCCATATAAGAAGTTGAAAAACTGAAGTATGTGGATACTAAAAAATACATTCTAACTTGTAATAAAATAAAATGTGTTGAAATGTGTTAAAATATAACCGTTAAAGTGACTATCTTAAAAAGTAACATGATCCACTAAAATAAAATGTATTGAAATATAACCGTTAAAGCGACTATCTTAACATTCCTCTTTTCTCGTATGTAACCCAATCTAAGGCTCAATATCCGAAGTCATGAGCCCATTGGATCCAATTTAAGCCTACAAAGTCACGTGCAAACCCTAATAGTCACGTGCTAGCTCTTTATCTTGACACCCCTCCCAGTAGGCAAGGAATGGCGGGAAAATCAGTGCCCTCATAGAGGGAAAATCTCCCAAATCTGACTTCAAAACCCTTAGAACAAAACAATGTCCCAAATCGAAACCCTAAGTATTCTCGAAGAGATCCAAGCTATCGTCTCTGATAAACTTCAAGTAGTAAGTTCTTTTTATGTTAGATTTTATCTGAATTTGTTTTCATATTGACAATTCTTCGATTTCGTCCGGGGTTTGTTAAATTTTCTCTCTTTTTTTTTATGCAAGTTTAGATTTGTTTCTTTCACTTTTTTGGTCTTAAATTCATGTGTTTTCTCTATTTTTTTTGACTGATTTTATTGCATAAATTGATTTCTGGGTTGGGGCTAAAATGAGCATCTTTTGATTACTCAATTAACTTGCAGGAAAATTTATTCTTTGTTTCATTTTTTTTTGTGATTTTATTTTTAGAATTTGGGAATTGAAGGAAGAGGGTAAGTTTTAAAAGTGAAATCAACTGAATTTACTGCTCTTTTAGAGTGTTCATTTACGTTCTATCTCTGGAAAATAAAATCTACAATTTTGAAAGATAGTAATTCTGTTCCAGGTGAAATTCTATAATATAAAGTTTTGGGTAGAAATGATTCGTGTACAGGTTGAATGAAGATTTTGATAAAAATGATGTAGGATTAGGACCATAAGTCCCCTCTCTTTGTATCATTTTCCTGAATTTTTTGCTCAAAAAAAAATTGTCTTGGAGTGAATCTGCAATAGTCACTTCATGGAAAATGAAAATTACTTTCCTTTTATTTTTCAAGTTATTATCTTCATTACTAGGACTATAAATAAATAAATATATATTTGTTAAAAGTGAATTTTATTTTCAGGTGTCCTACAAGTGGCTGAGTCGTAATTTTCTAGTGTCATCCAACATTGCAAAGAGGTAAAATTTTCCTCACCAAGAATGTACTTGAAGTTTTTCTGCATACATAATCCCATGTAAATCACAGACTTATAAAGATATTGTGTGCCAACTTACCAATTGTTCTACTTGTACTTAGATTGCTTGCTGAGTTTGTTGAGAAACATGGAAGTGAGTTAGAAGTTGTATATAGTTTGTCTGGATGGTTGAAGAACTCTCCATCAAACTATCATATTCAGCTTGTGACAGGGTCTAAGCTTTCAGGTTAGACTTTCCATGACAATTTCATCTGGTTTCACTTATTGTAATATGTATGTAGTTAAGTCTTGGAACAACTTTACATCTGTGCTTGTGTAAAAGTGGCAGGACTATCTTGGAATAGATGACCTATGTATAATGGGGTAGTTGTAGTCAAAATAGATGGCAATTTATTCAACTTTGGATCTCCAATCTAGCCACAATGCTAACTTGTAATATACCTTCTTCATGATTTTCCCCTATCATGCCGAGTTTCTTCTTTTTCTTCCCCAAAGGAAGAGTTATTTTATGGAAATCTTTATTCAGTTGACTAACTGACCTATTTTTCCTTTTCATAATTATGACTTATAAAGGGAATTTTACAACTGTACAACGGAAATTTAAGTGCAGTTATATACAATAAATGAAAGAGATTTCCTTTTATATTTATTTCCACATTTTCAATATTGCCGGTAAAGCTTCCTTCATATCAGTTTCCTTTTACTTAGTAAGTTATCTTATGTTAATCCAATGACTTCTCCATGTGAATAAACTCAATAGAGTTGAGTACATCACCATGTTAAGATGTGTTAGGTGGTTTTGGTTATATTATTAATCCTCTAGCTGTTTACGTTTTTATACCTTACTATATTTATGTTGTTTGGCAAACAAAATTAGGTAAAAGGGATTCATGGCAATTCTCTGTTCCTGAATTTTTGCAGAAGCCAAGCAAGAATACAATGGTAGTTGCAGTGTTCATGTGTATAGTGTGCAAGCTTGCATCCCAAAAGACCCAGCTGCACTTTGGAATACTGAATTTATACAAGCTGAAGAGCTATTCAAGCAGCCCACAGCAGTGGATAATTGCTTGAGAGATAACAGGTATTCAACTTCTGCAAAGTGGTCATTGCAGCACAGGAAGAGTTACATAACCCATGTTGCATTGGTGCTTCCTTAATTGCTTTTTGCTGGTGCTTTTCGTTTTCATTGAGATGTTTTAGTTACTTATCTATACACTTCATGAAGGAGGTTTAAATAGCCTGTTTCTTCTCCCCACACCCCCCCCCCCCCCCCTCTTTTTTTTTTGGAATAGCAATTCACACAATGAGAGTGGGAAGACAAAACACAATGCCTTATTTATTTATTTACCTCCTTTTTTTTTTTGGGGGGGGGGGGGGGGGGGGGGGGGTGTTGGAAGGAGGGAAGGGGTTTGATGGGTGTGATTGAGTGAGTTCATGAGTTCAAGAAGATATGTAAGTCTGCTCATTTACCCATAAATTCTAGGCATAATTTCACATGCTAATCCCTTGTCAGATAAACATTTAGAAAACTCTACATGTAATTTGTATCTCTTGTCTTTATGTTTTCATCAGGTTCTGTGGGATTTCAACTTCTTTCATCAAGCGCAATGTTGATGGAACTCCTGCCAGGGTTGCCACTGAACTGCCAAATAGTGTGGGAATCTCAGGACTGTCCAAACATAATTCTGCTCAAGGAAATGCAGCTTTACCATTTGAACAAAATAAAGTTCAGCAATCAAGCTCAAAAGTTGCACAGCAGCCTCCTAATGTGGTAAAAGATGTCAAAAGAGACAGTATTAGCGGAGGAGTTCATGGTCTGGCCTGCAAGCCTTCTGCTGATAAAGAAAAAATTCCTTCTTTTCCTTCTAATAAAATGAAAGGCCAGAATGATAAAATTTCCACTGGAAGTGGTGGTTCATTAGCAAATTTATGGGGTCGTGCTACTACAAAACCAAAGCCTGGTGGAGTGCCAGAAAATGATAGTGATTCTGTCCAAAATCCCAATGGTTTGTTTCTATTTGATTTGTTAGTAGAGTCTCCTTAATGCATGCATTTTCTATGTGCATTCTATAAATTATAAAGCAGAACTTATATTCTACAACGTAGGACTCATATTACTTGGGTGGTTCTGAATTCTGATATTTATATATTTATATATATATATATTATTTTCTACAACACAGCTTTTACATTCTTAGCTGACTCCTTTTCTTATTTCTGTAATTTTTAAAAAATTATTAGTTAGTGCAGATGCACAAATTTGTGTTCGTGAAGCAGCAGAGGATGAGAACAGTGATGTTGATGCTCAAGAAGTTAATTTTAGGAGAGCTTCTAATGGTGAAGGCAATAGGAAACGGAGGGTAGTTTTTGATTTCTCAGATGAAGATGAGTATGAAGATGCTGTTAGTCTAGCTTCACCTGGTCCCCCTAAAAGGAAATTATCTTTAGATTCTGAACAAAATACCAAAACTTTGGTTACAGAAATGCCCAATTTGATTGTAGACAAGCCAAACAAAGATGAAGTAAGGGTTAAGGAAGAGAGGACTACTAATCAAGAACCCAACAGATCACCGGGGGAAGAAACTTCACTTGTCAGCAATAGTACAAATGGTAGACATTCCTCTTCGGCTAAGCTTGAAAACCAGCTTCTTGATGCTGATCTAAGCAAGAAGGATAAAGTAACTGATGCTGCACCAAATTCACCTAAAAGGAGAAAAGTGGTGAAGACTCGAATTGATGAGCGTGGGAGAGAAGGTAAATCCAATGCCCAGCCTCTCTCCAAGAGTGCAGATTTTTTCTTTTTCAGTGCATCATCCAATTTAGATAATTTCATCATCTGCTCTCTCTTAGGTCCACTGGGATTTTAAATGCTGAAACAAAGTTTAATCTTGGCTTGTATTTTGTTTTTTTATTTATTTTATCTTATCTGTCATCATACATATATCTTACTTCATGCCAGAAGTATACTCTTCTGAAGTTCCTTCAAAGCATACATTTTGCCAATGCAATTAATTTTTCTCATGGATATACCAAATTTAAACTTGATCACTGGAAATTTTACATGAATAATTTGTACATCTTGCTTTATATGAGAAATACAGAAATTGGTGTTTGTGCATATGTATCCTTCTTTCTCCCCTTATGTACTAAATTGGAGCAAACAGTCTTAGTACTGCTAAATTCAACAGAAAATACCATCTCATTTCAATTTTTTCCTGTTTATATATTAGTAAATGAGGTGGTTTGGGAAGGCGAGGAAATGAAGGCGAAGAATGTTGAAAGTGATATTGTGAAGAAAGTCGAAAGTGGTACAACAAATGCTGACACCAATATTGCCACAAATACTAACAACAGGTTAATGCTATTTTCTCTTCGTTTTTTTTTTTCTAGTTCTCATTTTGCCTTTTAGTAGAAGCACATTTTCACAATTGCTTATCATGTCTTTCTTTCTTTTGTCTTTTTTGGCGACAAATTTCTTATCATGTCCAATAAAACACTTACTCGTCTGAAACATGGCCATCTGTTTGGTTTTATTTGTATTTGCCTGCTGATAAACTTTCTGTTTGGTTGAAATGGTTCCTAGGTTTGGGAATTGATTCCAGGATAACTAATCCTCTGCTGCTGCATTCACAAAAAAAGAACAGAGTAAATCCGAAAGTAAAAAAATTATTTCTTATAAAATTCCCCTAAAGTAGAGAAAGATGGCTTCTTTATTCTTGTACAACATGCCTTCTCAACCATTTTATTATAAGTACATTCTGCTTTCGATCTAATTCAGTTGGCATTGTAGTTATTTGAAACTCACCATCCTAAATGTGATTTTCTTCTTTTTCAGGATTTTCTCTTTGGATAGCCCATAAAATCTCTCCTTTTTTGCTTGTTTCTTCGCCCTCTTTTCTCCTGCCAGGCATGAGAATTGAAAGAAACTAAAGCCTAAGAGTTATTTGCTAAAGTACTAGGTCATATGAGGGGGGTTAACAACCTTCACTAGAAAAACAAACAGGACATTATTGCTAAGGGGGATATGTATAGCGATTTTTAACTTTTAAGGAGAATTCATAGCTAACACACAGCCCGAAGTGGATTGTGGTCCTATACAATTCTGTATCCCAACTGTAAGGCAGGAGGAAAACAGAGGGAGAAAGAAAAACGGAGGACGGGAGGGGGGGATTGTATATAGCTCCAAACTACAATTCATAGATTTATTTGGGTGCTTGTGCTGCCTCTTGTTTACTTTTTGTAGCTCAAGCAATTGAAACATTGATAGGATTCTAAGCTATGCTGTCAATAAGATTGCTTGACTTCACTGAGGCCAAAATTCGCTCCTATTCGCTAGATCTTTTAATTCATTCTGCTATTTTAGTGGAAAAGTAATAGCTAGGGCATCAGTGTGACCTAACTGTTTGAATTGTTGATACAGGCCTGCTGCAGCCAAGAAGTCTCCTGCAGTTGGAAGCACTGCACCATCTAATCCAGGAGGTAAAGCCGGAAACAAAAGAGCTGGAAATGCAAAGGATCCTAAGCAAGGCAACATTTTATCTTTCTTCAAAAGGGTTTGATCAGAGTGATCTCAAGCCAACTTGCTTGTTTCTTTACTTTTTGTATGAATTTTTAAGTAGTGAGAGACATTTATGAGTTTTCATGTATATTTTCACGGATCATTATAAGAATACATTTTTCAAGTTGCATCTTCATCTGCTAGTTCTGAGACAAATGCCTTCTCTGTTTAAGTCATTCTACTCGAGGATAATTTGGTAGAAGCCTCCTAAAGATGGATTTAACACGGTGAAACACACCCAATTGTTTTATAATTATTAATTTTCACTTTCGAATAAAGTGTAACACCTGAACGAATACTTCCTCCGGTGTTTAAATTTTAAGCAAGTTGTATATTGAAAAATGTATAGCTTTCAAAGTGATATTCTTATTTTTCTCTTTTTTTTTTCGTGACAAAAATTAAACGTACAAAAGTCTTCATACAGCGAGCTGGATGATCAGAGACTTGCCTACTGTTTCTCACTTTGGGCATGACAGGGACCAGAGAATCATATTTTAACGATCTCAAGAGAGTTGATTCCTATAAGATAAAAGACTTAACATCTCCCACTTAATAGGAACATAAGTTAACACAAATATGTAATGTAAGATGATCTATAATGAAAAGTTTAACTTGAATCTTCATCACGTCAAATGTTTTAAACTAATGCCAGTCACGCAATACAAATAGATATTAATCTCATATCCAATATAATATGAAGATATTTCGTGGTTTACCAAAAAAAAAAAGAGGGAAGTGTAATTCATGTTTTTCGTGCAGAAGATGCTCCAGAACTAAACTACAGACAACCCTTTCAAGAAAATCTAGACCAACTCATAAGAAATTATAGTGTATAAGAACATTACTGGGTTGCAAAATCAACCCGCGAAGAATCAGACCCCAGTTTGTTTAGAATTTGCGGAAAACGGTGAATGACAGAGACACAGTAAGGGGGATGGATAAAGAAGAAGTTATCGAAAAGAAAGAATACAATAAGCTGATACATATACTGAAACTTATCAATGTTCTAAATGAGATATTATGCCAATGCATACTCTGTTGATTCACCTCAGTTTTACCTTGACAAGCAGAATTAAATTCATTTTAGTTGCTACCAGTTTCGGTTTTGGTAAAATCTCATCATAGAAAATATTATATATAGAATCTTTAAGTTGAGATAGAGGTCAAACCACTATCTTAACATAACAGCCTAGCAGACAACCTTTGTCTATGCATGCCCAGAGAAAAAATGAGACATCTTACTCAATTCAAACCAATGTTTATGCGCTTGATCATTTCATCAGAGAAACTTATAGCAACCTAGTGAACATCGAAAGTAAACACAAAGTTAAGCAGGCACAAAAGTGGCACCGAGTTTATAAAGGGTTTCAAAGAAGTTGAGAGAAAAATATACACGATGTACATTCAACATTGCATACATGGCACTCAGTATTCTCTCTATTTTCAACTATCTCAGATCAAGTTGGTTGGCTCACTCAAAACGTGCTTCGGTAGTTCATACTTGGCACCTGTAAAGAAGAGTTGGTGTGAGGCATGATAGAGGAAATTTCAAGCCTGAGAAAGTGGCATTTCTAATTTAATTGTGTTTTCAGAGAGGTTGAATCATAGTGGTACTCAAAGGAGGCACAAATGGTTATCAGAATTTGATGCAGCAAGGTCTTTTTACCTCTTTCATCATAGCAGATAGTTAAATCAGCATTTTGCACTATAACCCCTGCACTGTCCACGATAGCTTGAGCAAGGGTTAGATCAGCTTCAGCAGCAGCTCGAAGTGCATCCCAGATCTCTAGTGTCCAGGAAGTTGACAATACATTACATTTCAGCTCCATGGGAAAAATATAACCAAATTATTTATATTTATGTAGAGCCAAAACAACTAAGTTATATTGGAAGTAGAAGGCCATAAAGAAAACCATGCCTGTTCAATTACTTTCAATCATTTACTTCTAATGTTCTCTTCTACAGTCTAACTAGATTGCATTTAAGCAAAGTGATCAGATTTCTAGTTAAGACCAGAAATTGAAGGTGTACAGCCGATTATGTTTGTTTCTATATCATAAGCAAAAAACGTTTTTACTCACCACCTCGAGTTAGAACTATAATTTTCCTCAATACCTATGATAGAGAACCACCTTGGAGTTTCATTTAAGTTTAATTAACTGTGATATATTTGAAACTTTAGACTTATGTTGGAGTTGTATGCCTTGTACATATATATACTTTGGTTGGTCATTACCATTCAGCTTCAAATTTCTGAGTTAAGGACAACCCCTTGGTTATCTTTTCTCCTTTCCCCATTTGAAGAAACTCCTATATTCCTCTGGTTCTTTTTCTCTTCGATTTTCATGTAATTCCTATTTCTCCCTTTTCTGCCCTTGGTTCTACATCCATCTCACAACCATATTACCGTCTACTGGTCAAATATGAGAATGCCAACTACTCACATCAAGTATTGCGAGCTTGTACGCTTAGTCTAGTGATTTACAAAAATCATTTTAGGCTTTCAGTAAGACCTGATTTTAATTAAAATAAGTGTAGCTAAAAAGGCAGTTCTCCTAAAACATATGTTATTAAATCTGTGACCATCTTTCACCCAGTACAACTTAGCCTATCTTTCAATTTATGTGGGATTTAACACTGTTATCCAAAACTCCTAATATCAAAGTTTAATTTAACAGTCATATATATGGAGAACTTTCTAATGAAACCTTTAGTTCCCGTTAGTAACTTTACTGCAGTTAATCAAACATTAAATCTATGTTATCTGTGACATATAGGTAAACCATCTCAGAATTTCACAAGAAACTACACCTAAAACCTCCTGTTAGCAATGCTCTTATTTCTCAACAATCACAAGAAGATTTTAAAGGGAACCTAAAGCCAGCACAACATTCATGTCTTTGTGTCAGTTTTTCTTTTCTTTTCCTTTTGGGATATAAAAGTTGAAATTAGTCTGACCAGTGACAGAGTTGGGCTACCTAGTTTACACTTATCAGTTTCAGTTGCTTCCTATGCATGTTTAAATAATGTACACCCAATATCTTAATTTTCTATTGCACAAGTGGTGTAGATCTTAAATGATGAACAAGAACATACACTCCCATGTGAATCCACGTAACCAAGAACATCACTTCAAATTTACAGTTCTTGCCCTAACTTCAGAACCAACGCAAACTGAAATAGATCGATTCAGTCTGATTCAGTTTTTTACAAAAAGAGGTTCACCACATAACTAGGTCTGCATATTGATGGATTAGTTGCCTTTATCAGGTAATCCACTCAGTGTTTCAGCATTTGCTGAGTTTCTCCTAAGTCATGCAGAAAAGAAAACTTTCTTTATTTGGTCAACTCAAGACCGACAAAATTTCTTCTCACCCAAAAAGTTTTGAATATCTACACATACTGACATACAAAAAATTTCATAATCTTATGCATGTTAACAAAGTGATTAGTGGTTATAAGTTACAGGTAACTACCTTTCCTGCCACCATAATGAGGAGCAGTGTCCCAAAACTCTTCACGCATCTGCACAAGTTGAGATTTTGTTATCGGCTGAGGATGTTTCCAGGGTTTTGGCTTGCGGATCTTTTTTGCATTCCCTGTTGGAGACAAAAAAAAAGTTCACGTATTATTTATTACATATAAACTTTGAACGCAAATGTAAAAGCATGAGTTCATACCCCAATTTTCCCAAAAAAAGTTAGTTAACTAACAACCCAAATACTCCAATACTACCAACAACCAAAGCTTGGCCTAGTGCTTGCTATCTCTCCTTAGGAGTGATTAGGTTCAAGGTTCGACTCCCCCTTCCCCTTTACCTCCGTGTGAACCAAAGAAAAAACACTCAAATACTACCTCTGTTGAAGATAGCATGCTTGGAGCTCAAACTTAGATGTGATTATAATAAAAATGTCATACATGAATTGTGCTAAATTGATCCACTAACATACATATTGCATGAATGAATATGTAGCTGATTTCATATAGCCATGGGATTACTATTAGTTTTTGTATAGTTTGACCATCTATCTCCAAACGTTCATATATTAAGCTTCAACACAACAGCAAAATAATAGTAATAATAATTAAATAAATAATATAGCTACTACTCCTAATTAAATGCCATTCTTCTTCATTGAAGAGTTAAATCAAGAAAAAAATTCCAAAATTAATAAAAAAAAATTCCAAAAATTTCAATAGCAAACTAGAACTAAATGCAAGCTAATAACTAAACATTCAAATCCTCATCCTAAATTTAGAAAATCCTTTTCAATTGACCACCCATTTCTATTTTTCTTTCTTTCGTTTTTTAAAGTCTATTAAAAAAAATCACCAAATTTATTCTATTATATATATATATATATATATATATATATATATATATATATATAAGAGTTTACTGCTCTGATTTAAAAGAAGAAAAAACTCTTTTTCCGTTTTCTACCAATAATAATAATAATCAGAGAATTGAATAACAAAAAATGCTTAATCTCTAACATCTAATGCAATAAACTTAAAATTGAAGCAAAAATGAAAAGAAATGAAATTCAAGCGGCAGCCCTTTTAGCTGCTTAGAAAATATCGGGAGACTTTTGTTAGCCAAGTTACCATTTGATTATTTTAGTTCAAAGCTTTTATAATCTCAAACAATTCAAATATGAAGTCATTGCTCTTTAAGCGAGCTTGAAAATTTCTGGACGATTTTCTCAGTAACCAAACAGGAATTACAGAAACAGAAAAAAGAGAAAAAACAAAAGCTACCGTCTCCTTTGGCCGGCGTCGATCCAGCACAGCCCATTCTGCTTTTCTTCTAAAGCCCAAAAGCTCACAATTTTCAGAGCCCGAAAAAGAAACCTTTAAATTCTTTTCAATTATTACCAGAGCAAACTCTTGCTCCTTGAAATTTGAAGTTCAAAGGTTTCTTCGAAGAAAAGAGAAATGTTTCCGATGACAAAGGCACCGACTTTTCAGACGAGTTAAATTAAATCTTTAAAGGGAAAAAAAGAAAGAAAAAATGATAAATAATAATAAGAGAAAAATCGTGAAGCGATTGAGAGAGTGGCGGTTGCCTGTCATGTTCCCTGTTCGTGAGTTTTTTAATTCATCTTTGTAACTTTTTTGGGCTTACGGCAATTTTATCCCAGATTTTACCGAATTTTACAATTCAATCCTTTCAAGTTCAACGACTTTAACAATTTAGTCCTTGTTCTATGTCCTTGAAGACTTGCAAATAAAAGTGTTCATAAACCGGGCAGGTATTAACAATTTGATAATGAGTTTAAGTTTGATCCGGTTGGAATTTTTTAGCCTAATTTATTATCTAAATTCGATTTTTTACATATAATTAATAAGTTCAAATTCATTCAAGTTTGTTTAAATATTATTAAAATTTTTGTTATAATAAAAAATAAAAATATAATAAACGTAATAATTAATAAGTATAATATAATAAATTAAAATAAATTTTTACAAAAACATTACAAGAAGTATGAAAATTTTACATTAAAGTCTAAAAAAATAATACAATTTTAAATTAAATTCAAAAAAATAACTAAAAAATGAATTTGTATTAAAATAGTAAAAAAGTTATAATTATCCAGCTGAACTTAGAACTTGAAACGGTGAATTCAAGTTCTACTCGATTTTTTTTATTGGAATTTGATTTTCAAGTTTAAATCTATTTAATGAATTTAATATTTTTATCTAAACACATCAAAAAAATAGAATGTCCTTTGAACTTAAATAGATAACTGTACCCTTAAAGAGGTCGACTCCAAATTTTTTGAATCATTAAATTGGATTTTTATGTTTTAATGGTGAAAATAGTAATTTAAGATTTATGAATTGAAAAAAAATATATTATACAAGAAAATTGATATTTATTCTTAATATAGAGTTTCATTGATTATGCATAAAAATATTATTATCTAAAACAATCTCTCTCATTTAAAAAATTTGCCACATGTTATCACCTTATTGTTAAAAAAAATCATTCTTATATTTTTATCCTCAAAGTTATGATTATTAAATTTAAATCCTCAATGTTATGATTATTAAAGTTAATAAGTTGTCTCGATCAAATATAAACTTTTACTCTCATATTGTAATTCAATTCTTAATCATTTTTCCTTTTACTAAGTAATAAATTTTGCTAAAGATTAGGAATTAACAAGTCTCCATAAAACTCTTTATATTCTTTTCCGTTAAGAATCTCAATAGGCTGATTTTTTTTTTTGGTTCAAATTACTTTGTGTTTTTTGTTTGTTACTTTTGCCAAGCTTGTGACCCAATGGATTTTTCTGTTTTCACCTATGAATCAAGGAAGCTTGTAGGGCTAAAACAAATCAAATATGAACGAATGAACTTATATCTTTGTTTGTTGGTTTATTTTTTTAGTAACGATTGTGTGTACAGTTTGCGTTTGTAAAAGAATGTGGTTTTTATGTTCGAGTTCAGTTGTTTATTTCATAAGATTGTTTGTTAAATTTTTACGAACGAGCTCGTTCATAAACATTAATCGAACATATTCATGAACATATTAAATTAATGTATTCGTGAACAAGCGTTCATAAACCATTAAACAAACATATTCATGAACACATTATTATTAACACATGTTCGTGAACACTACACAAACAAAAGTACAAATTGAATATTAAATATTAAAAATACTACATAAAAATTGAAAATACTGGATAAATATGTTTAATAATTAGATACTAAATCTTTAGGTTAAAGTTAAAGTATATAAGTAATTTTAATATTTTAATAAATAATAAACGAACATAAATGAGGTTATTTGTGAGCATAAACAAATAAATCACACTTTTGTTCACATTTGGTCCATTTAATAAACAATTACTAAAATATAGTTCGTAATCATTCATTAAGTTTAATGAACGAACATAAACAAATAGAAACTAAACGAGAACTATTCGTTGAACGTTTTGTTTGTTTATACTTTTAGAAACTTGTTAAAATAATGTTATCACACTTTTTATTAAATATTAAGTTTTTTATGATATTATGTTCAAGTTAAACTAATTCGTTTATAACCAATGAAGGTTGATTGAATTAGTAAGAATTGTCTACTTTTCTTGTAAGGTCTAAGTTAAACTCTCATTGCTAGTAATCCTCATAAGTGGACGATCTGTAAGTCCCCTATAACACGTTCGCTGTGGATCGAAAAAACCTCTCTTCACTTGTAACAAAAGAAATTCACTTATTATTAATTACTTTTAAGTTAGATATTCTCTAAAAAAAATTTTAAGTTAGACATTTAACATTAAAACCCTCTATTCACAACACAGAAACGAAAAAGTAATATTATAAAATTTAATGATTAACGTTTTAAATTAAAGGGATGAAATTGGCATTGATACAAACCTTAGGGGACAAAATTTTGATATGGTTAATATTATTGGGTGCAATGAGGTCTATGGAATCTTTACGAAGCGTCAAGGCTAATTGGCTAGTGGAAAATTGCCAAGTCAGCATTGGATGATGATTTCGACTTTATGTTGGGCCCACCCTGTAATTTTCCAATTTATCTTTTGAAGATAATTGAGCCAACCACTGGCGGCTTTTGAGCAATGTTATTGGTTTTGGAAGTGTGTGTGTGTGATTCTTCCATTGATGATTATGAAACTGACTTTTTTTTTTTCATTTTATAGTGTGAAATTTTTTTTCCCATTTCAAACCATAGACTTAATTGTTTCCTTTTCGGTATTAATTATGATATCTCCTCGATTTTATGTGGTTTGCATGTTTTTATTTTATTTTATTTTATTTTATTTTATATAATAAGATGTTTGATCTAAAAAAACGCAAATGCTGTAACTCAATTTTTAAATTGGTAAAACTCACATTTTAAAAGTTTATAATCATTAAATCATGATTTTATTATATAAAAAACAAAAAATTAATTTTTATCAATAAATAAAAATTGTGAAATATTACTATCTCAATAAAACCTTATATTTACTGTAAAAAATAAGTTTTAGAGTCATAAATTTCAGATTTGAATCACACATTATGCAAATACGATAAAATTAATTTACAATGTCAACAAGGATTTTAATAATCTCTTTCATTGGTAGTGGCTGCTGACTATTGAGTTGTGCTTTAGGTCCCTTCCATTGTATATTATTTATTGGTTTGGCTACCGAACAGACAATCCTACTAAACCACAACGAGGTTTATCCAGTGAAGGCTATGCCTGTCTGTAAAGAAAGTTTTAATATCCTTTGGCATAGTTGATTCCACTGCACCCACTTTCTACCCCAAGAGCATAACGAATCATGGAAATCATTCACTCCAGAAGACTTTTCAGTTTGCCACAAAATTATTGGAAATGCACTTTAAGAATAGTCTACTTATTCTAACTAACTTTGGCAACTAGTTTGACATTTTGCTCCTACTTCTACTGGATTGTCTGCATTAAGAAGAAAAACAAAGTCTACATAATGAGTTTCTTAACAACTATGCTTTTGGCACAAGACCAGTTTCCTTGTAAAATCCATAGCTACTCGACTTAAGGCTTCATCCTTGTCGGTTATATGCAGGTAACATAGAACCTTATACATGTTGCAGCAACTGGCCAAGAGATAACAGGTGCTAAATAGCGATTCTCATCTGCTTAGATCTCTAAGGTACAAATTCCTTACAATATGTATCTGATTCAGTTACAGCTTACACAGACTAGCTTAAATTGAAATATGGTGATACATATTGAGATGGTGAATGTAGGCACAAAAAGGAGGCTGAAAATCGGCTTGTCATCAGTAGTTGCGATTAGTTCAGAAACGGAATGAATCACTGGTTCCATACTTGCTTCTCATAGTGTAATGGTCAAACTTTGTGTTATCATAATCCACTGGCTTGGTCTCAACAGGTTTTTGATCTGTCCCACCTGTTCCGAAAACCACCTCTCCCGATTTATCACGTTGACGATGTCTTGTTCTTTCCTTCTGAGTCTTAGACCTGCTGTAAGGAGGAACCTCACCTGGCCCATAGAATTCACTGTATTCTTGTCGTTTGGAGGAACGGTGCTTGCTGGGTAAAGAAGGATCCCTGAAACTGCTTGATTTTACCTTCAGAGGCTTCATTTCTGGATACTTGTCACTTGCATTACTTGTATGTGTCTGCCGGGTTTCAGAAACAGGAGTTGGGGTGGTCTGCCTTTGAACTAATGGAGGAGGAGCATCATCTTCAGGCATCCTAAAAGAATCCTTCATTGGTGCAAGACCTTTCTTTGAGCCATTTGATCGGAAACGAGAAGGGACAAAATATAGGAACATGCTGGCCATTGCTTCAAGTGCAAGCTTGGACAGATCCATGACAAGTTGGCCAAAAGATGGCCACGCAGGTTCCTCTTTGACGCTCTCTACAATATGAGTGGGCTTCTCCTTACTTGGTTGTACTTTGAATTCACTCTCTGAAGGTTGCTGCATTAACAGTTTATGCATCAGAAAAATAGAGCAAAATGCATGAAAACAATTTCAAAAGCTATTAAAAGAAATCATTTTGGGGCGGCCAAGCTCAAGATGCTTTGACCTCCCACCATTAAAAAGGAAATCAACAGCAAAATTGTATTCCTCTAAAAGGTTGCTGACGAGAGAAATTCATAGTCAATGGGACTGTTTTTGCTTGTCAGGAAAGATGAAAAGAAATAAATAACACTAACAGAATTGTTAAGGTTTTTATAATTGTCAGTGTCTCAGCTTTTTACGTTACATGGTTGAAACAAAAAGGAAGAGTCATACCATTCTTGGGAAGAAAGAAGGCCCAAATCCCTGCTGAAGCAAGCATGTAACATATCCAGCCAAGACTGCACCAAGAACCATCAGGATATCTGCTCGAAGGCCAATGTGTGAATGTCAGTAAGCATTTGATTCAACAAGAATACAACTATAGATTATTATGTTAAAATTAACAAGATAACAACTCTTAAAAGGCTTCATATCATCCTGAAAAACGCATGATTCTAAATAAATAAAGATTTAACATCATGAATACTTGTATGTGATCATCACAAGGCTGATGACTAGAAGCCTGTACTCACAACCATTAATAAGGTAGCTACCTTTTACTTCAACTTTCAAACTTAGCACCTTGGGTTATCCCAAGTATCATGACTGTCAACAGGTCCAGACAATGGGCAACCATATTCCTACCTTAGGTGCAGAACTTATTCCCTGTTTTGGCAACTTTGAAATTCTACTAAAAACATTCCTGTGGGTTTGATAATTTTATTCTCAGAGGTAGGCTTTTATGTGGTCATCTTGACAATATAATCTCGTTAATCAAAATGAAAAAACAACAGATTTGTGACTCCTTTGCTCGAGAAAGTCAACTAACATATAACCAATAAGTAAATCAATTACTCAAATAATCTGATTGATGTTTTGTTTAGCATTTTGAAATTTAAAAAAAAAAGGTGGGGAAGAGAGAAAAGAGGGGGTGGGGGGTGGGGGTTGTGATGTAACAGAAAATTACATGCAACAAGAAGTATTTATGGTGGAAAAAATGCTATGCATAGATGTTCCAAAACAAAACACTAACTAATCTGCTTCTTTTGTTCCACCCCACGCTTGTGATTATACTAAAGTTCCATTTTGGAAACCATTGCAAAAGCATAAAAATAAGAGTACAACCTGTGGAAGAAACTGAGCTATATTGATAATCACAATCATCTTGGTTAAGGGAGATTTGCCGAAGAGCAGCATTTCCTCTATCAACAACCAACAAGGAACAGGTGGGTTGAACATATATCACATCAAAATCATTTGAGAACTTTGCGTCCTCACTGGGCCCATCCCTATATCCAGCAACATTTGATTTCCCCCCGGCGATAGTTGTGACACCTGCAAATGATTCCCACAATCAACAACCTTTTTCATTAAGAAATTAATCAAAAATAGGGCCTCTCTACTTCAATGAAGCCCTTTGCTTTTTCCCCTTTGTGTAAATCAGCAATCAAGGCTTTCAATTAACAAATTTTATTAAGACAACTCAACCTAATAATCAAGTTTATCTCTCTTTTTTTTTTTTTTATCATTTAAATCTATTAGTTATCATTATCTGAATATACCTGCATCTCCTATCTTTCTGATGGCAAGATTCAAGGTATCAGCAACATACACATTTCCTTTATCGTCCATAGTTACACCTTTGGGATGATTGAAACGAGCATCACTTGGCTTTCCATCCACATGCCCTGTGTAACCCTGAAATGATCCAGCAACCAATCTTCCCCGGCTATCTGCAACAACCAGTAATGGAGAAACAGGACAAAGCACATACATCACCAAAAAAATGAAAGGAAACAAACAATTCCAACAAACCCATAGCATAAGATGTTTCCCATTTGATCTACTACACAAACAGCTTAAGATAAATAAAGAAATATAAACAGTTATAATTCACATATTCAAAAAGATTGAACACATACATTGAGACAATGGTGGAGTAATCTTAACAATGTTACTATTAACTTCGTCAACAGCAAATAATTCACCATCCTCGGAGACGTGAATTTTGTAAGGAATAACTCCTATCTCATTGCCTTCAACCACAGTCTCAACCAAGTACCCGTTCTCAAATTGAAGAACATTGCCATCTGTTAAAACAAAGAAAACCCATTAAAAATACTAAATCATAAAAAATACAGAACTACACATAAAAAAGAACCATAATTTACCTGACTGGGGGGTTTTGGTGGAAGACCTGGTCCATTTGAGTAAAGAAGACAAATGCTTTATCAATGGTCCTAAGTAAATCACATTACATTTAATTAAAGTATTAGAACCTATAAATAAAACCCAAAAAAGGGTTTAACTTAAAACAAAAAGGAAAACCCATCTGAGCAAAGTATAGATCAAAGGAATTGCAAAAAGCTAACAGCTTTACACCAACATGAACAAGAAATGAAGCAAAATAATCACAGAAAAAAATGTAACATTCAAAATGGAAGCAGAATAAATTTTAAACAAATACCCATTAACCAAAAAGATTAGCAGAATCTAAGATCATAAAAAAAAATCAGAGAAAGAAAAGAGGAAGTTACCAGCAGGAGCAGCATGAGCTTGGAAATGAAGGGTGTAAGGAACCAAAAGAAGTATGAGTGTGAAAAAGAGATGGGTTACTCTCATTTTTCACTAAACTAAGCTTAGGAAGCTAGTTTCTGTAACTAAGGTGAGAAAGTGAGAAGAAAAGGGCAAGAGAAAGAGAAATTTGGGGGAAAGATAAAGTAAAGGTGACAGTAAGTTCGGATTTTTGCTGTACTTTTTAAATAGTTTTCCTGCGTGGGAGAGAGAGAGAGAAAGTGTACAAACGTTTAAGTTTGCCGTTTGGAGTAAAGTGAATTTACAGTTCCAATAGATCGCAGCATTTGTTTACTATTTTGGAACGAAACTTTTTAATTAAAGCTTATAATTTTGGACACAAGATAAAATAATAATATAAATAAAATTTATGAAGGTAATATGAATTAAAATTAAATAAAAATTATATATAAATATGTTAAATGTTAAAAATAAAATTTTTGGTTTGATTTTTTGTTTTAACATAAATTTTAATGTGAAATTTTTTCGTATTTTACATAATATAAATATAATTTTACATGATATAAAAAAATTATAAATACAAATTATCAAATTTATTTTCGATTCGCTTTGTAATGGATTTAAAAATTATCATATATTCTGTCACAAAAGAATTTCTTTTTTAATTTAAAATACTAGAACCCGAATTTATGCTCCACTTCACATTTGCAATTTATAATTGAAGTCTATTTTTGAAAGGTTTTAGGTTCAAACAGTGAAATAAATTAAACAAATTTCTTTCATTAACAATTGATATGATTTATTTATTTCATATTAAAAACATATAAAATATAAGAATTACTATATCACAATTATATTATCATGTTAATATAAAATATATTTTTAACTTTTCTAATTTCAGATATAATTTTATTAAAAATTTAATTTATATTATTTTTAATTTTTTATTATTTTTATGTCATGTCATCATAATTTCTAAAGCTTGTGAAACAACAAATGGCTTCATGTTCATGGGACCAAGGACTCTGGACCCCGGACTCAGAACCAGTTTTTGATCACAGGGCACAACATCACAATCACAGGAAAACATAACTGGCTCATGAAGACTTTTGGGAAGGAAGCGATGGAGAATGCCTATCAAAAGCCCATCAAGGCGGTAAAATAAAGGTGGCAATGCATTAAGATTTGCTTTAAGCTATCATTATTCATAGGCGAAATAGGGTTTAATTAACTCCTTTACAAATCTCCAGCTAATTTGTCCTTGCCTCCTTGGTCTACATATGCTGCCAAATGTGTTCTTCTATCCAAGCTTTCAATTCCTGACTTTGTCAAGCTAAACCGGCCAAGCATTCAATTGCTTTTGGTAAATCATGTTGAATTTGTGGCAAAGAGGACTGACTTCACATTCTTGACCTTTCCTCCAACCACATGCATGGCCATACCATATACCCAAGTGCTGTGGGAAATGAGCAAGAAGACTTTGTTGCTTATAAACCTTTCGCATAACTCTCTAACCAGCTTTTAGGAGCCTCCATTAGTTCTTCCTTGGACTAATCTGATTCGAATAAACATGGGAAACAACTTGCTCCAAGGTTCACTCCCGATTCCGCCATTCTCTACAGCTAACTATCTAGTCTCAAACAATGCACTCAGGGGGGAAATCTCAGCACTGTTATGCAAGGTTACTTCTCTTCAAGTTCTTGATCTGTCTTACAATAACTTGACTGGCATGATTCTCCAATGTTTGGCCAACTTCAGCTACTCCTTGGCGATATTGAATTTGTATGCCAACAATTTATACGGACCAATCCCTGAAACATGGAAAAATGGAAACGACTAGCATTTGATCAACTTGGGTCGTAATGAGTTCTATGGACAAGTTCCAAGATCAATAACTTGGTGTTCGATGCTGCAATATCTTGATCTTGGAGACAATCGAATCAAAGACTCTTTTCCATCTTGGTTGGGAGTTCTTCAGAAGTTGAAAGTTCTCATTTTACATTTTAACCTGTTTCAGGGTATGATTGGGGCTCTAGAATCGGATTTTGTGTTTCTTGAGTTGCATATTATTGATCTCTTCAACAACGAGTTTACTGGTTTTTTGCCTTTGGAGTACTACAAAACATGGAATGCAATGAGAAATCTCTGCGTGGAGTCCTTGACTTACATGCATTCCATTGGTATTGTGATCACTGTCGAGTACAACTACAAATATCTGTGTCCATAAAATTACTCGATGACATTGACCAACAAAGGTGTAAACATGGAGTTCACCAAATCTCAGATGCGTTTAAAGTCACGGACCTTTCATCAAACAGATTCCAAGGAAAAATTCCAGATTCAATTAGGAATCAAGATGGGCTTCAAGTGCTCAATCTCTCCAGTAACTTTCTTGCTGGCCACATCCTACCGGTCATAGGATCGCTGTCACACCTTGAAGCATTGGATCTTTCTTGGAACAAATTGGTGGTAATAATCCACAGGCATCTAAAACTTCCATTATCGTTTATCATTTATGTCATTTATCATCTACCGTTTTATTATTCCCCATTTAAGCATTTTTTTTTCTTAAACAAACTTGGTTGGAAGTGTTAGTTGCAAATGGAAAAAATGTGATTTATTGTTTGCACATTTTCATAGATTTACTTAACATTATTATACTTCAGTAGCATTTAAAGCGAAAGTGTAGCTGAAACAATTTACAAACAGTGGCAATTTATGAAAATTATAGTAAAAGGAAAGCATGACATTAGTTCCTCTAACAAATCTTTAAAAGAATATTCTCGACTCTCGAGTCCCAATTATTATAGACATTGGTACCTACCGAATTTATTGAAAATTCATGGCTTTCTTGATCTACACCGGCCAAACATACAAATCGCTTTCGGGAACTAGTGTGTTAAATGCTATGAACAAAGTCAGAAGAGTAACCCGCAAGCCCAAGTCTTAGATTGGGCCATTGCCTGAGTTGATGAGCTTTAAATTCTTAACCCTAATTGTACCTTATGTTTTTCAAGGAGAATGGCAAAAGTACAATTGCACATATCTAATAGACTAATACAGAAAACGGTTGCAGCATATGTAGAAGTTTCAATGAGCAAATGACAAGGGACCACCTTCTTTAATTCATGAAAATTAGAGAGTACTTAATTTCAAATTTTTCTTTGTTTGATTAATCATTATTGATGTAAAAAGACAAATAGAGATCATGCACATATATTAGCACCTAAAATGAAAAATGCGGAGAAAATAACATGCATTCAGCATATCAATACAGAGTAGAAATGTTCCTATGTTTGAATTTGAGATATTATCCTAAAGGACTATATATATCTTGCTTTCCCATCATGTAATAAGCACAACTAAACTTAGATTTTTCTTTAGCACATCTACATCAACAACTCCTATTGATTTATCCCATGTTTGGGACCTTGGCTCCTACCATGCAATAAACTGCAAAAAGAGTTTGTATGAAGAAAAAAGATTCAGCTGCAAAAATATTATTTCACAATTGTTATCAGGAAACCCCCACCTAGATTAAGCCTCAGTGGAAAAGGAATAAGTTTAAATCTGAGATCAAATGCAATCAAGTTTATCTCCTTGGCAAAAACATGATGACATTACCCTGCCAACATCATCAGTTGAAATTTTGAATCTTAGAATTATGTTAAATTCAGAGGATATATACAAAGGCTTTTAGTCAATTGACTGGATAACTTCTCAGTCTTAATTCAGCTCAAGACTCGATTCAGTCAAACTTCGCAGTTATTTCACAACAAACTTCATAAGTAAACAAAATCAAAAGTGGCATAGAAAGCTTGTCATACCTTAGAACCAGAAAATGTCAAAGTCTCCATTCTGTCCAATTCCATTGAAGATTTTTATTGTTTTCAAAAATCAGCAAAAGTCCCAATCCTGCTCTTAAGTTTCTGCAGCTATAGGCCTTCATAGTTTCTAGAGAAGCCAAGCGAGTATCAAGTGGTAAAGAACTAAAGAAAAAACTAATCTCCACAGTCACAATTGCATTGTAAACCGTTTGCTCTAAGATTTTTGACGGTAGAAGTGAAGAAAAATAATAGAAGCAACAAAGCAAGAATTATATAAATGCAGATAACAACCTCCATACCCACAACATGTTATAAGTCAAAGAAATGGAATATCAAATATGATTTCATCAAAATTGCATGCACTAGCAAAGACAAACATGGTAATTTCACTTATGTATCAGGATACCTTTAACTCTACTGAATTTCGGCTAACAATTAGAATTTGCCAATATAGTTCTTTGAAATGTCTTCTTTTCCAAACAAAAAACAATTTTATACATTTTTAATCTATTGCAATCCTTTCAAATTTCCACTTCTTGAGGGAAGCAGCAGATGTAGTTTTTCCTAACAAAAGAAATGGTGAACAAGTTATGTACTCACTTCGAAATTAGAACAAGGCTTCACCAAGCTAACTTCACATGCTGAACACATAAATAATGCAACACAGGATAACAGAAACATCCTCATCGGTAACAGAAATAACACATCCATCATGAACTATTATCAGTGGACTATTATTTTGCCATCAAAAGCAAAATGCTCAGAAAGAAGGAGAAAAAGAGAATTGATTGAATGTTAGAGGATAAACATAACATTTGCAAGTATGGCGACTTCAAGACAACAGAAAATATGACATTCTAATGATAATATCATTTGACAAAAGGAAGGTCTATTTCAATAAAGAGAAATGAGGTTGATAAATTGATATAACCTTCCACTATGCTAAATGGTGTATCAAGTATACAAAATACATGTCATAGACAAATTGCTCTTCACATGAAGTGGTTGGAGGCATAAAAATTCTCAAAGTAAAGCCGTCCAAGAAAATAAACAGCTCTGTTGATAGGAAACTTCCAAAGCTGGTGAAGAATTGTGCCTTTATACTCAAACAGAAAATATATATGTATCAATAAATCTATCTATTCAATGGCTCTAATTGAACTTCCATTAGTCCAGAATTCTGTGAACCATTTTGAGCAGAAACCTGGTTTGGGCTTAAAAGGTCAACAGAATCCTCTTCTTCATCGTTACCAAGAACCCAGTTGCCCCTTCCTAATAATCTGTCCCTCCTCCGCTGTCTTTCACGATACTCCAAATAAATGACCATCAATGCACCAATCAAGAACCACATTGTTAACGCCCAGCTAAGTTCTTGAACATTTTCTCCTCCATATCTTTCTCCTAAATGCTTCATTCCGGTGAAAAGTGCCGCAATTCCTGCAAGAATGGCACCTCTGCCAACAATTATATGAAAATACTCCCAAAGAAGCCTCTTTGAGGAAGCCTCCTCTCCATTTGCAGGTTTCTTAGGCCTGAGGTACGCATTCACTGGTTGCACACAGGCAAAAAATATAGCAGCAATCCCAAACTTAACATGTAATGAGCTGACATAGAAACCCCGAAGTTCAGCAACCGCGAAAAGAAGGGCAAGTAGGACTATTGCTAATCCTGAATACTGTAGGTAAACGTGAATTTGATACCATCCATCACCCTTTACATGTTTTAGGTATCTAGCTGCCAATATTCCACCAGGAAGCAAAATACCCCAAGCGAGGAACATCATAAACCCATGTACAGCTAAGACGGGTTGTAAATCTTGCTCAGCCTCAGAATAACCATGCATAAGCAGCACCCGCACAGGCTTTTGACTCGTGACAGAATGCATATTTCTCTCACTAAGATGTTCATCAGTCCACTTAGCACCCATTGCCCATATTACCCTAAGAGGAGTTGTTGGATCAATAATGTTCTTGCACTCTGGCATATTTTTATGACTGCACGATGGCTTAAAGGGACGTGTGAATTCCAAAGTAATGATGCCATTGTCTGACCTGCACCTGATATGAGTCAGATTCTCATTCGATGGATGCACATTAGAGGCATCCTTTCCATCAATCCAGTATGTATTTACACGCCCTTTTCCAGTATTGTCAATCCAGCCCACATAAGCATAGCTATTCACCATCCCACTACCAAAACCTATTGCAAGATAGCCACTCTTCTTTACACCACGGGCAGCAATAGATATTGAATCCTCTGATAATGTCCAAAAGAAAGTAACTTGTTGATCATCTAAAAACACACTACTGTTATACATATCAGATAGACCACCATCAACAACTTGTACTCTCCACCCCATCTTCTGGTGGAACAGCGATTGATAGTACACTTGATCAGGGGTATTCCTATCAGGAGCCCAAACCAATTCGTAAGGGCTTGCAACAACTCCTTCAGCTTCTGGACCTCCAGAATAAATAGTCTCAGTTGCATTCCTTGATGTTGCATTCCCCCCTAGAGAATCCGAAGTAATATACAATGCAACATCATGCCCTGCCTGCACTGAAAACTTAACTCGCACCCCTCTTTCCACTCTCAACACAGGAGCTTCCTTCTTATTAATATACAAAACCTTAGATGGATTTGGCGGATTGGGATAACGCAATGCCTCCCCTGTAGTAACAACAAGGGGTTCATTCACATCAGCAATAATCAAATCTTGATCCTCCTTATCATCAGCATCCAATGGCCCAAAACAATCATCCACCTTCTCTGAAACATTAAGCGCCAAATGTCCATACGTAACCGTCTTTGGACCCCCATGATTTTGGGGAAAATAATAAGGCAAAAGTATATCTGGTGGTTTCATCAACCCTAATGCCCAAATAACTGTCATTTCCTCTGTAGGATTCACAGGCAAATCATATTTCTCATCCGTGGATTTCAATGGTCTCCTAAACCTAACAAAGGAAACCCCATCTCTCCTATGTCCATAAACCAACTTAGTATTGTTTACCATCATGCCATTTTTTGGGTTCTCGTAAACTACATCAGGACAAACACCTATTGCTGAACGATCTTTAGCATTCAACGTGCATTCACTATAAGCCGTAATGTAAAAATCATCAATAAACGGCCTACCTTCCTCACTAAAACCCGCCACCGCCACGTCAGCTCCGGACATCAGCTCCTTGGTCCTATTCGGATTCGCCCACCCAAACGCCATGTAATTCATCGTCCGCGTCGCCGCTTCTAACCCGATCTCTATCCAATTTTCATCCACATTCAAACTCCACCGTACCCTATAATTATCAGACAAGTTCTTGCAGTTACCGAACATTGTATGTACCCGGTCCGAATCCGAAATCGACCCGTTTTGAGGGAGAGTTACGTGGCCGAAGTCTGAGGTGGTGGAGATGTCCCAGACGGAGAGAACGTTGATCTGGTCCCAGGTTAGGTTGGGGAATAATTGGAGAGAAAATGATGCGTTTTTGTAAGTTGTCTGGTTGAGGCGGTAGCCGGAGATGGGGAACCCACCGGTGAGGTTATAGAAGTCGAGGGAGACGGCGCCCCAGAAAACGACGTCAGATGACCCCGACAACATGTCGAATCGGGTGACTTGAAAAGAGCAGTCGTCGAGGATTCTGAAATTGCCTCGGAGTTGGTGTTGGACCATCGTGAAGTTCGACTCGAACCCGACCAGGGAGCTCGTATTGGAGCATTTCCGACCCGAATCCGCATTGGAAAAGAAGAGGGAATTGATTAGAAAGAGCAGGATTAGAAAGAAAGATTTGGAATTGTACATTCGGACCAGATCGCGGGAGATTACGGAATCCGATCTGGGTGAAGATGGAAATAAATATTTAGAGAAAAAGGGTGGAGCGAGTTAGTGGGTGGTGGTGACTCGGTAGAGGCTTAGCGAGTCGCCGACTCGTCGTTTTATTGTACCGTTCTGTTTGGTCTCTTTTTTGGGAAAGGCAAGAGAAAGAGAAGGGGCACGCTGTCGATGGGAGGCTGGAGGCGAGTGGGATGGTAATTTCGTGATTTGATACGAAATTTTGTCCAAAGACCCTACGGGTGCCGCATTGAAACTATGACGACAGGAGAGCTGCTATACATACCCCAGTTTTTACTCTTCTTACCTCGTTTCTTTCACGGTATTACTGTTCATTTAGAGGATGATGGGGTATGAAGAGAGAAAAAAAAAAAAAAAAGGTAGATTTAGTCATTCAGGTACAGAATAGTTTTTTTTTGGCCAATCAGGTACAGAATAGCTAGCCGTTGGATGTTTTTAGTAGATTCTAACTTTTATCAAATTTTAATAATAAATTTCCTTTTTATTTATTTTTTATTGTGCAATAAGAGAAAATTAGGTTTTTTTTTTAAACGCAAAAGTATCCATTTGAGATATAAAATAGACTGAATCGAGAAAAATAGATTGAGATATAAAAGTATCCATCTGGACGTGCGATAGATTAGTTCCGATGAGGTGACAACGGTGGTGATAATGATGGTAAGATTGACATTTATTATTGTGATATAATAAATGTAGTAAAAGAATAAAATCATTATTTAAAAAAATTAGATTCAAATATGTATAATAAAATTTAATCATATCACACATATTATTATTAGGAGATATCAGCTTATCTAAATTGAAAGATAAATTTTACTAAGACCCTCGAAATTTTATCATAATTCAATTTTAATATATTAATTTAAAAAATAGACATTTTACTTTAAATTTATAAATTTGATGGTACAAAAAAATCGTTCTATTGAATTACTATTAAATAATTTATTAATCTAAACATTTGTTACTCATAAATTATCTCTAATAACTTTTTTATATTAAAAAATAAAAATCTTAAATAGATTATTTTTTAAAAAAATTACTTAAAAATAATAAATAATAATAAAATTCATTACTGATACTTGAAAATGTGATATTATTAATTTAAGTTTAATAATTGACTGATATACGTTAAAATCACTTTTGATTTTGGACCAAAGTGTCTATTTTCAAAACTAATAAACTAAAGTTAAATTATGGTAAACTTTGAGAATTTTAGATAAATTTATCCTAAGTTAAACTAATTATTAATTATCTTTCGCTTATTAATTACCCGCTAACTCTCATATTTTAAATAATATTTTTAAAGGATTTATATATATGATGTACTGACAGGATATAATTTCTATACACTGTCAGTATACAAAATGTTGATACATTATCAATAAACCTTTATTAGCAAATTGAAAAAATTTATTTGCATTTAATTTTAAGAGTTGATATTTTTTTTAGTTTGGATATTGATGAGGTGTTAACTTCTAATGTATTGATAATATATAAAGACTATACACTATCAGTGTATCATATATAGACCCAATTTTAAAATTAATTTTAAGTAGTCTAAATATCTATCTGATTAATTCTTCACTTTATACTCTAAATTTGCTGTTTTTTCAGTTTTACTTTCATGTTTCAACTTTTTTAGTTTTGAATTTCATTAAAAGATTTTAAAACCTATTAAAATATTTAAAAGATCCTTTCATCACTCAAGACACATATTAATAATATATATTTTATAATCATAAAATTTAATAAGATAATTAAAAAGTATTAAAATTATTTTTAGTTCAAAAATACTTTTTTATTAAATTGCAACATATTATATTCAGAATTCAAAGTAATAAAAATGTAATCGTTATATATTAATTTATATATAAATTTTAAGTTTTTTTATAAAATATTAAATGCGAAAGAGAAAATGAAATAATTAAAAAGGAAATATTTAAAATAAAAAACTTATAAGTTAATTAAAAAAACTGAGAGATAAGATGAAATTTCCTTTTCCAGATCAGTTCTCAACCAGACCTTGACCCCTCCAGTGGCCAACTGGAAAGTAATTGCACTATGATTTAATATATTATATTTTATATATATATATATATATGCTTGCTTTCCTCGATCTTTAAATTTGATTTGTTTGAAATAATATGCTAAACCTAACGTACAGCACAAACGACGAATGATGCGCCACCCACCTTCATGTTCATGTATTAAAGAATTTGGACAGTTATTTTAAATTTCGTCAAACAAAATTTGATTTTATAAATAAAATTAAAATATTGTCAATATTTTTATTTATTAAAATCATTATTTTAAAATCTTACCCTATTAGAAATTTTAAAGTTTGGATTTGATCTGATAAAGAATATATTTTTTATATAATTTTTAAGAATATATTCATCAAAAATAAAAAATATTAACATACAAATAAAATTTTAATAATATTTTAAATACTAACGAGATTAAACTGGTTTATAAATGGATCAAATTTTGAAACAAATTTTTAAAATGTTAAAATAACACCGGATTTGAATATAAATAGAGGGTTTGAAGATTGAAGTTTTAAATTCCAGGAAAAAGGAGGGTAATGTAATCGAGTCGAGTTAAGACGATCTAGTATCAGACTTGAGCTCGAGCTCGACTCGAATTCAAAATTTGAGACTCGAAGCTCAGCTCGAGCTCGATCGAGATTGGCTTTTGAAACTTGAGTTCGATTCAACAGAATAGGTGAGCCGTTTGAGCTCGACTTGATAGGCTTGATCTATCAATTTTAAACTATATATTATGAGAGTTTAAATGGTAAATTAATAATAAAATATTAAAAACATATATTAAAAAAGTTCGATAAAGCTCGTAAGTAGCTTGAGCCGAATATTAAGAAGCTTGAACTCGACTTGACTTATTACTCGAATAGCTCAAGTTTTTATTCGGCTAAAAAATAAACATGTCAAACTTGAGTAATCATTGAGTCAAGCTCGAGTAGCTCACGAGTAATGTGACTTGTTTACACCCCTAAGGTAAATTCTCTCACAATATAAGAGTCTTTCTCTCTTGACACGAGAATTCTCTCTCTTTTTTATAAAAGAGTTTTTTTTTCTTGTTTCATGGAGTCTTACCTTTCTGTTCTCTTTTCTTTCTCATTGGCATTCTCTATACTCTATAGATCTAAGTCTAGAAAGTTTTGTTAGTTGGTTTCTCCATGGGATATTCCTTTAGGAGGACATTGTCAAGAAGTTTTGTGTGTGTGTGTTTTTTATGTTTTGCAATAAGCATTTTTTGTTAAGTCTTTTACTTTGTTGGGTTTTGCTTTTGTTAATCTTTTTTTTTCCAGGAAAAAGAATGACAAGGTAACAAAAGATCTTCATTCTTGAAACTAGCTTCCATTTTTGCATTAAGATTCATTTTTCTTATTGTCCTAAGAAGGAAAGATGGATGATCTAGAGATTCGGTTAGATCTAGTTACAGATGCATTCAGAGAAGTTACTTAGAATATACTGGTGAGGAAAAACAATTTCAGATCAAGCGGTGAATAGAAAAGGAGTAATTAGTGTTCTTCAAAGCATGTGGTCCTAAAAAGAAGTTGAAACAATGCGTGAGGTTGGTACAAATCTTTATTCGATTACTTTTAGAAACAAAGAATTTCCTGAAAAGCTCTTGAAGATGGTTTATAGACTATAATGGGATATAGTCTTAATCTGAGAAGATGGGAGGTAGAAGAAGCACTGTAAGATTTATGTTTTGGTAAAGTTTTTATTTGGATTCAAATACACAAACTTCCTTTGGAAATGCTTATAGTTCAAAATGGGGCAGAGCATTGATCGAGTTATAGGGGATTTGATTCAAGTGGAAGATTCAAAATGGAAATGTGTAGGAAGATGCTTCTTGAGATTAAGAGTAGCGATAGATGTGTAAAAACCATTGGTAGTAGGGTTTTGGGTTCCAAGAGGTGGTGGAAAGAAGGCATAGGTGAAAATTAAGTATGAGAAGATTGTGGATTTTGTTTTAGGTATGGAATTTTAGGGCTTGTTGCTAGGAATTGCAAGATTGTAACAAAGGAGAAGGGAAGGGAATGAGATCGTTTAGGGTTTAGTTTGTGGATGTAGGTTGCTCTAGTAAGGAAGAAAGACTTTGATGATCAAAATGGGGAAGGAAAGGGGAAGGAGAATGGAAAAGAAGGACTAGAGAGGGAGGCGGTTAAGGAGGAGGAGAAGGCATGTAAGGGGGCAATTGGGGTAAGGCATGTGAGTTTTGAGGATGAGATGGAAAGTAACAGTTTCGTGATAGAATCTATTAGAGAAAAGAGAAAAAAAATTGGGCAGCGGAGTTAGTTGATAAACATCGAAAATATAGGGATGATAAAGGGGAAAATAAATTGGAGAAAGAATTGGCAATAAGGGAATCATTGAGAGAGATTGAATTTTTTTGTATAGTAAATTGTATCTTGCTAAAAAAAAAGGAAGATTATATAGAGAGTTATATAGGATTTTTCAAATAAGATGGGTATAAGGAAGGTATTGGGGAGAGTTCAACATAGAAATCAGAGGATTTGCCTTATACAGTAGAATTTCCAGCAAAGGATGAAAGTGAGAGTGTTAAAGAGGATCATGGGGTGGATATCTAAAGAATTAGAGGGTGAAAATTTGTTGATAAGTGGAATTAGGAAGATGAATTTGAAAAGAGATATGAAGGAAGGGGTGATTAATGAAGATGATATGAGGAGGAAAAAGACAAAAATTGATGGTGGGAATAGAGGTTGTTGGAGTTATAACAAAGAGAATTGGGAAAAAGATTTAAAAGGTTGTGGGATGTGTTAAAATTGTAAATTGAAAGTAGATTAAAAAAAGGGAAATGAGTTAATAAGGATAGATAAGGTGAAAATATATATAGAGGAGGTGGGAAGCTTGTCGAACCTGAGAGGTATCTACATACAAATGCACGTGGTCTTCAAGTAATACAAAGGTGAGTTCGGAAATATCGTCCCATAGAGACTGGTAGTTCAAAGTTTAGCTAAATTACTAGATACTATTATCTAAGGTATATCCTAGCTATAGTTTTGATATGCTGGTGTATATGGAAGTGCAGATATGCTTATGTCTTTTAGGGGAAATTAAAAGATCCAATGCGATATATTGGTTTTATTAAGAGAATGGTTTCAGAAATGTTGTTGTTTCTTAAACCAGTTGATAAAGGTATGAAGGACCAACAATGATGGATGGCAAAAGTTTTATTCAGGATGGTATAACGTAAATTGTGATGGTGCTTTTAATAATATGAATGAAGCTAGTATAGGTGTTCTAATCAAGAATGGGGAGGGGAGGTTGGTAGAAGGAAGTGCAAAGAAGGTGTCTGCAAGTTCATCACTTGAAACAGAAGCTTTGGCATTAAAGGAGGGGATTAAGTTGGCAGCAGAAAAAAGGTTGTAGAAGGTGGTGCTTAAGACTGATTCAATGTTAATATTTCGTGCTATTACTTAAAGGAAAATGAAGATGAATTGGAAGATCTATCCAATTGTGCGAGGGATACAGAACAAAAGTTTAGGGTTTGAAGATTTTAAGTATTCTAAAATCAAAAGGCAAGCTAATGGAATGGCTGACTGGGTTGCTCACCAAGTCAAAAAGGAGATGGATAAATGTTATTTCGTCTTCTTTAAACCTGCTCAAGGGCTAGGCTACTTGCCTAAGTCCAAAAGCTCACCTGATATTTGATTAGACCTGGATAAAAATATTTGATGCAATTACCGAGCTTGGACATAATTTTAGGTTCGTTTAAAAATTGGGTTGGGCTTAAACTTGACCTTTAAAAGCTCGGGTTCGGCCTGGCCTGAATATTAATATTAATTAAGTTTTGAAAATATATTTACTAAGTATAATATAATTATATGTATATAAAACATTATTGATTAATTAACATGATTATATATATTTTATATGAAAATTGACATACAAATTTTGACAAAATAAATTAAATTTTAAAAAAATAAAAGAATAAAAATAAATAAAAATTAAAAAATTAAAATATAAAAATAAATAAAACAATATTTGAGTTGGGGCAATCGGGCTCGAGCTTGTATTATAAAAATAAAAACGAGCTTAGACTAAAAATCAGACCTAAATTTATGAATCAGGCCAGACTTTAGCATACACATAAACTATTATTTTATGTCTTGAGCTTGGCTTGAACTCGGCCCATAATCAGATTTAATCTTATTTAATTCATATCTTGAATAAAGATGGGTGTCCAACTCCATATTTTTGTTTTATTTTTTTAATCTAAAACTTTTGGGATAAGAGATCTTTAATAATTTTATCTCTGTAAACTTTTAAATGCTTAACTGTCATGAACCGTAGTATGATGTTTATAATGATAGTATAATATCAGTTTTGGTGTTGGCGGTGAGTTCAGTCACTGAACAAAAAAACATTTGAATCCCACATCGAGTGGAAATTGGGTCCGTGAGTAGTTTATATTGGACTATCATGCCAACCCAAACTAATCAGTTTTAGTGTTGGTAGTGAGTTCAGTCACTGAAAAAAAATAATAATATCAGTTTTGATTTTAACAAAAAAAGTGATATGACAAAGTCTACCCATGTTGGGCCAGGCCCAATGGCGTCGGAAATTACCACGTGGCAAGGACTCACTGGTCCACGTGGCCTTCAGCTATAAATGCTTAATGCATCACATCTGTCGCTGGGCGACAGAGTCACTGTTCCACGTGGCCATCGGCGACAGAGGTAGAAGTGCGTGATCATACTTGTCGGCTGGCGACAGACTCAGAGTCTATCGCCTGCAATCATAACGCGACATGTGGCACGCATATACCTACCGCCGGGCGACAGATTCCCAGTCTGTCGCCTATAGTTATATGGCGACACGTGGCGCACAGTTTCGGCTTCCGTTAGCGACAGACCCCTGACGCCACAACGTGCCACATGGTATGAGTCTCTCGCCGGCGACAGGCTCCGGAATGTGCCACGTGGTATGAGTCTCTCGCTAGCGACAGGCTCCGGAAGCTCTCGATTTTCAAGGAACTTGTGTTATATTAGGACACAAACTCTCAGCAAGAAAAGGACTCATCCTCAGATAATTAACCTAGAATCTTGGCCTATAAATAGGCCCCCAGGTACAATTTTACTCTCTAATTTTTGACTATTAGCTTTTACGCTTCCCAATATTGAAGAACTTTTTGCTGACTTAAGCATCGGAGTGTCTACGCAGGGAACCACCCCTGCGTCTCTCTGACTTTTCTTGTTTTACAGAAGTTTCTTGAAGACACGTGGAGATTAAGTACGAACATCGACGTCAGCATACCTTTATTGTTGTTTTGTGCAACAACAATTGGCACCGTCTGTGGGAAACGTATAAAAAGCCAAGATTTTCTAAGATGGTGAGAACAAGATCTACAAACGTAAGGACTGGAAGTGAGGAAAACTCTGTGAGCTCTCCTGAACAACAGATTCGCCAGACAAACCAGGTGAACAGGGAGGAAGAAAGAATTACTGTGTCGGCGGCAGAATTTGAAGCTCTAAGGCGACAGAGCGAAGAAACTACCCAGGCGCTGCGAGCCATGGTGGATCTGTTCCAAGGAGTTCTCCCGACATTGGATCTGCCGCCTGCCGTACAGAACTTGGTAGGAGGAATAAATAGAGGTGTCCCGCCGCAGATGTTTGGGCTACAGGAGGACACGACAGCGGCGGACCCCTCTAGCCGGCGAGAGGTTCCCCCTGTGGAAGAGCACGACATTCATCAGGGGGTGACAGGACAGGGGAGCGGGAGGCCTGTCGCAGGCACCCAGCGAGAGACTGAGGAAGCACTTGGCCTAGAACCTGCGACAGGGGTCAGGCGACAGGGCAATGGGAGGCCTGTCGTAGGAACCCAGCGAGAGAATGGAGAAGCAGTAGAGTTAGAACCCGCGACAGGGGTCAGGCGACAGGTCCCACATGTAGGGCGGCAGATGGCTGGGCGACAGGACGATGACTGGGCGACAGGGTCTACCGCCCACCACCATGACTTGTCAAATTTTGATGGTGCTAACTTAGACCATGGTCTTGGAGGTGCTGGAAAGAACGGGGTCGAAGATCAAAGCACTTGGGGAACCGGGTCGGAGTTTGACCCCACTTGGTGCACGCAAATGGTACGAACAAATGCACCTCAAGCTAAGGGCAAGGAAGTAGTCGGAGACCTGCCTGATTCGTCTCATGCCCGAAATCAGCTCGCTCCCCCCGTGGACATGAAGAAGATGATAGAACAGGTACTGGAAGAGAAAAAGTTAGTGTCTGCAGAAGAGAGCTAGAGGAGGAGAGTACCGTTCTGCACAACCATCATGCAAAAACCTCTGCCCCCAAAGTTCAAAATGCCGCAGATGACTGCCTACACCGGAAAGATGGACCCCTACGACCATATGCAAAACTTTGAGGCACTAATGTTGTTACATGGATGGGAAGATGAGATAATGTGTAGGGCCTTTTCCTTAACTCTGTCCGGACATGCGATGAAATGGTTTAATAACCTGCATGAAGGGTCCATTATCTCTTTCGACCAACTGCGAAGTGAGTTTCTTAAGGCGTTTGCGGTAAATAGTCAGAGAAGGAAGGAACCGACCTATTTGCTCACTATTAAGCAGGGAGCTAAGGAGTCATTGAAGAGTTATGTGGATCGGTTTAGAGATGCTACTTTGGAGGTGCGAGATCTGCAAGTCGATATAGCCGTGGCAGCCATGTTACAGGGGACAAGGTCTGAGAAATTGCAAGAATCCTTGTCGCTAGATCAGCCAACAACCATCTCAGACCTACTTTCCCGCGCACATAAGTATGTAACCCAGGAGGAAGTAATGAAAATGGTGGTGATAGGAGAAACTAAAGATGGAAGGAAACGAGGAAGAGAGGTCACTGAAGCATCTTCTAGCTAACCGAGAAAGTTTGAGAAAGCTCCTGCACTGAAATACAATTCATATACCCCACTCATCGAATCTCGAGCTTCGTGTTGGCAGCAATTGAAGGATCAGGGCTTATACAGACTCTAAAGAAGACGTCAGGGAATTTGGGCCTTGATTTAAGGTCATACTGCGATTACCACTCAGCACATGGGCACACAATTGAGAAGTGTAGGGAGTTGATGAATCAGCTAGAAAAGCTAGCAGAGAGGGAAAAATAAACCGTTTCTTATGGAGAGGTGATAGAACTAACTATCCTGCACAGAACAGAGGAAACAATTTCAGAGATAGAAGAGGTGAAAACAGAGGGCCTGTTAGACGAAATGAAGGTGAAAGAAGAGATAGTGACAAAAGGGTAGAAAGAAGGAATCGAGAGGAAGATAATGAACCCACAGGGCCAGCTATTAATGTGATATCCGGAGGTGAGTCATTAGCTGGCACTTCTTCCTCGTCTCGAAAGACTTACGCCCGACAGGCTTATCAAATTAATTCAGTGATGGAGGAAAAGCATGATGAAGAGCCCATTACTTTCACGCCAGCTGACAAAGGTGATGTGATGACCCTTCACGATGACCCAATGGTGATTTCGGCGGTAATAGCAAAACACCCAGTGAGTCGCATCCTAGATGATAATGGGAGTTCGGTAAATTTGATTTACTGGAGTTGCTTTGAGAAAATGAACATCTCGAATGATAGACTGAAGCCAGTAACCACACCACTGTATGGCTTCTCAGGAGAAAAAGTGAAGGTGGAGGGCGCAGTTTAGCTACCTGTGACATTAGGGGAAAGCCCGAAGTGTGTCACTCGACAAGTGTTATTTATGGTGGTGAACTCAACGTCAGTGGCGTACAATATGATTCTCGGGCGGCCATTGCTAAATGACATGAGAGTGGTAGTGCACCCCTGCTATTTGTTAATGAAGTTTCCGACTCCCCACGGTGTTGGACAAGTAAGGGGAGATCAAAAGAAAGCCAGAACATATAATGTTGCATCCGCCACATGCAAAGGGATTCAAAGGAAGGAAACCCTTACAATCGAAGAACCGCCTAAACCAAAACCTGATGAGGAAATGGAAACAATCCAGTTGGATGACGAAGATAAAGGGAAAATAGTATATGTGGGAAGCCAGCTGCCTGAAGAAGTAAAAAGGGAGATAGTCCGATGCTTAAAAAAGAATTCTGATGTGTTTGCATGGACCCCAGCTGATATGCCTGGAATAGACCCTGAAGTTATTTGCCATCGGTTGAACGTAATCTTAGGGGAAAAGCCGATAAAACAGAAGAAGAGGAATTTTGCTCCCAGAAAGGCAACATGCAATAAAAGAAAGAAATCTCAAAGCTGTTGCAAGCAGGATTCATCAGAGAAGTTAATTATCCGGAGTGGTTGGCTAATGTTGTGATGGTGAAGAAAACCAACGGGAAATGGAGAATGTGTGTGGACTTCACAGATTTGAATAAAGCTTGTCCTAAGGATTCATATCAACTACCTCGAATTGACAAGTTGGTAGACGAAACTTGTGGTTATGAATTACTTAGCTTTTTGGATGCCTTTTCGGGGTGCCACCAAATCATGATGCATTCAGATGATGAGGAGAAGACCTCGTTCATTACCGATGGTGGGACATATTGCTATCGAGTGATGCCCTTCGGTTTAAAAAACGCGGGTGCAACCTACCAACGCATGGTAAATAAGGTGTTTCAAGACTTGTTGGGCAACACTATGGAAGCTTATGTTGATGATATGATCATCAAAAGCCGACAGGGAGAATCACATGCCGAGAAAATGACTAAGGTATTCAATGTGCTGCGACAATACAAGATGAAGTTGAATCCCAACAAATGCTCATTCGGGGTGAGATCTGGAAAATTTCTGGGATTCATGATTACTAACCGAGGGATAGAGGCTAATCCTGAGAAAGTTCAAGCTATTTTGGACATGAGGCCGCCTAATACAGTAAGAGAAGTCCAAAGGCTAACAGGAAGAATAGCAGCCTTGAGTTGTTTCTTGTCCAAATCAGCTGAAAGAAGTCTACCATTTTTGAAGGCGATAAAGGCAGGAAAGAACTTCAAGTGGACGAAAGAGTGCAACGACGCCTTTGAAAAGTTGAAAGACTACCTGAAAGAGTTGCCTCTATTATCTCGGCCACATCCCGGAGACCACCTCCTTATGTACCTCGGTGTAGGAGAGAAAGCTGTAAGTGCAGTCTTACTAAGGAAAGAAGGGGATAGAGATTGCCCGATTTATTATGTAAGCAAAGTCCTGCTGGATGCCGAGGCAAGATACCCTTAGTTGAAAGAATAGCTTTATCCCTGGTGATAGCAACTCGGAAGTTACGGTCGTACTTCCAAGCTCATTCGGTGACTATCTTAACAGATCAGCCCCTCAGGCAAATACTACAGAAACCAGAACACTCTGGGCGTCTAATTAAGTGGGCTATCGAATTGAGTGAATATGACATTCACTTCCAGCCTCGCCAAGCAATAAAAGGACAGGCATTGGCAGATTTCATTGTAGAATGCACTGGCCGAGAGGTCCAAGAGGAAACAGAGTTAGTCTGGTGGAAATTATTTGTAGATGAAGCTCGTAACATGGACGGCAGTGGAGCTGGAATTGTGCTAATATCGCCTGAAGGGGAAACCTATGAGTATTCCCTACGTTTCGATTTCCCAAGTTCGAACAATACAGCTGAGTACGAAGCCTTGATAGCTGGGATGAGATTTGCTGAGAAACTAGGAGTCAGCAACTTAATGGCACATAGCGATTCACAATTGGTGGTAAACCAGTTCTCGAGTGAGTATGAAGCACGAGAACCCGCCTTAGTCCCTTATTTGCAGAAGGTACAATTGCTGGCACAGTCGTTCAAGCACTTCCAGCTGACTCAGATAAATCGAATAGAGAACAACCATGCAGACGCTCTTTTGAAATTGGCTTCTTCCAAAAGGGTCAAAAGGGGTATGGTCAAAGTGGAATCCCTCGCTAGACCAAGCATTGAAGAAGAAGATGTCTGTGATGTCGAAATTGGAGGAGATTGGAGAAGCCCAATTAAAAATTACATACTGGGGGGCACACTCCCCACTAACAGAGACGAAGCTCGAAGGCTGAAGTTAAAAAGTGCCAGGTTTACCGTGGTAAATGGGGAACTCTATAAACGGGGATTCACAATGCCCCTGTTGAAGTGTCTAGGGCCCTAATAGGCTGAGTACACCTTAGCTGAAGTTCATGAGGGAATATGCGGTGAACATTTGGGGGCTCGAGCCTTGGCCTTGAAAATATTACGCACGGGGTTTTATTGGCCTACACTGAGGAAGGATGCCACAGACAAAGTGAGAAGATCTGAAAAATGTCAGAAATTCGCTCCCATAACTACCGCGCCTGTTTCGGCTCTTCAGAACACTCTCCAACCAACTCCATTTGCACAATGGGGACTAGATATCCTGGGGCCTTTTCCCCTGGGCACAGGACAAAGGAAGTATTTGCTTGTGGCCACAGACTACTTCACAAAATGGATAGAGGCCGAGCCTTTGGATACAATTTCTGAAAAGAAGGTAGAAGCAATGGTGTGGAAAGACATAATTTGCCGATTTGGGATCCCCCGTGTGATAAATGCAGATCATGGAAAGCAGTTCGACTGTGATACTTTTCGAAATTTTTGTAGTGACCTGAAGATTCTCCTAAGAATATCTTCTGTGTCTTACCCACAGGCCAATGGGCAGGCAGATGTGAGCAATCGAACTATACTGCACGGGTTGAATACTAGACTGGACAAGGCAAAGGGAGCATGGGTAGATGAGCTTCCAAGTGTCCTATGGGCCTACAGAACGACAAGCAAAGTGTCAACAAGTGAAACACCGTTCAATTTGGTATATGGCACTGAAGCTCTCATCCCAGTAGAAGTTGGAGCTGAGTCACCCAGACTAGTCCCTTACATTGAGGAACTTAATTCTCAAGGACTAAGGGAAAATCTTGACATGATAAATGAGCTGAGAGACCAGGCAAAAGTGAGGCTGGCTGCTTACCAACAAAGAGTAGCCACTTATTACAATGCACGGGTCAAGAACAAAGAATTGCAAGAAGGGGACCTTGTATTGAGAAAATCGGCAATTACAAACGCCCTTAGGGAAGATGGAAAGCTCCGGGTTAATTGGGAAGGACCGTACAGAATCAGAAAAATGGTCGGACCTAGCACTTGCGTCTTGGAAACCTTGCGAGGAAAGAAGATCTCAAAGACTTGGAATGCCAACCATCTTAAACTGTATTGGCAGTAAACATTGTAATTTTTTATTGCTATTATTCTTGTCTTTACTTTCCTATCTATTACTACATTACTTTACAGAAGTTATTATTTTTCTGATTCATAAATAAAGGCCAGCTATTTATTTTCTATATTCTCTAACGCAATATGTGAGACAGATTATGTGTTACAGGAATTGAAATGAGGCAACAGCTGGCAAACAAAAAGTCTCTAAGCGAAAAATGCGCGAGACGGGCAAATAAAAAGTCCCTAAGTGAAAAATGCGCAAGACGGGCAAACAAAAAGTCCCTAAGTGAAAAATGCGCGAGACGGGCAAACAAAAAGTCCCTAAGTGAAAAATGCGCGAGACAGGCAAACAAAAAGTCCCTAAGCGAAAAATGCGCGAGACAGGCAAACAAAAAGTCCCTAAGCGAAAAATTCGCGAGACGGGCACATCTCAAAGTCCTTCAACACAAAAATTTGCGAGACGAGCAAAGACCAGTCCTTAAACACGAAAAGTGCATGATAAAGGCAAAGCATAGATACCCAGGTATTACGAGGTACGTTAAAATTTTCAGACTCATATGTTGAAATGAGTTAGCAAATTATGGTCAACACCTTGACATTTTAGTCGTTATTCAATAACATCCTTAAGCGAAAAAAGCGCAAGATAGGCACAATGCTCGAGAGAATTTTATATTTGCACAGGAATAAGAACGCTGTCTCAAAGTAGAACTTGGGGAGCAACATGGTATAAAGGTAAAGATAGAATTATTTGATATCGTTTCAGAACTTTGTGATGTAACAGGTATACAACGTATTATACTGAATTCACATAAGCGAAAGAAAAAGCTACAGAATGAAACGGTACTTTTCATTTTATACTGAATTCACATAAGCAAAAGAAAAAGCTACAGAATGAAACGATACTCTTCATTAAAAATGAGTCTGTACATGGGAGTTAACAAACAAAACAAAAAAAAATACTAAATTCTAATCTACAGCAATGACTGAGTCAGCCGGCTGAGAAAACGCTACATTAGCACTAGCGTCTTGAGAAGCTTGAGGCTCAGGAACTGGAGGGGTCGAAGAATCAGGATCCTGGAGAGTCGAAGAAGCCATCCCGGAAGTAGGAACGTCACCTGAAGGCCCAACCACAGCCGCAGAGTCTGGCACAGGATCAACGGCTGTGGAATCAGAGATTTAGAACTAATTGCTGTCTAACCCCAATAGTGCCTCGATAGACTCAGGCTGCTCGCCCGCCTTGATAGATTCAGAAACGTTATGCGCTGCTGGAGGCTCAGATCGATCAAGTGCCTCAGAAGACTCAGGCTGACGTTATGGCTGTCGAGGAGGCCACAGACCCTCAAGATTGTCCAGCTCATCCACAACTCCCTCAGCTAAATAGGCCTCCGGACCTTACGAGTCAGGTTCATACTTGGTCCAAGAAGGAGCTTCGTAGTACTTAGCCTCCTCAGTAAAAAGCAGTTCAGGGAAAGCCTCACTAGGTTGATGCTATTCCAGCCAAGAACGAGCCAAGTAGAAGCCGTATTTAATGAATCCCATCGCGAACTCTGTTTTCTTGTCAAAGCAATGCTGGGACAAGCGGTATTCACGAACGGCCTCGATTCGAGCTTCTCTTTGACGATCCAGTACGCTGTGCAGCTCCTCAATGGCCTCATCCCGCTGCCTCTCCATAGCTCCCCGATCATCGACGACCTTATTATAAGATTCTTGGTACCCTTGAAGGGAAGCCACCTTCGCCTGCTCTTCTCGAAGCTTTTGCTCGAGATCAGCATTCTTTTTACTCAACTCCTCCATCCTTTTGGAATAGGGGCGAAGCTGGACAACCTCGTTCGCAAGCTCCATTCTCTGTCCTCGAAGCTTGCGAATCTCTTTATCGGCTTGCTCCCTAAGAGCCCTATGTCGAGCATTGACCGCCGTAATTTGTTGACCCGTCTGGCAAAACAAAAAACAGACGTAACTCAAAAAATTAACGAAAGAGCTTAAAAAGGGGAGAATCTGATTACCAAACAAGTACAGAGCTCTTACCTTCATGGCGAAATAGTCAGAATTATCCTCTGTCTCCGTAAGGTTTATGAAAAGGCCTGCCTCGTCACGAGGAAGGATGATGCTCCAAGCTAGACGAGACGCTATCCCGGCATCCTCGATGCTGTCATTGTCATTTACTCCGGGATAAGTCTGGAAGTCTTCCCTACCTACAACGACCCCGTTATCAACAGGATAACGCCTCAAAGTCGGATCGGCTACCTTAGGCAAAATCGGTCTTGTAGGCATAGTGGCTTCAACAATCAGCCTCTTCCTGTATTTGCGCCTAGGCTGGCGAGGGGCAGACCTATCCTCCGGGACTCGAGAGCTACCCTCTTGACGGGCTGAATCACTCCTTTGGGACTCAGAGCTCTCGCGATCATCAGGACCACGATCAGGAACAAGAGGCCTCTTTCGTTTATTCCTCCCAGCCTCTTGTGTAGGACGGCTGGATTCACTAGTAGAAGGTGGAGGAGGAGTAGGAGCACGAGCTGGTCCAGATGGAGCTCTAACCTGAGACTGAGGAGGAAGAGTCGCTCGAGCGGCAACACTGGCATCCTTTCTACGCAACAAATCTCGGAAGTTCATGCCTGCATAATATAGACAGAAAGGATCAGCCGACCAAGTAAAACGACACGTACATGCATACAAAAAAATAAAAAAGGATTGAAAACCTAGAAAACCACCAAAGTCCTCTAGACTATCCAAATTCGAATCCAGCGAAAAATCGACGAAAGGACTCCCAAAAGCGTCAGCCTGAGCCCACTCAAGGTTCTCCTCTATTTGACCACTAGTACCCGCAACCTCAGGGGTCTCGTCCTCCGAATCTGAGGAGGATTCATCTACAAGACGACCTACGAGGGTGGATGCTTCGGCTATGGGTACCGGGGATGGCTGACTAGGACCAACATCAGATACACGAGGAGTTGTAGGCAAGTTAGATGGGGCAGCAGAAGCTTTGAGAACTGTCCTGCTTACCCCCCAGCCGGCAGAGGCAATGTTCTCCGGGGTGAGAAGAGAAAATAAATTACGCTCCCCAGTGGAGCAGATTCGCGGAATAGGCTCGCCAAATTGGTCCTTCAAAATTTCTGTTCTAAACCTCTCCGAGCGTTGCGAGTGGTTAGAGGTATCACGATTCCATCTAGAGTGAATCCGCAGGTTACTTGGAATCTCGACAACGACCCACTCGCTCTCAAAATTGCGCAGTTTATTGGGGAGATCTGAGAAAATTTTATTATTGGGAAACTCGTCAACCGTTAACCGTTGAAGGGAGAACGTTATTAACCCTTTCAGCCTGCGAACTCTAAAAAAGGCGTTTAAAAGGGGAACCGTTAGAACAATACCTAGGTTATGACACACTATGGAAAACGCTACTAGCTGAGCCCACGCATGGGGGTGGAGTTGACACGGGACGATGTCCTTATATCTAAGAAATGCTTCGCCAAACTCCGGAAGAGGGAAGCGGAAACCGAAAGACAAAGAAGCCTTATGGACGGCTACACCATTTCTAACCAAGTCAGGTGTGACCTCTCCTTGCACTGGAAGTCTATAGCCATAACCCGAAGGAAGAGGGAAACGAGTCCTAATATCTTTTAAGTCGGCATTTGTCAAAGAACACACGAGACCACCTGTTTTAAGTGTTTTACCGGGCGTAGCAAAGACATGGCAGAAAAGAAAAAAGCAAAAAAACTACCCGGCGACAGACTCTACAGACGACAGACCCAATAAGGCGACAGGCCTATTAGGGCGACAGACCCTCTGGGCGACAGACCTTTTGGGCGACAGACCTACTGAGCAAAACACTCGCGGAAGACCTAAAACTGTACGCGAAAGATGTAAAATTACACGCGGAAGACCTAAAACTGTAAGCGGAAGACTACAACACCTGCGGGAGACCTAAATCTAGCTGCGAGAAGTAATAAACAGGGGATAATGTATACTTACTGTCACTAAGGTAAGCGAGAGACTTTTGGTGGGAGAGCGACAGGCTCTTTTGGTAACAGTCTCTTTTGGCGAGAGAGCTGAAAGTTTGCGACAGATGGCTGCTCAGAGGTTTTCGTGGGGTCTCTCGTCGGGTCCTAGCGGTTTATATAGTCGCGACAGGGAATGCCAAACGTCGCGCCAAGGAATGCCAAACGTCGCGCCTGATCACGTCTCTCACAAAATAAACCTTTTTTCACCTGCAAATAATACACAAAAAAACAAAGAGGACTATTCACAGTGGGTTAAGGCCCAAAAACGCATATTTATACTCTCTTGGTTGGAGAAATCCAACAAGAGAGTGGGGAGCAATTGATATGACAAAGTCTACCCATGTTGGGCCAGGCCCAATGGGGTCGGAAATTACCACGTGGCAAGGACTCATTGGTCCACGTGGCCTTCAGCGATAAATGCTTAATGCATCACATCTGTCGCTGGGCGACAGAGTCACTGTTCCACGTGGCCATCGGCGACAGAGGTAGAAGTGCGTGATCATACCTGTCGGCTGGCGACAGACTCAGAGTCTGTCGCCTGCAATCATAACGTGACACGTGGCACGCATATACCTACCGCCGGGCGACAGATTCCCAGTCCGTCGCCTACAGTCATATGGCGACATGTGGCGCACGGTTTCGGCTTCCGCTAGCTACAGACCCCTGAAGCCACAACGTGCCACGTGGTATGAGTCTCTCGCCGGCGACAGGCTCCGAAACGTGCCACATGGTATGAGTCTCTCGCTGGCGACAGGCTCCGGAAGCTCTCGATTTTCAAGGAACTTGTGTTATATCAGGACACAAACTCTCAGCAAGAAAAGGACTCATCCTCAGATAATTAACCTAGAATCTTGGCCTATAAATAGGCCCCCAGGTACAAATTTACTCTCTAATTTTTGACTATTGGCTTTTACGCTTCCCAATATTGAAGAACTTTTTGCTGACTTAAGCATCGGAGTGTCTACGCAGGGAACCACCCCTGCGTCTCTCTGACTTTTCTTGTTTTACAGAAGTTTCTTGAAGACACGTGGAGATTAAGTACGAACATCGACGTCAGCATACCTTTATTGTTGTTTTGTGCAACAACAAAAAGAAACATAAAGGGAGGGTTTGAAAACTTGGGTATATAGAATATTTTTTAAATTAGGTATTTTAACATTTTTCATTTTTTAAATTAGAGTTAGTTTGTTTGAAAATACTTATAATTAAATAAAAAATTCCAAAATTTATTATACTATTAATATAAATTTTATAAAATTTTTTGACTTCACAAATAAAATAAAAATAATAACATATATTACTTTTATTTATTTTTATTTTTAATATTTTTTAAAAAATATTTATAATCATTTTAATTTAATACTTAAGAACGTATAGGACAATATCCAACAATGATTGACCATGCCCAGCAATGCAAGAAAAATCTCGGTCAAACTTGCCGTCTCCCCGTCCATGTCACTTCATAATCCACGTGTCTATTCCTCATTCGTCCGACTTCTTTTCTGCTTACAAACGTAGCTTTCTTTCTGTTTTTTTTTATTCTTGGGTGGTGTGGGGTTGGTGGGTTACAAGCTCCTCCTCTTAAAAGCCCAGCCAAAACAAGAGTTTCCCCTCCGAATTCACCGGTGCGTACGGTTAGTCTCCGACTCATTTCCAGATATTTGATTTCCCAATTCATAGTTTTCTTTCTATTTTTTAAATTTTTATTACTTTTTTATGAAAATATAATCGTGATTCTTTTTTTTTAGATCTGATTTTGCTGATGGATTTGATTAGGGTTTTGTGAATATTTCATTAATTTAGGGTTTTTCTATTTTTTTAGTATTTTCTGCTGATGGATTTCGTATTTTTTGCTAATTTTAAGGCTAAATTGTTTTAATTAGATGGGGATTTGAATTAATTTTAGGAGTTTAGATCGCCTTTAATAGTATTTTCAACAAATAGCTTCTCAGTGCACCGTCTACATGCGAGCCCCTAGGTCGTTGCGTGCTTGATAAGTGCATTGAGGATTATTGGTTGGAAGATTGCTGGGGGAATGGGTTTTTCAATTTTGGTTGCAAGATTTAGGAGCTCTTTTCCCCTAGGTACAAGGATTAAAGTATTTGGCTCTTATTGATAGGTTATTTGATGTATGTATATGGAGTTTCTGTCATTGAGGTTCCTTTCAGCAGCGAAATTGTTGTGTTTTTCAAATAAGATCAAGAGGAGATGTTTGTTTTAATGGACATGAGAAAGAGTAATCAAAGAGAGTTTAAGAAAAAATAAATAGTTGAATCTTTCACTTTTCTGCTTCCAAATGGGAGTAAACTTTTCTGGAGTATTTTAACCTCTCCATTTTGTTTTTAAACGCCTTTCTATTTTGGGATTTTCCAAAATATTGCTCACTTATAATAAATACATGCTTTACATTTTCTTTAACTTTTCATGGTTGCCTTGCCATTAAAGATGATTTTACAAGGTCATTTAGGCCTGAAACTATTGGATGCTTGTTTTAATGGACATGAGGAGTAACCAAAGAGATTTAAAAAAAAAAAATTTGAATCTTCCGCTTTTCCGCTTCCAAATGGGAGTAAACTTTTCTGGAGTACTGTAATCTCTCCATTTTTTTAGATGCTGTTCTATTTTGGGATGTTCCAAAATATTGCTTACTTATAACTAATACATGCTTTACAATTTCATTAACTTTTCATGGTTGTCCTTGCCTGGCCTTAAAGATGATTTTTCAAAGGTCATCTAGGCCTGGAAACTATTGGATGGTCCGGGAGTTTAAGTCTTTCACTCAAATTTTGAATGATCAAGACACGCTTCAATTTTTTTTTTTTTCTAGAAAGAGATTAATGGACCAAACTTGGGAATTCGCATGTTTTTTGTGATACATTGCTTAACGAGTTTTAAGAACAAACTCCAACTTGGAACATGTTCTTTTCGTGGATTAAGAGTTGTATTTTGCTCTTACTATATAAAGTTCTATGAACTTTATCAACTTATTTTATCTCTGAATGGTTGGTGCAGGTTCCAATAGTTTAGTTCTATAGTTGGACGAAACAATATGGGGGGTGGATTTAGAGTGCTTCATCTTGTAAGACCATTTCTTTCTTTTCTCCCTGAAGTTCAGAGTGCTGACAGGAAAGTTCCCTTTAGAGAGAAGGTCATATACACTGTGATCTCTCTTTTCATTTTCTTGGTCTGCAGCCAGCTCCCTCTTTATGGCATACATTCAACAACTGGTGCAGATCCGTTCTACTGGATGCGTGTTATCCTTGCTTCAAATCGTGGGACTGTCATGGAGCTTGGAATCACCCCTATTGTGACATCTGGACTGGTGATGCAACTCCTTGCTGGTTCAAAAATCATCGAAGTGGACAACAATGTTCGTGAAGATCGTGCCCTTCTGTATGTATCTTTTACGGTTAAACTTTTTTGTTACTACTATTTTTTACCTTATTCATGTAACTAATGTCAAGATTGATTACTTTTTTTATTGCAAGGTTTTTGTTTCTCATTGTTGGATGCTTCATGAGTTCCATTAGACTTTTATTTTTGAGGTTTTTATTCGTTTTAGCTTTAGAAGTGATGTCAGATAGTGGCATCTTTAACTGTGCTAATAATGGCAGCTTGATTTTATTTCCTTCAGGGTTGTAAGTGAGAATTTGTGTAAAATTGATATGTGATAAAGGCTGTAGGAATACCTAATTCTTCTCCATGTAGAAGTGCTACTTTCAGTGTGCATTACTCATGATGCATGCTACCTGTGTTTCTGCTTTCCTCTTTGGGGTTTTACTAGGCAATAAGGTGGCTTGTATATTTTCCTTAAGCTGCAATTTGTTTCTTTGGATTCTAAGATGTATATTTTATAAAGATGCGTACTTCTTTTTTCCAGAAATGGTGCACAAAAGTTGTTGGGTATCTTGATAGCCATTGGTGAAGCAGTTGCCTACGTTCTCTCAGGGATGTATGGTAGTGTCGGCCAACTTGGAGTAGGAAATGCCATTCTCATCATCATTCAGCTCTGCTTTGCTGGTATCATTGTCATTTGTCTGGATGAACTTCTTCAGAAAGGATATGGTCTAGGCTCTGGAATTTCCCTTTTTATTGCAACCAATATCTGGTGAGCTTTTGTAGATTCTTATTTTTATATCTCTGCTCTTTTGACCTACTACATAAGTGTACTAGGAAGTCTTATTGTTTTACTACTAATATCTTGTAGCTGAGTGTGGTTCCATGATGTAATTATTGGTAGAATTTTAATTGCTAGCACTCAAAAGGGCTTTGATTGATTGGCAGTGAAAACATAATCTGGAAGGCATTTAGCCCCACAACAATCAACAGTGGCAGAGGTGCTGAGTTTGAAGGAGCTGTTATTGCTTTTGTCCATATGCTTTTAACTCGAGAAAACAAGATTCGTGGTCTCCGAGAAGCCTTTTATCGGCAGAATCTTCCAAATGTGACAAATCTGCTGGCTACAGTCTTGGTTTTTCTAATTGTTATCTACTTCCAAGGGTTCCGCGTGGTTTTGCCCGTGAGATCAAAGAATGCCCGTGGGCAGCAGGGTTCATATCCTATCAAGCTGTTCTACACCTCTAACATGCCCATCATTCTACATTCTGCTCTTGTTTCCAACCTCTACTTCATCTCTCAGGTACCGCAGTTTACTTGTATGCATATGACCATCTATATCTGTTGGTTTGTTATATAATGCATCTAATTATGTGTCCCTGTGCAGTTACTTTACAGGAGGTACAGTGGAAACTTTTTTGTGAATCTCTTGGGCAAGTGGAAGGAATCTGAATATTCCAGTGGTCAATCCATTCCTGTCGGTGGCCTTGCATATTATATCACAGCACCATCAAGGTGATTCAAACCTTTCCTATTTTCAAATAAATATTTCTCCTGCACAGTTGGTTGAATCAATAACTGTCATTGGGAAATTGACCTATCACCTGTGGTCACTCTTTTGGCTATATTACCTTGCAGCTTAGCTGATATTGCAGCCAATCCTTTTCATGCACTGTTCTACCTCGTGTTTATGTTGTCAGCATGTGCATTGTTCTCAAAAACTTGGATTGAAGTTTCAGGATCATCTGCTAGAGATGTTGCCAAGCAGCTTAGGGTATGTGATCTTCTGTCAAAATCCATCTGTAGGTTTACTTTGTTTCTGTGTTCTTGCTTTGTTTTTACTTTGTATTTGTAGGTTTTTGTTTACGCATTAGCTAAAGACTTGGAATGCAACTTTTTGCAGAAAGCAAAACCTTTTACCTAATTATGTGGTTAGATGAATTTTTAATTTGGCAAAAAATATGAAAATTGCTATAATTATAATTATTTAACAATTCTCTTTACTATATCCTAAATATACTTCAATTTACACAGTATTTGTTTGGGGGGATTGACTCCTCAAGTAGTTGGTTGTCGAGGTTATATGATAGATATCTATGCTAAGGTAGACTTGGGTTTAATATTTGGATCTGGATAATTTTGCCCAGAGAGGCACATTCAAATTTCTATTAGTTTGTTTTTTTTTCTCTAAGCTTTGAAGGTTATAAGTCTCTTACTAAAGATGACTTTGGAGTTTCTAGATGATTGAGTACACAAGGAAAATGGGCAAGCTGTATGTAGATCATCCGCTGACAGTGTCAGGCTTCATTTAACAATTGTTGAACCATTTTTTTCCTGCTTTTTTTTTTTGCAGGAACAGCAAATGGTTATGCCTGGCCACCGTGAGGCAAGCTTACAGAAAGAGCTGAACCGATACATACCCACTGCAGCTGCATTTGGAGGCATGTGCATCGGTGCCCTCACAGTATTGGCAGATCTTATGGGAGCAATTGGGTCAGGAACTGGTATTCTTCTTGCAGTCACAATTATTTATCAATACTTTGAGACTTTTGAGAAGGAGAAGGCCAGTGAGCTTGGCTTCTTGGGGTTATGAGATATGGAATTTGACTTGAAGGATGCTTGTGCTTGTTAGCTTCCAACAATTTTGGATAAGCTGAGATGTATTCAAGGCCTCCTTTTGACACTGAACATTAGGGTTAAGGTAGTTAAATATGTTTTCTTTACTCATTTTGCCTTAAAATACCTTGTAATTTGACTTCGTTGTCTGCTTGGACGCACATCAACAACACTTTTACGTCTTATGTAATTTTTAATTGAGGAGAAATTTTTCAAGAAGAAACTGAGCAGAAGATTTTGCAAGTTGTTCATTGCAACTTTTCAAAGTTCTGCTGTGAAGTCGTGTTAGGTTCAGTTTTCAACTATATCAACAACCGCTTATAAAATAGCCTGGCTCTGAAACTGTGTTGCAATTGCATGTTTAAAGGAAAGTAATGGTACTCTTTGTGCGCTACGTAGTATAAACTAGAATAGATTTGTGTTTTAAATGTCACATGGCTGGAAGTATGGTGACCTTCTATCTTATCTCCTGCTTTGATATCTGAACTTCATTCTTCACAATTGATTTCTGAATTCAGGACAAATATGCTGTACTTTCTATTGTCATTGCATCAATGTGGCATCCAGTTCAAAGTTACACTAAAGATGGGAATGTTGATCCGCCATTTAGAAGTGATCTTGATGCTTATCTTGGTTCATTTGCCCTGCATCAATGTGTTTGCGTTTGGGGTACTTGTTCTGAATATTGAGCAAATTGTATGCAAAAACAAGAACAGGATTTCCTATTTCCTAATGGTTACCTGAGATTGGAAAGCCTAAGGCTAAAGTCTAAAGGCTCCATTGATGAAACATTTGGATGAATTGTTAAGTTGGATGAAAATAAAAGCAGCTAGAGATTATGCAGAGAGGTTTTACAATTTGTTTGATTGAATGAAAGTTTTTCAAGGCCAAATCTCCATTGTTTCCTTTTCCTTATGCATCACTGTAATTGGACCTCACCAACAAGCTAAATCTATATTGAATTTTTCAGTTTAATTAAAAAGGTATTAACATCAAATTTGTTGTCATTATATTCAATTTTACTTTTGAATTCGAATTTTGTCATTTCATTTTATTTTGATTGATTTTAAATAAAAATAATAAAAATTTATCATTAAAAAAAATCAATAAAATATTTTAAACCCGTTACTTATAATCTAAAAATCAACAAAAATTCAAAAACTGAATAATTACAAGCTATCATCAACATAACGTATCAACAGGAAAAACATGATCAAACAACTCTGAATTTCCAGAATGTAATGCCATTGGATTCCATGTCAAAGTGGGCTGCAGATTTAATAAGTGCAAACAAAGAAAGTAGGAAAAGGAAAAAGCAGAGAGCAGAGGGCAAGGGAAATCCAAAATATTTGAATATAATAAGCCGAAGTTTGGTCTATGGGAGGCCATATATTCTCTTTCAGAACTGTTGGCTGAAACCCTAATAAAGTTTTCTGAAAAGCAAGGGCAGTGGGGCGGTTTGTAGCTAAAGTTGACAGACAGTTTCAGGCCCAATCAGAACATGGGAAACTGTAGTATTTAGTGTATAGTAATAGTAGTGTAATTTCTCACTTTCTGGCTCTCATTTCATAATCATATCAATTTTGAATGAAATTTCTGAGTTCAGCTTTCTGCAGTGCATTCATAAAAATTTTCAGAAGAACAATTATGTTATTTTCTTCTCTTTTTTTGTTGGAAAGATTAATTCCATTTCCCTTAGCTTAAGCTTCTTTATATTTATATAAAAATATAATTTACCAAAAAATTTAAACAGAAGAAAGTTAAAGCTTACTTTTTCCTTAAGAAGTATTCATAAGAAACTAAATGACACCCAAAAATCAAAATAGAGTTTGCCTAAATTTTTTTGTTTCTTTTGGGAAAAGTTAAGTCTAATGTTTTAATCTCTTTCTTCATTTGATGTTATTCTGTTGTGTAAAAATACTATTAAATAACAAATTCCCATGGCAACAATGGCACAACAAGCATGCATAGGTAAATTAAAATTGAGAAATTCATATATTTAAAGTTACAAAGGAAAAAAGTTAAGGGAACAATTTTCTTGGAATGAAGAGAAATTCAAGGAGAGATAATTTATTAATCTTCAACTTTAATAGCACTTGTAAAAAGATAACAGCCCGTCAAAAATCAAATAAGTGTCGATGAGTATAAAATAAATTAATTTTACGTATCGATCTTATTATAAAATTTCTCACAATGTTTGAATCCAACTTGAGTTAATTAATTTTTTTTTTATCAAATTAGAAGTTATTGAAATTAAAATCTCGAATGCATCGTATGCATATTAAAAAACACATTCTCAAAATCATTCAAGAAAAAGACTAAACCTTAATAATGTCTAAGAACACCTATGTATTATGAAAAAGAGATTTTATTTTATTTTATTTTCTATTTATGAGTAATAACTAATAAAACTAAAATCTTCTTTTTCACTACAAATAAAAAAATTAAAATCTATTTTCTTAGATTTTTTTCAATTAAAAAAGTTGCCACAATCATGTAGGGTCAAAATTATTTTATAACCATGTGCTTTGTTCCATGATTCTATGTCAACATTTTCATACCCAATTTTCTACAAACTTTATTCCATTATTTCGGCTGGAACATCCCATTTTTCTAATAATCCAAAACAAAAATAAGGTTATATAAATCGCCATAATTACGTGTCTCTGCTGTCAGCCTCTCTTTCGGTAGTTTCAAAATTTTCTTTTTTTTTTTAAATTTGTACAAAAGATATTATTAGTGAGACAAACTTTTGCATTTTCAATAATGCTTATATGTATTTTATGTATTTATTTTTCTTTCTATGTACAAAAAAGAAACAGATATTAAATCAACACAAGTTATAATGATGTTAAAAAAGTTATGGGAATTAGAATAGAAAACTAAAAATACACCAAATTCTTTAAAAAAAAGTGGATTAATTATGATAAAATGTATAATTATTTGTTTTATGTTCAAATGGTTGGGGTTTTACACTTTACCTTTCAACATTTGATTCAATAATGATATGCGATTTTTGTTAAAAAATAAGATTTTGATTTTTTTTGGAATAAAAAAATTTGACCTAACAAACATGTCCTTTAGATTATTAGTATTTGATTGTTAGGTTTCTACAACATTATCATCAAAATAAAAATTGATAAAAGACAATATATTTTAGAGATGTAGAAATTTCCTTAAAAAATGTGATTAAGAGACAAAGGAAAGAGGCATGTTCAACTACCCTTCTCATTTATCTGCCTTTCTTTTGGATATTATTGTATCATATATTCCCATACGCAAATCGTGGGTTAAATCTTTGAATAAACATGTTCTTTTCTATATATTATTGAATAATCGGACTGACTTTACTTTTAAAAAAAATCACATTAACTTTAAATTTTTTTGTGTTTGAAACTTTAATAATATAATTGAAAGGTAATCACCTAATCTCACATTGTGTGCTAGGGTTTGATAGTTTTTTGTGTTGCTACCCATCCATGGAGGATGGGAATGTCCTGATAGTTCAGTACTAAGCAACATGTTGGGGTGAAGAGTTGTTACAATTTATTTGGGACTAGTTTAGACGGATAGTAAGATTAGTTTTAAAGAGATTAAAAATGATAAAATAACTATTAAAAATATATTTTTAAATAAAATAATAAAAAATTAAAATCAATAACGAAGGATAATTTTACCCTTTCTTTTCTTATCATTTAATTGAAGATTTCACAGGGATGCAGTGAAATCCAAACTACGATTAAGTCATTCAAGAAAGTCGCACTTCAACGCAAGCAACATTACTATGTCTAAAAGGAAAAAGGTTTGATAGTTTTGATCAACACTTCATGCGACACATTAATAATTTTTTTAATAAAATACATATTTTTGTCCAAGAGAAGAGAGAATATAAATGAATTAGATTTGCAGAGCTTTCGCATTTTAAAAATAGAGATAGAACTATTTTAGTTATTACTCAAAATCAATATATTAGTAAATAGTAGGTTTGAATATTTTTTGATCTGAAAGGTGCTTCTTCAATTAATGAATAAGAATATCTGGGTTACACACACCTGAAGGAAGGGAATTATACCAAACCCTCGTTTCGCCTATACTGCTCTTCAGCTTTGTAAGATTATGAGCAAGCTGATTTTGCTCTCTATGAATAAGAATATCTGGGTTTGAATATTTGAATATTTGATTTAATAATGATATGTGATCTACAAGATTTCAATATTGATATTTTTCTCAAAATAGAAAAAACAAGCCTAAAAGTTTGACCTAACAAACAACCAAACATTTACTTTTATATAGTAGTTGAACGTTAGATTTTTATAACATTCTCAATTAGATAAAAATTGATAGAAGGCAAGCATTTGAACATTTGACTCAAATAATATATATTTTGGTTCGAATTTTTTTTTTCTAAAACTATGACAAAAATTTATAAGAGACAGACAAATAAGAAGAAATAAAGAAATTTTGCAACAAGTTGGCTCAACATGTAAGATTTTCCTTGCAGAACATACAGCCAGGTTATGTAATTTTCATTAATATTTAATTCTTTTGTTTTATTTTTAATATTATATTTGAGTATTTGTTCTGTGAAAAGTTAATGAGTTTCTAGAAATTTTGAAAATTTATGTACTTAAGCTCGTTTCTAGAGTTTTCCTTCGGAAAAGAGTAGTGATTAATACGGAGAATTTCTACAATAAGATTGTGGGTTCAATGTAAACACACAAGATTAAGTGTAAATTTAATACCATTAGACGTAAAATATATTAGAAGTCTCATGAACGCATAAAAATAAACATAAAATTAGAATCAATAGACGTAAAAATGTAATAATTTTGTTACAAAATTTGTTTATATTTATTCTTATAATATGTTTACAATACTTCTAACATATTTTACGCTTAATGATATTAAATTCACTTTTAATTATGTGTGTTTTACGTTGACTTTACAATAAGATAAAAAATTTTGACCTTACTATAGAATTCCTTGTTAATATAAGAATAACTTATATTAGAATCATCACCAATAAGTTATTGGAAGAAGTAGAAGTAGACATTTTTCTTAAGCATTTGGACATAGATTGTATCCTTGAGTCGCCACTGTTGGGAGGGCTTTGCCATTTACCACTCTTTGTCCAAACATAATTAATCTCAGATCGTAAAATAGATAAGGAAACTTGTGTTTATTTATAAAAAAAAAACCTTATATTATAATCATCTTTAAAAATGGAGTTTTTTGGCCCCACTAAATAATGCCACTTCATACTATTTGAAAGATTTGTAATTAGTATCATAAACTTATTTCATAAAATCAATTATCATTAACTCACGTTAATTATTATTATTATTATTATTATTATTATTATTATTATTATTATTATTATTATTACATCAAAATAAATGATTGATTTATAAAAAAATACATGGGAAAAATTAAATATTATTGTGAAAAATATAAAAAAAAAGATGACAAACAAACAATCTTGATAAAAAAAATTATTTTCAATCTAAAATATTTGAAAATTATAAAACCACCTTCCAGTTAAACACAAAATCTTTGAAGAAACTGTAACAAAAAAAAAAACAAAGAAGTAGAGATAAAAAATTAATAAAAATTATCCAAAAAGCGATAAAATAAAAAATTTTGATTAAATTTAGGTTAAAAATGATTTATTTGATATTTGGTGGTGTATAGTACTAATCATATGTCTTTCAAAAGTGATTGTGTCAACTTTTTTATTGGTGCTTAGAATCTCACTTTTTAGACTGATCCTAATATAAGTTAAACTCATAATGTATATTGATTATTTTTCAATACACTGCCAGTGAATTTGTTAAATTCCACAAGTAAAGTTAAGATAGTAACACATAACTTTTTAAGAATATTAAAAATAAAAATAAATAAAGTGGCATATGTGTATTATCTTAATCCCACTTGTGAAGTCTAAAAACTTTACTGATAGTCAATGTATTGGATTATGATTAATATTCAATACACAATTAGTAGAGTTTTTTACTCTATAAGTGGAGATAAGATGATTACACATGTCTTTTAAAAATTTTTAAAAAATAAAATAGGATATATGTAATCATACTAATTCTGCAGGTGGAGTAAAAAAAACTTCACTAACGGTGTATTGGATAATAATCGAATACACACACTAGTATACATATAATTAAGGATAATTATTCCATACGTTGGAGTTTTTTTTAACTTCACAAGCAGTATTAGAATCATGAAATATGTTCTATAAAAATATTAAAAAATTAAAAAATAAGACATATGTCATGATTTTAACTCCGTTTGCAGAGTAAAAAAACTCTACCAACGTGTATGGAATAATTATCCTATAATTAATACTTTTTTTGTTTATTTTTTAACAGTAAGAGATTTTTAAATTTCATTTATTATTTTTTTTCTAAATTGATGCAAACAAGTCAAGTTACGTCGAATTTAATCAATTTATGAAAAATTACCCTTTTACAGCTTTTCCATGGATTTAAATTCTAAGCAATTAAAACTTAAAAGCGTAATAAACTCTTCTATTACTTGAGTCAACATCCATTAATTTATTTTTGAAATTTTCAGTAGAATGGTCTTAAAGCATAATCTTTCATGGAAAACTTTTTCTTGTGATTATAGACATTTGCATGAAAAAGACTATTTGTATATATTAAAGGTTTCTTAAACATTGAATAATTGCGATGATACTATAAACAATTATAATGTTTTAATTTCTTTTACATATAGCCATTATTTAGTCATTCCCATGTGCATAATGTCTTTCTTCTAGTTGTTGGAGAAAATGACATTTTCTTAATATATTTATTTTAATTATGAAAAATGACATTTGCTTAATATATTTATTTTAATTATCAATTTATAATTCTTTCTTTCAAAATTTTCAATATTATATAAACTAATTTAAGCAAAAATTGAAGAGCATTCTGTATACTATTCACAGCAAAACACAAAATATTAAATATAATCCAATTCCCTCACTCTTTTATGCAATATAACACTTTCATCATTGACTTAAATGACACCTCTCTAATATAATAATCTCATAAAAGACTTGTTTTGGCTCTAGTTTTTGTTTGTATTAGCGTGTCAAAACCTCGAAACTTAAAAAAAAAAAAATCCTCTACTTCCTTGATTGGCCTTTAATGTCATTTTCAATAGAAAATTTCAATCGTATTCTAAGATTTTTAAGATAAATCTAAAAAGAAAAGCAAAAGATATGCTTTTATTTTTGGCTTAAATTTATTGGGGACCTCGATGATGTGAAAGACTTGCCATTTTCAATTTTTCTAAAACGAAAACCACATACAAGATTTGTGGTCTTTGGTTGACCACAACTAACATAATTAAAGAGATTAAAAGCAAAAGGGTGAAATATTTTTACTCATGATTTGAAGTTTTAATGCGTGTTTCAGTAGATCATAAAAATGTGAAGATACATTATGATTAAGACACCCAAAAGTTAAATCTAAATTATGGTATTGAATTTATATAATTTATTAATCTCATTAAATCATGGCATCATTTTTGCTAGCCCTATGCTTGACAAGACATGAATATATCTTTCTTGACTTTGGGAGAGAAATGATATTCTTTACTATTGTTTGGGCTATGGATTTAGAACAGTAACTAATTTTTTTTGGTTCATTCAGAACACTAATTAATTTTGTACTATGCTCTTTTGTGTAAGTCAATTTTCTAATTGGAAGCCTTCAATTGTTTTTTTTTTGGATGAAAAAGGAAAACAAGGACATGATAGAGGAGGTGTAGTTGAACATTTAATTTCACCTATAGTCTCTCAAAGCATTTAATTTCGCCCATATAATTGGGACTTTCTTAACTAGTCGGTAGCAGTTGCTAAATTTCTTTGTAATCACGGAATACTCTTAACTATATATATGTATATATATATTACTATATATATATACATATATATAATATATATATATACATATATATAAAAGATTATTATCTTATTTATTGTCAGTATAATTTTTTAATTTTACAAGCGAGATTAAGATGATGATACATGTCTTTTAAAAATATTATAAAAATAAAAATTAAATGAAATAAGACACTTGTCATCATCTTAATTTCACTTCTGAAGTTAAGACATTCCATCGACAATGGATAGGATAATAATCCGTATATATATATATATATATATATATATATATGTAAGAGATGTACCTACATTAATGTAAAACTATAATTTTACATATTTTCATATCTTTTTATACGATTTATTTTTCTTAATTTGACTGTTAAATTTATGCTCTATTCATAATTTTATATTATAAATCTTGCATGTCAAATTTATTTTACATTTGTGTAGCTTGATCTTTTCTCATGTATGTGTGTGTGTATATATATATTTATATATAATGCACAACAATATATAGTTTCTATACATTAGCAATGTATAAGAGGTTGACTTTAGCAATAAGCTCTTATGAGTAAACTAAAAAAAAATTATTTGTATTTATTTTTAACAACTTGACATTTTTTTAGTTTGCTTATTGATGAGATAGTGGCGTAGCCACATGTATTTGAGTCGGGTCAATTGACTCCAGTCAAATTTTGAAACTATATAATATATATATAGGAAATTATATTGTTAGTATAAACAAAATTAATAATTTTTTTTATATTGACACCACTAAAATTTGTTAAAATTTGCTAAGAATGAGGTTAAAAAGTAAATTTCATCTTTATTTATGTATTCATTTTAATTTAATAATTTTTTTCATTATGAGTATAAGTTTAACTCGTGAATTTAAAAAAATTAGCATGTATTTCTATTTTTTATTAATTATATTCTTAGCTTTTTTTTATTTTTTTAATTTTGATTTGTTTTCTATTGAAATTATTTTTTCACTTTAATATCATTATGTTTTTCATCTATAGTTTTCTTCTTAATTACTTCTATAATAAATATTACATATGAGTTTGATTTAATTGATAAATGGTTGGTTTGTTGTATTTTATGTAATAATTATTTTATACATCGTTAGTTATTTGATATAGACCTGATAATTCATTTTCATGTCATCTTAAATTGTATTCATGTCATGTAAAATATAAAAATTGTTGTGTAAAAATTTGTGTCTACAAGCCAAATAAACACAAAATGATTTTTTTTTTTGCTTTTCCTAAATTCATATACAACTTTTGTCAAATTTTAACCCACTTTACACTCATGTCTTTTTTATGTCGTTTTCAAATCGTGTAATTATGTCGTGTTTAAAATTGACAAGTCTAATTTGATAATACAAATGTAATCTCGTTATAAAAGAAAAAAAGATTATTTATATCATTGATCCACTAGCATTTTTTTAACATTTTTATTAGCATAAAAGAAAAAAATTTATATAACACTGTTAGTATAACCATTGAGATAAATTTTTATTATGAATAAGTTGTAAAAAAATATATATTTTAAAAATAAATTACATTACGCTATGAAATATTTTCTTTTATATTTAATTTTGTCCTTATTATATTAAATAACAAAATATTATATAAAAATATAATACCATAATATTGACCAGAGGTGGTTATGGGCCGGACCGGACTGGTTTCGGACTGGTTTTCATCGGTTCCAACCTATGTGAAATGAAAATCGGTCTGAACCGGTAGAGAATCGGTCCGGATCGGGCCGATTCATATGTTTTAATGGTGCAAACCGGCCCGGTTCGTTGGACTGGTTTACCCCAAAACCAGACCAAATCGTTTAAATCGGTTCGGTCCAGTTTTTTTTTATTTGATACTTTTAAAATTTTTATTGTTTAAAATTTATATTAATTTATTTTAATATATATTAATATATTTTAATAATTTAATCTAATAAATTTATTTTATAATAAATAATGTTAATAGTTTAATTTAACAATAATTTATTATAAAGTTATATTATAATTTATTTAATTAATGTAACAATAATGTAAAAATAAATTATTATAAAATTATCTAATAAAATTATTGTTATAATAAAATAGAGTTATATTATGAATATAATATTATAATAAAATTATTATGATAAAAAGATATTTGATTCAAAATACAAATAATGATATTATGAATATTATTATTATATTCATTTTGCATATCTTTATTTATATTCATTTATTATATTCATTTTGCATTTAAAATAATTTATTATATTTGAAATATCATTTACTTAATATTTATTCATTTATTTATTATGTTTTTAAAATATTAATTCATTTTGTATTTTAAATATTTATTTATTTTAAACATAGATAAGTATAACATTAATTAATTTGGTATGTAGTAATAATAATAATAACAACAACAACAACAACAACAACAAATGAGAAAAAGAAGAGAGTAGGAGACCAAAGATTTTTTACGTGGAAAACCCTTTCAAAAGTTAGAAGGGTAAAAACCACGGGACCGTAGTCTATAAAAATATTCACTATGACTAAACTTATTTACAATTTTACATACAATTTACAAAAAAACAAAAGATTATTCTCTACTCTTCATAATTTATACGGATTGCCTTGGAAATTTTTTCCTCCTCTTCTGAATTATTATCAGCGAATTCATTAGCCATTCCAAGTTCGACATTGCGCGATTTCGCATCAAACCAATCTTTAAGGCATGTTAACATGCATAATGAATCCAGATTAAGAGTGGTTCAATGGTCTCTAATAATTCTTTCACACGTCGAGAATGCGGATTCCGAAGCAATAGAAGAAACTTGTATCGCAAAAACATCTCGGGCCATGGAAGCTAAAACTGGAAATTGTTTTTGGTTTTTTTTCCACCATTGGAGAAGATCAAAGTTTTCATCTACAGAAAAATCTTGACTTAAGAAAAATCCTAGCTCATTGAAGCTAGAACTTCGTCGAGTTGTTGATCCCGATCCCGATCCGCTCGCTTTTCCTTTTAGCTTCATTCTCTTCTTTGCTGCTTCCTTAATTGCGTTTAAAATTCCTTTTCCTTTTTTGCTACTTTCGGTTTCTTCGTATGAATCTTCTTCTTCTCGATTAAAGTTGAATTGCTCCCTTTCTGTTTCATAAACATTAAACAATTCTCGAAAAAAATTGTTAATTAAGGACTTTTGATCCTCAATAGAAGCAAGACCAAGAAATTCTTTATAACAATTAAAAAAAATTTCTATATTTACCTCACCTTGACTAGGATCTAGTAAAGTTGCAATACAATAAATAGGAGGAATTATTTCTCAATATTTTTTAAATTTTTCCTCCATATCATATACAAAAGAACTTAAAGTTTCATGATTCATAAATTTTACAAATTTGTCAAACATTATGTAGATAATAGCAACAAAATACGGTGTAGTTGGATAAAATTGAGTTGAAAATCTTTCGGTTGCATCTTTAAAAGTAGATAATAAATCAACACAATATTCAATAAAAGTCCAATCTTCTTCAAAAAGTGCTAAATGCGTGCTACTTGTATAATTGTTATAAAAAGGAGTAACAAGTTCTTTATAAGGTAAAATAGAAGAAAGTAAACGATGAAGCGAATTCCATCTTGTTTCCATGGGAAGTGGAAACGCTTTAACAGGTATATTATTTGCTATACAAATTTGCTTCCATTCACGTTTATTACTTGCTGTGCAAATCCATTTGGCTAAAATTTTAATTTTATCAATTGGACCTATGCCAGTACCAGTACCACTAAAACTAAAACCACTTTGAACACATAAATTTATAATATGACATGCACATCTTGCATGAAAAAATATGTATCACGACCCGAAGGCCACGACTTTCCTTTAATACTTATACTTTTCTTAGTCTACAAATTTATGGACTAAATTTTTCTTTTTCATTTTAAGGTTTGTATTTGGTGTCAGTGTAGTTACTATACTATCTAGGTGACCTATAGTCATTCCATTTAAATATTAAACAAACACGGAAATGGTTCTTGGTTACATCCCGACTTGTTAAACAGAATATGTACTGTGCATCAATTTAAGTCTTACATGTAAACAAGTATTTTATAAGGAACATATACCTCAGAAGACTAGTACCAAGTCCATTCACCGTCTCCGATGCCCACTTAGCAGCTCACATGGCAGATGTTAACTTCAATAGTCTGAAAAAGATGAAATTTAGTGGGGTGAGCAAAACCATGGCTCAGTAAGATACTAATATAAATACAAGAGTAGGATTATACTGTTTTAAACTGCAATACTTAAAACTTGCAATGATGCAATTACAGTTAATCCTTTCTCATCGATAACATCTCATTATCACTTCTCGTATTCACCTTTCATCTCATAATCATACTTTTGTATTCTATCATCTCATATCAATTCTCATATTTACTTTTCATTTCATAATCATACTTCGGTATACTATCATCTCTTATCAAGTCTCATATTATGGATCATGATCACGGTGGTACGAAGTCATAATTCTCTTCGTGTATCTCTATATTCATGTTTCATCTCATATCATGACTTCATATCGATGAAATATCGCTACCATCGGGTCATGACACTCCTCATATATTCTTCATGTTTAATGCAGATGTCCTATCGAATACACTTTACATTTAACAATCATATTCCCGTATTACATCAATTCATATCATTTATCATCTGGGAATTTATGATCACGATAGAGTGAGATCAGAATTCTCTTCATATCAATCTTATGTTCATATATCATATCATATCATGTCATCGTATAGATGAAACATCATTAATGTCGAGTCACGACATTCCTCATGAAATTCTCATGTACTAAGCATATTATCATATCCAGGTTTAATATGCAATGTATGAAATTTTACTGTATAAACCGATATCATTTCAAATCGTATCATATATACTTTAGAACATGCTCAACATGTAAATTTTCAATTCATTTCAAATTTGCCTTTAAGGCATAATAGAAACATGTTCAATTTCAATTCATGTATTCGTTTTCAGAGCATGTCTAAAACATGTGCGGTTTTAAAACATTTTCATTTACTATAAGTTATATCAGGTCTAGAGTTCATATTAAATCAATCTATACTCTAGACCGCATATCATTTTAAATTCGACACAAAATCGTATGTAAATCATGTAAGTGTCGAAATCATTTGTCATTTACTTTTAAAACATATACTGTAAATCATATCAGGTCTAGAGTTCATATCAAATCAAACTATACTCTAGACCGCATATCATGCCATGTTCGACACAAAATCATATATAAATCATATAAGTGTCGAAATCATATCTCATGGACTTTTAAAATATGTTTAAAACATGTACTGTTTCAAATTATTTCTCTTTTCAAACATGTTTCATATACTATAGAAATCATGTCAAGTCTAGAGTTCATATTAATAAAATCATACTCTAGACTTCCTATCATATCGGTTAGAGAGTAGGCTAGATCCCTATCGTCTCTATCAATAAAGACTTAAATCACTGTAGCTAGCAGTGAAAATCATGTCATCGTCCCCTGGAAACCAACTAGGGCGCTATCTATGGCCATAGACCTCATCTCTCTCAGCCCTACTGATCAAGCGTGACTGAGACCTGTCCACGACTATTTTCGGACAAGCATCTCTGCCTAATGAGCAAAGCTCCAATTAGGCGGTTTCCACTATGCTTTATTGAATTTAATTCTTTTAGGGTGCCTACAGTCTCATAAAACATTTAAATCTTTAGCTTTTCTTTTTAAAATCATGTAAAGCATATGGTGAAGTTCTTTAAGAGGTTTCGTATATACAAATACGTATATCCCATATACTTTCTTTTTAAAGCTAATCTATACTTTATAGCATTTATATAAATGCTATTATAACATCTGAAACTGTAGCAAATTATGCTTCAAAGCGATGCTATGAAATCATTTCCGTATGTAATTTTGGTAATAGTTTCAAATGTCAATATAAATAATACCTTCATCTAATACGGTGAAACAATTCATTTAACTTTATCATCATCAATCATTCGATTTCAACTATCCTTTTGACATATCAGTAAATCAGCGTTCAAATCAATTCAATATTCATTTCATTCAGTTTTCAAATTGTTCAGTACTCCAATTATTCAATAATCAGATCATTTGGTATTCAAGTCATTCAGTATTCGATATCCTTTTTCGATAATTATCGACTATAATAATCATTTGTACATTTTATTATCAATACTAGAACCACATCATCAGTGTGAATCCTCTTAGTATCTATGAGCATCTAAATATCATGTTTCCATATAGCCATCAGGATACTGAAATTATGAAATACTAATATCCTCATTCGATATCTATTTCAGAGTCGACATCGAGGATCATAGAACCACAAGATCAATAATCACTTATCAAATCCATTTATGGTTTGACCTATTGGTACATATTCAGAATTTTCGACTTGCGGTTCAATTTCATTCACTATCATAAAATCATATCACAATCCTCAATTCACTTTTCATATGGCCTGTAGAATGTAATATCATGCTAGAATTATCTATAAAACGTCCTCAATTCAATTTTTTGATTGACAATTTACTATTTAAAAGAATTTGCCAATTTACTATTTAAAAGAATTTGCCAATTTCCACTATCAACAGTGTTTCAATTATTTAAGTCGCTTTGCGACTATCCATATTATTGCAAAAATCTCAGTTCATACCACTAAGACGATCCATTTATTCGAATCTATCAATTCCATAATCATCACTCGATTGATAATTCCGCACTTCTATCATTCGACCATCTAAATCACAACTTCAAATTTTTTTTTTCTTTTAAGTTGTATCCTATCATCATCGTCACTTTTATCAGTGATACGTCAAATAAATGATTTCACCTCAATCTCAACTTGATACCATTTGTGATATTAAAATTTCTTGATTTATCAATTCTATAAGGTTTAAACCATATCATTCATCACATTATCGTGTTCAAAAATCTATCTTCTCATCGATTTCAATATCAAACTTTTCCGGTAATACCATAAAGTCCTTTCAATGTTTATTTTCAATAGTTATTTCCAAGATTCCATTTATGTGAGAAACTTAATCTGTTTCCTCAAATATTTTCCTAAAATTTCGGCAGCATAACGACTTAATTCTTACTAAGCCTCCTGCAAGGAAACCACAATTTATAACTACAGCTGTTGATTCTCACAATTCCTACATCTCTACTAAGACCCCCACCATCAGTTGTGGGTCCTCTTAGCATTTTTAAAATCAATTAAATAAATGCATCATATATAAAAATCATATTTCCCACATGCAATATAAAGCTACTAATGCTTTATAAAAGTATCTTACCTATTTGCCAAAGCTTAGCGCACTTTCCGATTTTCGAGTCTTGCCGAACTCCACCATTCGTCTCATTTCTGTTTTGCTACAATTTCAATAATTGAGACATATTTTCATTTAGAAAATAATCCAACAATTTCTAATAAATTCTATAGAAATATCGCAAAACTTTTAATTTTCCTTACCCATTTCTTCTTCTTCTTTTTCTTCTTCCTTCTTCTTTTTTTTTCTTTTTCTTTTCTTTTTTCTTTTCTCCTTCTTTCTCTTTTTCTTTTCTTTTCTTTCTTTTCCTTTCTTTCTTTTTCTTTTCTTTTCTGAATCGGGTCGGGTCGGGTCGGTTCAGAGCTTGGCTTGGCCGGTTCAACTTTTGCCGGCCGGTTCGGTCACCGGCGGCCACCCATTCCGGCGGTTCGGCCACCCAATAGCTAGCCACGGTTGCAGGGACGCCGGATCTGGCCTTGGCTTTGCCCCATCACCGGTGATGGCGCCGGATCTGGTCCGTGGCTCTCAGCTCCTTTCCTTCCTCTTTTCTCCTTCCTCTGTCGGTTTCCCCTTCACCGGTGGCTCCTCTCACCTTCCCCTGGTCCCCGCCGGTCTCGTGGGAGGAGTGGCGGTGCCCGGATCGGCCGGCACTGCCGATCTCCTCTTCTCTTTTCTTCTCAGGTTTTCGCTTCTCCGATCCTTCTTCCGTCGCCGGATTCATCTTCCTTTTCTTTCTCCTTTGCCGGCGACGCCCTCTCTCTTCCGCTTTCTCCTTTGGCCGGCCGGCGTTGGCCAGTTCTTCTTTGGAAATCCCTCCTCTGTTGTAAACAGAGGAGGAAAATGGGTGCCCGATTCCCGCCCGTTTTCATCCTTTCTTTTTTTTTTTAAGTATATATTTATTATTATATATAATAATAATAACTATAATATATATAATTATTATTATACACCATAATTATATATATACACTATTCATAATATGTATTTAAATACATATTTTGTATCAAAATATATATTTATATATATACTTTTTACACTTTTAACACAAAACAATATTTATATTTATCCAAGGTATATTTATATAATATCATTATATAAATATATCAAAATATTTTTATTTCTTATTAAGTTTTGGATTTCTAAATTGTAAAATTATTTTCTCCATTTTCTTATTTAATTTGGATTTCCATTTATTCAAATTAAATTTCCTCCTTCATTTCTTATTTCCAATTTAATTTTCCTTTTCATTTCTTATTTAATTTGGATTTCAATTTGTCCAAATTAAATTTTTCGGATACCTTATATTTATTTAGAAAATTCTTGGTCTTCATAATATGCCTTGCATAATAGGATTTGAACTTTTAATTAAATGATGAATAGCTGCAGTATTACTCGAAGCATTATCAAAAGTAATAGCAAAAACTCTATTATTTTCTAGTCCATATAATTTACAAACTTTAGTAATATATTTATGAATAGTATATGAATTATGTGCTTCTTCTATTACATCTAAAGATAAAATTCGTTTTTACATAGACCAATCTTCATCTATCTAATGAGAAGTTATAACAAGATAACTTATACCATTAGTACTAGTCCATATATCACTAGTTAAACTAACCCTAGATGAAATATTACTAAGTTTATCAATTAAAGCTTATCTATATTCTTTAAACATATCCATGCAATCTTTTTTTAATGTATGTCTAGAAACAGATTTATATGCGGGTTGTAAATATTTACAAACAAATTCTAAATATCCTGTTTTTTCACAAATTGTGAATGGTTGTTCAGTCCTAACTACAAATCTAACTAAACCACGTCTAGCTTGAACATTATCAAATTTAAAATTTTTTCCACCATCATGTGTATTAATTTGAGATTATTTACCTCCTAAAATTTCATTTTCTTCGGCATCAGGATTAATTTTATGTGCAGAAATTAAATGTCTTTTATACGTACCTGTACCGCCACCACCTCTACCGGAGTTATAAGAGTAAACTCCTTTGCACAATTTACAGATAGCACAATATTTATTCGTCTCACATTCTTTTGCTACAATGTCGAAATATTCCCACACCCGACTTGTTTTTTTTTTCGATTAAACTTCAATCTTGATGATGTAGCAGCAGTGGTGGCAGCTGATGATTGTGTTTGAGCATGGCCTCCTCCATGACCGCGACCAAACGATGGTGCCAAAGGAAGCTCCTCCTCCTCGGGATGAATATCGGGTTCGATTTCATTAAATGATTCGTCACCCAAATTAGGAATTTCAATGGAACCAAAAGGTCGAGAAACAGAGCATGAACGACGGAAGAAATTTGACATTTTTATATTTTTTTGAAAATAAATATATGTTAAAAATTAAAAAAATAAATGTAAGATATATATAATATATTGGAATTTGGAAATTGAAACTTGAAAATTAAAAGTAAAATTTGTAAAATTATAAAATAAAAAGAAAAATGAAATTTAGAAAGGAAATAATGATATTATAAATTTGAAATAAAGGAATTTAAGTGAATTTGAGAGAGTTTGAGTGAATATTGAAAGAGTATGTGAGTGAAGAGAATAAGAGTAGATGAATGTAGATAGTAGATTTGAGAGAAAATGTAGAAGAAATGTAAAGAAAAATAAAAGATAGAATATAGGTATTTATAGGAAAAAATTAAAAATTTTAAAATAAAAAATTTTTTTAAAAAAATATTGATGGGCAAGTCACACTGTTGTGTGACTTGCCATTGCCAGGAAAGGCCTAGCATTGCGTAGTGCGCAGTGGTAGAGGCCTTCCCTTTCTTTTTCATTTTTTTATTTTTTAATTTGAACCGGACCGGTTCAACCCGAACCGGAACTGGTCCGGTTCTGGGCAGAGCCTTTATCGAGCCCGGTTCCATTTTATAAGAACCGGCCCAGCCCGGTAACATATCGAGCTGGTTCGGTTCCAAATCGGCACTGTGCCGGTTCGATTATTGGGTCGGGTTGACCCGATCCGATTATGAACCGAATCGGACCAACCCGGCCCAATAAGTAGCTCTAATATTGACCACACTGATATAATTTTCTATCTATGCCATTGTGATGAGGTGTTACTTTCTGGTGCATTGACATTGTATAGATACTATCAATGTCAGTGTATCATATATAAATCATTTACATATATAATGAGTTTGTATATGATGGACTGACAGTATATAGTCCTATACATTGTTAATACATTAAAAGTTGACACCTTATCAATAAGCAAACAAAAAAAATATCAAGCCCTTAAAAATAAGTACAAATAATTTTTTTTTCAATTTGCTTATAAGGGCTTGTTGATGAGATGTCAATTTCTGGTGCACTAACAATGTATAAAGACTATACACTGTCATTGCATCATATATGAATCCATATATAATTACCTACAATAGTTACTACTAGACTTGTTCATGAATTGGGTCGGACTGGACTAAACAATTTACTACAATATTTCATGTGAGCTCAGGCTCACTCGATCATAATTTTGTGCCTAATATTTTGTCCAAACTTGTTTTTATAAACAACAAGAAAACCCAAACCCAAGCCCAAGTCCGCCCATTTTTTTAAAATTTTTTTTATTCAGTTTAATGTTTACATTGTAAAATTTTTAGTCTTTAGAACTCTTGCATAGTAAAGCTTAAATATATTACTTGAGACAATACTCAAAATTTTTATGATGTTATTTTTCATAATTAAGGTAAATATGCCATATCTTCTAGAATTACAATTATAAAATTATTTATCGATAATGTTTGAAATGAATCGATATAATTATTAATTAACAAGACGTAAAAGTTTTATTTCTTTAAAAGTAACTAACAAAAAAATGAGTTGAGTTGGACCTAGACTTTTTAGGGCAAAACCAAAGCCAGGGCCTTTTCTAATCTAATCTCATTTATTAGCCCAAATCTATTTAATGTGTTGAATATTTTTGTTTAAATCCATTTAAAGAATAAACTACCTTCGAGCTTAAATGAATATTTCAACCCATGAAGAAGTTAGTTACTATTATAATTCCTTTTGAACATTTGTTTTAATATCATTGTACTTTAAAAATTCATCAATTATTCAATGATAAATAATAAAAAATTATTTATATATTGAAGATTAAGTAGTTTAAAATTGTTAAATTATAAAAAAAAAATACTACTTGAAATATTAGGTAATTTAAGAGGCAAAAGTGTATAATTTTAGGTTATCAATGTCAACATCAATGGAAATGAATTTACATGTGTCGTGCTCAAATTAATTTCTTAAACATCATTTTAAGATGAGTTATTAATTAATAATCAAGACTAATTAATTTCAAACAATATCTATTTTTATAAATGGGGTTAATCTTTAAACTTTTACTTCCCTCTTTTATTTGTATACATAAAGACACGCGCACACATATCATTATCATCATTGGAGTTTTTATATCCCAATACTGAGGTATGTCATATGAACCAATATATGACCTCATGCTAAGTTGTCGGCATGAATTCTCTTCCTTCACTCATTCCTGTCTAGAGCAATGTGTTTTTCTAACTCTCATTCTGCCATATTTTTCTAGATAACTCTTTCTAAGTCTTTTTCGACCTTCCCCTAGCCTTAACCTTTTGTACATCATTCATAGCCTCCACTTTTCTAACAGAAGCATCTACGTCGTATGTGTCCAAACCAACATAAATGATTTTCACTCTTCGTGTCTTTGATAGGTGCCACTCTTAACTTTTTTGCGAATGTTCTCATTTCTTATTCTATCTTTTCTCGTATATCCACATATCCATTGCAGTATTCACATTTCTACTATACTCATCTTCTGTGAATATAGTCTTTCAGTTGCCCAACAGTCACTGTCATAGAGCACTATTGATCTAACAACTGTTTTGTAAAACTTGCCCTTCAATCATACAGAAAATCCTTTTGTCACATAACACACTTGTAGTGTTTCTCTATTTGCTCCAACTAGCTTGTATCCTATGAGTTATATCACTATCGATCTCTCTATTTTTCTGTACAATCGATCGCAAATATCTAAAATGATCGTGCTTAGGGATCGCCAACCCATCAAGCATCATTATATTTCTATCATCCTTTTTGTTTGAACCGAATTTCATTATATTCAATCTTTTATCTGCTTAGTCTGAATCCTTTTGATTATAACATTTGTCTTCACACTTAAGATAATATCATCTGTAAATATTATACACCAAGGTACATTATCTTAGATGAATTTTGTCAGCTTGTCCATTACTATAGCAAACAGAAATGGGTTTAACACCGACTCTTAATGTAATTCTACTGTAATAAGAAATTCACTTGTTTGTCCTATTATGATATACACACACACATATATATATATATATATACATATATATATTAAATATGATAATTATTTTTCATTCTTAGCTTAACCTGTGAAGTTTGAAGGGTCTTTTTTTTTTAATAGAAAATGATTAATGGGATTAGATTGATGAACAAATTAACATCAAATTAGAAATTTATAGATTGTGAACTGTGACAAATAACAAACAAAATCAGACTTAAGACCAATTATAATTATTATAATACTTAAGAAGCTTTTATAATGTTACTGTAAGTTCCCCACATAAGTTAACTACTTAGTCAGTAGTGTTTTATAGGAAATAAAAGACTTGAGGTTAGTTTCATAACCTCTTAAAACTTCCTATTGTGGTCTTATATTTTATTATCGTTATCTAATAAATTTTAAATTATTTATCCATATCTACAAGTGATAACTGCCCACAAAATTGAATTACGTTTTTAATGGGAAGACGTATATAAAGAAAAAATATAGGGTATTGGGTCCCTAATCTGAGCATTCTGAAAAACACACCATTAGTGAGTTTGCTTAAGATTAGAAGATCAAATACGAAAGACACGCAATTTTATCGCAGCTCAATATTTTCGATATCAATGGCTGGAGGTTAGTATCCTGTTCCGCATTTATAATCTATGATGTGTTGTTTTTGGTGTTGACACATTAGATAAATCGATTAAGATTTCTTACAGTTGGTATCCGAGCCTTTAAAACCTCTGTCTTGATTTATTTGAGCAATTTTGTTGCTGTGCATTATTTTAAAGAACAAAGAAAATTGTAAATATGATTTGTAAAATACAATCCAGCATCGTTACAATGGTAAGATGTAAGTAATTTCCTGCTTATACTTCTCTGCCTAGCAAAAGCACATTGGTTGAAGAATCAAATATTTAAACCATGCTGGGCACGTATTTAGGTGCTTCCAATAGAATGGTTAAAAGCATTAAAATAATGGGACACACTTAAAAGCTTATGTTTAATATACATATATATAATTCTGTACCAATTATATATACGATTAAATGCTAGCCGACCCAATTAAAATATAAAATGTTGTTTTCATGATTGCTTTAATGCACGGTTGAATATGATAATTGATGGGAATTGAACCTTTAGAGTTTCATGGCTAGTTAATGCATTTTTTTTTAGTATTTGCAATTTACTGGAAATTTGAAAAGGCAAATTTTTTTTTTCTTTCCTTGTCTTTTGTTTGGTGATGTATTTGGTTTAGCTTGCTGTTGTTGTTTCTAAACAATTAAATAAATCTTGCATTGTGGTTATGAGCAAGAATTTGAAAGTGGTGATTATTAAATTAATTATGAAAGAATTAAGTTTATATCATTATTTGGCAAATGATATATTTTTGTATGCTTGAATTTTATGTGTAAGTAATGAATGTATGTATACAATATTATTTGTTCATAATATGTTAATTGTATACATGATTGAAAAATTATTATTTATGCATAAAATTTGATGTCATGTGATCCATATAATTTTTCTTGATCAAAAAATAGCCACAGCATCTTTGATTAAGTTAAATTATATATCAAGTATATTCGGTCACATATGAAAAATGACATTAATTGTAATTAATCATATTTAATATGATAAATTTTATCCCACAGGAATTTTTGTTATATTTGTGTGATTAATTAAGATGAAGTAACAAATTATTTTTCTTAATTTACCCACAGGAGTTAAGAAAAGGAATATAATTTGTTAGTTTCATCATAAAGTTATATATATGAATCTGCTTAAATTAGAACTTCGCCCACAGGCAGTTTTATATGTTATTTGATTCATATTTTGATGCATGATTTACATTGGTAAAGCATGATATATGTTTATTTGCCTCAAATTTTGTAACATAAGCGTGAATGTTTGATTTATTTGCAGTTATACAACCTCTGAATTTTTTAGATGATAAATGTGATGTTCCCTATTTAAGTGGTGATAACTATAAGATATGGAAGGAGAGAGTTCTTCTTCAATTAGGGTGCATGGACATTGATTATGCCATTAGGAAGGATGAACCACCTGTACCTACTGATACTAGCCCTCAAGGTGCGATTGCCCTATATGAACGATGGGAGCGATCTAATCGCTTAAGTATGATGTTTATAAGGACACGTATATCGGCTAGTATTCGTGGTTCAATCCCTGAGTGTAAAGATGTCAAGGCATTGCTGAAGGCTATTGATGAACAGTTTGAGTCTTCGGATAAGGCACTAGCTAGCACCCTAATGACAAAGTTATCATCTATGAAACTCACTAGTGTTAGAGGTGTGCGTGAGCACATCATGCAGATGAGGGACATAGCGGCTCAGTTGAAGTCTCTTGAGGTTGAGATGTCTGAATCCTTCATTGTGCACTTTATTTTGAATTCCCTTCCACAACAATATGGACCTTTCAAAATTTCTTACAACACACATAAGCAAAAATGGTCAATAAATGAACTCTTGACCATGTGTGTTCAAGAGGAAGGGAGGTTGCTAATGGAAATGGGTGAAAGTGCACATATAGCAACACAAGGAAAGAACAAAGCGCAAGCCAAACAAAAGGGAAAGGGTAAAATACCTATCCAGATTGAGAAGAAAGAGTCAAAGTGTTTTTTCTGTAAAAAGAAGGGACACATGAAGAAGGACTGCAACAAATATAAGGCTTGGCTTGAAAAGAAAGGTAATCCAATCTCACTTGTTTGTTATGAATCTAACATGGTCGATGTTTGTCATAACACTTGGTGGATTGATTCTGGTTCTACAATCCATGTTTCAAATACCTTGCAGGGTTTTCTAAACCAAAGGAAACCAATGGCCAGTGAGCAATGCATCTATTCAGGAAACAAGATGCGTTCTCAAGTGGAAGCAGTAGGGACGTGCAGATTAGTTTTAGATACTGGTTTTGTTTTGAATTTGGAAAGAACCTTTTATATTCCATGTTACTATAGAAATTTAATTTCAGTTTCAAGACTTGTACCACTTGGATTTTCTTTTGAATTTTATGAAAATGCTTTCCGCTTGCTTTATAAATCTAGTGTTGTTGGAAATGGGATGTTGATTGATGGTTTATTTCGAATTCATTTACAAAATAATATTTCAAATAGTATAATGCACGTCCAAGACAATGTAGGTATTAAACGATGTGTTATGAATGAAAAGTCCTCTATATTGTGGCATCGGAGATTAGGACATATCTCCATAGAGAGAATTAAAAGGTTAGTGAATGATGGAGTACTTAGTATTTTGGATTTTACTGACTTTGATACTTGTGTGGACTGCATAAAGGGAAAGCAGACCAACAAGACAAAGAAAGGTGCCAAGAGGAGTTCAGACATATTAGAGATCATACATACGGACATTTGTAGTCCGGATATGGACTCATATGGTCAGAAATACTTCATCTCATTCATAGATGATTATTCACGATACATGTATCTCTACTTGCTTCATAATAAGAACGAAGCATTAGATGCTTTTAAAGTTTTCAAAGCAGAAGTAGAGAAACAATGTGGAAAACAAATTAAGATCGTGAGATCAGATAGAGGTGGAGAATACTATGGTAGATACACTGAGGATGGACAAGCACCTGGTCCATTTGCAAGGTTTCTTGAAGAGCATGGGATTCAAGCCCAATACACTATGCCTGGATCTCCAGACCAAAATGGTGTAGCAGAAAGAAGAAACCGAACCTTGATGGACATGGTACGGAGTATGCTTAGCAACTCCAAGCTTCCTAAATCCTTGTGGACCGAAGCTCTTAAAACGGCAGTGTATATATTAAACCGAGTTCCAACTAAAGCCGTTCCAAAAACACCTTTTGAATTATGGAAAGGTTGGAAACCGAGTTTGCGACATATACGCGTTTGGGGATGCCCGTATGAAGTAAGAGTTTATAATCCACAAGAAAAGAAATCGGACCCAAGGACTATAAGTGGGTATTTCATTGGATATGCTGAAAAGTCTAAGGGTTACAGATTTTATTGTTCATCACATGTCACTAGAATTGTGGAATCAAGAAATGCAAAGTTTCTTGAAAATGACTTGATTAGTGGGAGTGATCAATCTCGGAACGTAGTTTCTAAGAAGGATCATTCAGATATTCAAGCTCCCATTTCAAGTGACAAATTGGTTGTTGTTCATAACTTCCCTCAAGTTCAAATGGATGTTCAACAACCAATCATTGAAGCTCCACAAGTTGCTGATGACAATCCAGTAGATCCAGTTGTTCAACAATTACCAGAGACTGTTCAGCAACCAGTTGTGCAACATACTCCACAGGAGGATGCTGACACAACATTAAGAAGATCAACTAGAATGAAGAAATCATCAATACCTAGTGATTACGTTGTGTATCTACAAGAGTCTGACTATAATTTTGGAGCCGAAGATGACCCTGAAACATTTTCACAAGCCATGAGTTGCAGTAAATCTGAATTATGGTACAATGCCATGAAAGATGAGTTGAATTCTATGGCATCTAATGGAGTCTGGGATCTTGTTGAGTTGCCTAATGGTGCAAAGGCCATTGGATGTAAATGGGTCTTTAAAACAAAGAAGGATTCATTAGGCAACATTGATAGATATAAGGCAAGACTCGTAGCTAAAGGATTCACTCAAAGGGAAGGAATCGATTACACAGAGACTTTTTCCCCTGTATCAAAGAAAGATTCTCTTCGTGTCGTTATGGCATTGGTTGCTCATTTTGACTTGGAACTGCATCAAATGGATGTGAAAACTGTATTTTTGAATGGAGACCTAGAGGAGGAGGTTTATATGAAACAACCAGAAGGATTCTCCTCTAGTAATGGTGAGCATTTGGTATGCAAGCTTAAGAAATCCATATATGGATTGAAACAAGCCTCCCGTCAATGGTATTTAAAATTCCATGATGTCATCTCTTCATTCGATTTTGTAGAGAACATCATGGATCAATGCATATACCACAAGGTTAGTGGGAGTAAAATTTGTTTCCTTGTCCTATATGTGGATGATATCTTACTTGCAACCAATAATAAAGGGTTGCTCCATGAGGTGAAGCAATTTCTCTCTAAGAAATTTGATATGAAGGATATGGGTGAGGCATCTTATGTCATTGACATTAAGATCCATAGAGACAGACCTCAAGGTATCCTAGGACTGTCTCAAGAGACCTATATCAATAAGGTTCTTGAGAGATTTCGGATGAAAGATTGCTCACCAAGTGTAGCACCAATAGTAAAGGGTGACAAGTTCAATTTGAACCAGTGCCCGAAAAATGAACTTGAAAGGGAACAAATGCAAAACATTCCATATGCTTCAGCTGTTGGAAGCCTAATGTATGCTCAGGTTTGCACAAGACCTGACATTGCATTTGTAGTCGGAATGTTAGGAAGATATCAGAGTAATCCGGGTATGGACCACTGGAGAGCTGCAAACAAAGTAATGAGGTACCTTCAAGGGACCAAAGATTACATGCTTATGTATAGACGAACTGACAACCTGGAGGTAGTTGGTTATTCAGATTCAGATTTCGCTGGATGTGTTGATTCACGAAAATCAACATCTGGATATGTTTTCATGCTTGCTGGCGGAGCCATATCTTGGAGGAGTGCAAAGCAGTCTTTAGTTGCTACTTCTACCATGGAGGCTGAGTTCGTTTCTTGTTTTGAGGCTACCTCACATGGTGTATGGTTGAAGAGTTTCATATCTGGGCTTAGAATTGTGGATTCCATTTCAAAGCCATTAAGAATATATTGTGACAATTCAGCTGCGGTTTTCTTGGCTAAAAACAACAAAAGTGGTAGTCGAAGTAAACATATCGACATTAAGTATTTAGCCATAAGAGAACGTGTTAAAGAGAACATAGTAGTCATTGAGCACGTTAGCACTGAATTGGTGATAGCAGATCCTTTAACAAAAGGCATGCCACCAAAAGGTTTTAAGGATCATGTAGTGCGAATGGGACTTGGTTCCATCTTGTGAATTAGTTGTATGGACAACTTTTATTTGTAATGAAACTCTTATTCATTTGTTTTGTTTTCTCAATATTTGGTGCACGTATTGGTTATTGAGAATAACAATAAATTTTGGACCTAGAATAAACATAAGGTTTATTCATTAAGTTATGTTATCACATATGGGCTGATATTGAAGAGATGAAATATATTGTAATACATGGAAGATATTACTTATTCTTAGAGGACTTATCGCCATGATTCATGTATTTTGTTTCTTTAATTTAAGCATAAGGATTCATAGATTATGGATGGAATAGCAAGTATAATAAAATATACAGACCAAGTGGGAGAATGTAAGTTCCCCACATAAGTTAACTACTTAGTCAGTAGTGTTTTATAAGAAATAAAAGACTTGAGGTTAGTTTCATAACCTCTTAAAACTTCCTATTGTGGTCTTATATTTTATTATCGTTATCTAATAAATTTTAAATTATTTATCCATATCTACAAGTGATAACTGCCCACAAAATTGAATTACGTTTTTAATGGGAAGACGTATATAAAGAAAAAATATAGGGTATTGGGTCCCTAATCTGAGCATTCTGAAAAACACACCATTAGTGAGTTTGCTTAAGATTAGAAGATCAAATACGAAAGACACGCAATTTTATCGCAGCTCAATATTTTCGATATCAATGGCTGGAGGTTAGTATCCTGTTCCGCATTTATAATCTATGATGTGTTGTTTTTGGTGTTGACACATTAGATAAATCGATTAAGATTTCTTACAGTTACATGTCAACAACCAAATCCAAAAATTTCATTTACAAGGCAAACCTCATTTCTCATTTTGAAGATTTTCCATTACAGGAGACGAATAATTGATGAATATGGATAAAGAAGGAAAAAAGTAGATAGTTTTTAGGCTTCTTTTCTTTCCAGTTTTCCAATTCTTTTCTAACATGTTAATTTTAGTTACTTACAAAATCAGTTGGATAAAAGTGGTAACTCAAATTAATATCAACTAGTTACATGTTGATGCTGAAATGTGATGTTAAAATCGTTTCTTCTCGTATCTATGCAAGATATTAAGTTATATTAGTGTAAAACAAATTATTTTATATTTTTGATAATTTAATGTAAAATTAATATTTTTACAAATTAATTATTGTTAGATTTAACAATATACTCGTATTTGTCACATATATTAAGTTTTGAATCTATCTGATATTCTTATTATTTCAGTCAAGAATAACAATTTTTTCAACTTATATTAACGATTGAAATTTTATTATTATCTAACACATAAGTAGAAATTATTAATCAATTTGAAATTTGATATGCATGATTTATGTGAATAAAACATAAAATTTAATGATTAGATTAAAAAAATAATTCATATAAAATATAAAAAAGAATATAAAACTAAATTTATTTTATATATATCAAATTAAATAATGCTACGTACTTTTCCACCAATTTTGTCTCAAATATTTGCACTCTCGCAAAAATTTGATATTCTATCAGTTTTAAATTTAATGTCCACATTTGTTATGTGCAAGAATTTTTAATGTGAAAAAAAAGAAGATAAAATTTAATAAGTAATGAAAAAATAGACATGATTTTGAAACATAAAAAAAATTCGGGGACATTCATTAGAAAATATAATTTAAACTAAATAGTTTTCTTTATTATTATTATTTTTATATCAACACCAACCTCATGTACTACTCACCCTAGCCTATCGGAGATTGATAGCAAAATATTATAGCATAATTTCATTTACGCAAAACTATAATGTTGACCCATGAAAAAAAACCTCCTTTCATCTCAAAATAATAATTTTTTTTACTGACCCATAAAAATAATTATTTTTTATTGATTTTTTAAGTCAAACTAATTCAATTTTGACTCTTATTGTTAATAAAATTATATAACTAAAAATATTTTGAAAATAAAATTTGTAAATTTTGAGTTTCAAAATTTTCAAGACATATTTTTTAAAATTTTAATTCGATATTCTATTTTAAAAAATAAATATCAAAGTTATGTTTCTTTAACCAAAAAAACTAAACAAAGACACATAATGGGACAGAATGTAATTGCAATGTTGATATAATTTAATTTTGAATACTCTTGTAATGTTATAAGCTTCCATTATGTATTTGAAAAAAAAACTAAAAAAATTCTTGAAATATATATATATATATATATATATATATATATATATATATATATATATATATATATATACACACACACACACAAACACTTTTATGATATACACAGAGATCTAAATTAGAAAAATGTATGTAAAGTTATATGAAAAAAAGAAAACTGTCTATTGTATTTTTCGATGACCCTAAAAAGTAATATCCTCATAAATTTGTGTTGTCAATTCTCCTATACCTGCCTCTTCACTCATAACCACCAATGCAGAGAGGACAAAAACAACTCTCATTTATGGATTTTTTTTTCATTTGTATTTTTTTTAACATGTGAGGAAATAAGAATGTTTCATTGAACTTTATTTTTTATTTTTAATTTATTGAAAAAAATCAAATTTGAATAAAGTAAAATACATATTTTTTAATTTCCGTATTTGAAAAAGAAAATCCAAAACTAAGTAAATTTCATGGTTAGTTTAGCATTGCCGTTCGGGGTTTGAGTTTAATTTCAATACTAAATTGGACCATAACTTATCAAAATGAAAGAGAGAAAATTAAAAAATAAAAAAAATAAACCATTAGTATCTTAAGAAACTATTGGAGATATAAAAAATTAATGAAGACATTTTTTTTGTGCTATAATTATGAAATCTCACCGGTTTTAGATAAGATTGTGATGCCAAGTAAATGCTCAAATATGCAATGATAATTGATATATATTTTTTTGGATTACATATAATTAGAGATAACTTATTTTCTTTGCCCCATAATCCCACCATCTAATTTGCATGCAAGATTCAAACATGAAACCATTGAAATTGAGATTTTAAATTATAATCCATATTAAGGGCTCATTTGATAGAAAAGAATCATGACATATTTCAAGAGGAGTACTGGGGTTTCTAAACTAAAATTTCTTATTCGAATCTTAGTCTAATAATATGAAAATAAGTATAAAATGATGAAAAATTTAAAATAAATTTGTAAATAATATCAAACTAATGAAAAATATATGTACATTGTTTATAGGAAGACAATATTTTTTAGTTTTATTTTTATTATAAAAATTTAAAGAGGACATAAGTGTATAATTTACATATTCATCTGACCAAAAAATGTTTTTTTAAGTAAAATTAACATTGAACCATTGACACTTAATTTTAAGATGTTTTAGGGTTAAAATAAAAATTTCTAAAAATTATATTTTTAATATTAATCATTGAATAATAATATTAATTTTTATTATAAAATCAATTTTATTATAAAATATCTTAAGTTTAAAATAAGCTAATTTTACGACAAATTGATGATTCTGTAGAATTTGCTTAGGCAATCCAATTCCAAATGGGAAACATCACTACAGAATCAGATTGTCAGCTCGACCCATTTGCACTGTCCAAGAATCTGCCGTCCTTGGACCCCACTAACCTTCACTGTCTTCTCTCTATTTTCCACGTGGCAATCATCTAATCCACTCTCACTTAGTCTACAATTCCAAGGATAAACACACATAACTATCCCCCATACCGAATCCTCACCGTACATTTCCCAAAATTACCCTTCTCGAATTTTACAATATCCATGCCTTACCAATCCTAACGGATACGTAATATCAAAAAAAAGAAAGGGTAGAAGATAATATGATAAATCACCGAAAATAACCTAACTGTGGACAGCTTTTTAATTTCCAATGACATCTGTTCCGTTTTTTGTCCTTTTTCGTCTTTTCACTTCCTTCTCTTGCCGAGCTTTCTCCCTTTCCTTCTTCTGCAACATCAAATCAATATTTTGACATCAGCTCAAAAAGGACGTTTTGATCACAAAATTTAAAAAATTAGATTTTATTTGCATTTGGGGAAGTTTGGTTCTTTGGTTTTTATTATTTCAAGTCAAGGAAAGAGGTTTTCTTCTTTTCTGCTCACTAATTGTATCATAAAGGAGGCTTCTTTTTAAGGTAAGTTGGAAATTTTATTAGAACTTTTCTTTTATGGGTTATTTTTTATTTTGTTTCCATTTTTTGTTTGATGTTTTATTATTTTTTTTAATCCAGAAAAGTGTCAAAGTTGGGTTGTTCAGAGTATTACTACCATATATAAAGCTTTCTGTATTTGTATTGATATTAATTTTAGTTTTTGGTTATATAAACTCAGAATATTTGAGTGTTTTTCTATGATTCTTTCATCTTTATTTCATTGGGTGATGAAGATTTGTGCTTTCGCAGTTTCTCATTGGTTTTTTTTTTCTTATGTTATAGAAAAGCCAGTGAGATTTTCTTCGTATTATTTTTTATTTAAATTAACTCCTTATGCTTCCATTTTCTTTCTTTTAGTTGCTTTTTTTTTTGCCTAATTTTCTTATTGGATTTCTTAGCACTACTTTTTTTTGTTTGTTTCTCAGGTTTTAGTTTCTGGGTTTTCTTCCTTTCCGTTTCTCTTCCAAACTTTTTTTTTTTGGCCCTTTCTAACATTTTCTTGGTTTTTTCAACTTTTTCAATCCCTTCTGATTTTTCAACAAAATATGACGTCGTTTTTAATTATTTATTCTTTTTTTATAATATTACAGGATTTTGGCCGTGTTTTTGGAAAGAGTGGGAGGTTTCAATTGTGATATCGTTTTCTGTTTTCTTGAGATTTACATAAGCAAAATAATGAAAAGGTGAAGAAGTTGACAGAGTTGTACGATATCTCGTGAGTTTTTGTGCTTTTTTTTTAGTAGGTAAGTGAACTTCTCGCGCTATTTTTCTGGCTGAGGAATTTCTGCTCAGTGTATTAATAGAAATACTACATATTTTTTGAATAGATTATTTATTTATGCCTTTTTTAAAGCTTTTGGGGTTTGATGGTTTTGTCAGAGTGTAATTTGCATAAGCATGTTGCTTAGTAGTTACCCCGTTTTGATTCACACATTGGTTGGTAGGGTCATGTTGTAGCCCTTTCCAAGAATTTTTAATTTCTGAAAACTTTTTATTTTGACCATTGATTTCTCATGTGGCAGTATTTAAAGAGGTTGGTATTGAAATCCCATTCTTTTAACATAAAATCATGCATTAATCACTATAATCATGTAATTCTAATATACTATATATATTATTATAGTTTTCCCTATAAAGCTTCGGTTCACTGATTAAAGGGTATTTAATTGTTACTTGTTAGTGGTTTGTTTCTGATTTGACTGTGAGTTTGTGTGATAGCTTAGTTTTAATGGTTGTTTAAACATGCACGAACATGTGGATTTTTTGATATAATATTTGAACCTGTAATTCCCATTAAAAGACTGAAAGCAAGATTTAGATTTAGCTGGCCCGGACAAGTTGGGGCGGAAGTTCTGGCTGTATGGCATATAGGCACGAATCTAGATGAAAAAGGCTGTACAGAAATCCAACGGATGTTGGAAGCTGCTGCTCTGCAAAAGAAAACTTTTCAGTGCATTGTTTATGTCAGGGTGATTTTTTTTCATATATTGACATGATCTATGAGCAGTGGTAGGAGTGATGATGAGAAATACTACGAAAAAAACAATTATCATTGCATTACAGTGCACTCATTGGGTAGCCACGTGAATGCGCAAAGGTCATGAATATGCAGTAATTGTTCCATATCAGATTTTCACTTTTGTGGGTCCCTGAACCCCAATAAAACCTGGCTTACTTTATTTAGGGAGTTTCTTTAGGGTGTGGTTGTATAGACCCTAAAGAATCCTATGAGTTGATAAACTGTTTGTTTTCCACTTTTTTGTTTTTTTATTTGAAGTTTTTACTAATTTTTTTTGGAAAAAGAGTGCATTGATTGAGCTGGATTCGGGAAAGATATGGGATATTTAATGTTGTGGGTCAAATATAGGCCAGGTGTGAGAAAACATGTGGAGCAATGGTGGAACTGCAACTGGTTATGGACCACAGTCGGTCTTTTGCAACTTTGCTCATGTGGAACAAAAATACTAGTGTACTCTATGTTTGATGTTTTTCTCTTGTATCTTATAAAAATACAGCGCATCTTGATTTAGATTTGTGCTAAAATTGTAAGTGTTCTTTTCCATTTCATAGGAACTTTGTATGGTATGTTTTTAGATGATCATCTTGTTTACTTTTACTTTTTGGATTTACCGTCTTTGGTCTTTTTTATGGATTTAATTTCTTTGGTCTTTTCTCTGTTTGCAAAAGGCTTTTCAGACCAAATGCTTTTTCCTGAATTATTTTTCTTGGAAATCTCTTGGACATTTTCTTATTCCTCCATGTGGGTAGAACTGACAACGTCTATATTCAAATGAAGTTGCAATTCTTCAAAGTATAATTCCAGGAAAGATACAAGATAGTTGCTGGCAAAATTCCTGTCAAAACAGGATATATTTCCTATTAAACATTAAAATATCAGCATGGAATGTATTAATTTATTTGCTCACTGTCTCGTTGCTGTTGGAATATGTTTTATGTTTTGGCAAGTGCGTTGTTAATTGTTATGTAAAGATTATTGAATAGTATATTAGTATGCAAACTTTGACCCCGTATGAACTGTGCAGCAAATATAGAATAGAGTATAGGCTAGTTTCCTGATATGTTTAATCTTCTATATGCTTTCTCCACCGCTTGATTACCCCCATGCATAGGATGTTATGCTCCAAATGAAGATTCATGTTGTCGGGTAGACAAGCTTTTTGAGTTTTGTTAACGTTAGACGCGTTTTTTGAGTGTGTTGTTGGTTCATTTACTTCTATTTGCACTTCTTCTTCATTTTCTTCCTGTTCCTCTCTATTTATCTTTCTCTTTTTTCCAGCATTATTAAAAAGTCTTCTCCTTTTTTACTCTGTCAAGAGAAGGTTAAACTCACAAAGGTTAAAGAAAATTCCGTTCAACATTAAAGACCTCGGTCCAAGTGTTAAAGCATTTTGCTTTTTCTCTTTTCATCAACACGCTCATTATCGTCATTATCATCTTAGATCTTTATTGCCTCCCAGCTCTCCTTTACTCATTCTATCGTTTTCTTATTAGGTGTCCGTTGGAAGTTGATTGTAGAAATTCTCCTATATCAGAGGTTGTCATTATTATTGATAATTTTGCAGATGGAAGCTGTGAAGCCATCGGCTGTTACACCATCAAAGAATAAATGGGTTAGAACTTTATCGAAAGTTCTTCACCTGCACACAGCTGCAGCTGGGATTGTCCCTGATGATGGGGTTCAGAAGGTTAAGCCTAAAGAAGCTGAAGAATGGAATGACAGTAAGACCACCAAGAGATTATCTCAGAAATTTGACAGATTACACGAGGAAGAGGTTGAAAGAATGGTGGCCTTGGAAGCGCTTATTGCAAAAATCTTTGCTACTGTTTCAGCTATTAAGGCAGGATATGCTCAGTTGCAGCATGCTCAGTCTCCTTATGATGCTGAGGGGATTCAAGCTGCTGATCAATTGATAGTTTCTGACTTGAATAAATTGCCAGAGTTGAAGCAGTGTTTCTTGAAGAAACAGTATGATCCTTCCCCCGAACGTGCAATGATTTTAGCTGAAATTCAGGAACAGAAAAGTCTTTCAAAGATGTTTGAAATTATGGGAAAGAAGCTGGAATCTCAGCTGAGACTCAAAGAGTCTGAGATAATTTTTCTGCGAGAAAAGTTGGATGAATCTAATAAACAAAACAGGTTGCTTGAGAAGAGATTAAATCAAAGTGGTCAGCTATTTGTGCTTGACAATCTTCATCTGTCAGGCTTAAATCCAAGCCATTTTATTACAGTTCTTCGGCAAACTGTTAAGTCTGTTAGAAGTTTTGTCAGGCTGATGACTGATGAAATGAAATCTGCTGACTGGGATATCAATGCAGCAGCTAGTTCAATCGAACGAGGTGTGGTTTATTGGAAAGCTGATGACAAATGTTTTGCTTTTGAGTCTTTCATTTGCAGAGAAATGTTCAAGGCCTTCCAACTTCCTTACTTCTCTCTTCTGGGTAACTCTGTCCCTGAGGGGAAGAAACATCGGCAAGTCTTCTTTGAGAGATTCATGGAACTGAAATCCATGAAAGTTAAGGAATATCTAGCCATGAAACCGAAGTCAACATTTGCGAAATTTTGCCGGACCAAGTACTTGCAAGTTGTTCATCCTAAGATGGAATCATCCTTTTTGGGCAATTTGAGCAGTAGAGAAATGGTGAGTTCCTATCAATTCCCAGACACCACTTTTTTCACCCTATTTGCTGAAATGGCGAAGCGGGTTTGGCTTCTGCACTGCTTAGCCTTTGCTTTCGAGACTGAGGCATCAATCTTTCAAATAAGCAAAGGGTGTAGATATTCTGAAGTATACATGGAAAGTGTAGCTGAGGAAGCATTCCTTTTGTCGGACATTACACCGGAATCAGAACCACAAGTGGCTTTTACTGTTGTTCCCGGATTCAGAGTTGGTAAAACTGTAATACAGTGCCAGGTCTATCTCTCCCAATTGAAAAACAAGGTAACCTGTTGATCCTCTGTTAGCCTAGAGAATTTTCAGGTACATTTGGTCCCACACCACAGTAGATTGAACTGGATGCCATTCTCTTGATTCTTTTCGAGTAAAATAGATTAGAGAAATGGCTTTGCCTTGTTGCTATGTGTGTTGTGGGGATTTGAAACATGGTTACCTGGGCAATTTGTCTTCTCTTTCTTCTGTGGCCTTAATAATGATAAAAGGCTCATTGACCGGTAGTTTATTTGTAAGACACATCCCCAATTTTGTTGATATTAGGCCAATGATGATTTAGCTGTTTTGAATTATTGCCTTTTTCTGATGCTTTTATATGTAAATAAAGTATAGTTTGGAAACTTTATATGTGCATCATCTGTATGTATAGCTTCGGGTGCCATGCCTTGTATTGTCAGACTCAGAAGGGTTTGTCTATCTTTTTATCTCTATGTTGTCTTGATGCCATCAACATCTATGATTCACTCATTTTCAAGCATTAAGCTTGGTGCATCGGTTTTTTAGGACTTGGGTTTGAATCTTTCATGTTTTGATGCAAATAAAAGGAGGTATTTTAATCACGGATTTTAATTTCAACTTTATATATATTACCATTGTTTTTCATATTATCAAAATCAATCTTACCGGTCATTCAAGTAGATCTTCATAAAATGATTGTTCTTTGTGTCCGTGGCATGTTATACAAACCAGTACTTTGAAAGGAAATTAATTTTTAACATATTTGGTACAGAAGAAATGAAAATATAGAAATAAAGGAGAATTTAACTTCGGATTAGTCAAGAAGTAATTCCAACCCAAGTCTTGATTATTAAATTGCTCTGGACTTTTAACCCCAGGTAATTTCTACTTTTGAATTCCAACGAAGTAAGCCCTGGATTGAAAACTTGTTACCAAAGCCCTGTCCTCTAATCTGTCTCTGGAGACTGGAAGCTTCGAAGAAATAAAAAGCCTTTTAGTCTAGATATTATCAAAACCGTGTGTTGAACTGCAAAAAACACAAACTTTCGATAACAATATATATATTATATATATATATATATATATGTCTGGATAGCTATAAAATAGATTATAATTTCAGAGAAAAAAAAAGATTATAATTCAATGTGGTCGGTCGTGGGATGACAAATGTGCTTAAAATGAAAGAAAGCGTGGGATCGTCTGATTGGTTTCTATGACCTGACAATGGGGATCTGCCCGAAGAAGAAAAAAAATAAAAAAACAGAAATTTACTCAAAATTCAAAGCCTCAATTTCAAAATGAAATGGAACCACATCAGATTACAATCAGAGTGGAAAAAGACTGCATACAATTGGACCGTTGTGGCATTAGTACTTGGCAATCATTGAATTGGGGAGACGTATCTATTTCTCTAGAAAGTGATCTTTGTGGTCCTGTTTCTTTATTCATGATCAACAACATGTGCATGAGTAGTTTTTTCTATCTATTATTTAATTTTAATTTTATTTTGGGGTCTCCAAGTGATTTGGAGGATTGGGATTTAGAAGATTGTATTGTATGATTTTGGGACAGGTAGCAAAGGCTGGTTTTAAATCATAATCAACAAAACTTTTATTTGATATTTCAGACACGAAGGTCTCACGTCGGATAGGTCCATGGTAGAAGTCGCTGGAAGATTTGTTGCCTGATTCTTTTAATTTTCAAGAGTTACATTTTTTTTTTAAGTTGTATATGATCATTCTAAGTTATAATTATAATCAGTATATTATATTTCGTGAACTGATAACTTGATAAATTGATAAATACAAATGATAATAACAAACTAAACAAATAACTAATAAATTAATTTGAACTCACATTTAATGAGACTGAGAATTTAAGATTTCAAAGTCTCAGAACCTCTTCCTTACTATTAAACTAAGACCTAATTGGCTTTGTTGCTTGATTCTTGTTTTGTCATAATTTGTCTCCGGCTTATATCCTCGGTTCGTTATAGTAAACTGAAATTCATAATATAATAATTCAAAATCTAATATTTATTCTACCGAAATTTTCAAGCAAAATTTTATTCATAGTTAATATTCTTGTGCAAATACAACTGTTCAATCCTTGCCACTATCTTTAACCATTCTTCTTCGGGCAGTGATTGGTTTAATAATTTATGTGGGCTGGGCTTACTTAACATATTTACTCTGAAATAAGCTTGGAAAATGTGTTAATTTTGCCCAGATTTGATCAGTTTCTGTGTTGGTTTTGCTCCATTCCGAAACAAGCCTGGGCTTATGATTGTTGGTCTGCCCATTCCTGGCTCACTTGGTGAAGGAAAAGGAGCTTTTCTCTCTCTCTTTTTGAAAGAAATACAATGCTCGACTTCTGAGATTGTCAGGAATGGTTGCATAATGAACAGTTAATATGGTTTAGTACTTGATGTATATATGATTCTCAGTTCAAAGAATAAGGTTTTTTGTGGCCATCAAAAGAATAAGGTTCGAATCCTCCTTCTAAATAAAAAACTGCAGGGAAAGGATGATGTAGTTAAGTTGCATCTGCACCAACTAGAGCATGAATAATAATAGCCTGTAATATAAGCATGTAAACTGAATTTTTAAATGCCTAAGCTTATGCTGGGGTACATATTTTAACTTCCATTGTTGAGCTATACAAAGGTGTTAATTGGGTGCCCGGCTGCCTTGAATTTTCTGGCGCTTGGCCCAGGACCACCAAATTGCGCTGGAAAGCAAATTCCATAATCACCATAATATTACTGGAGTATATATCATTTCCAATGAAAAAAATAGTACCATGTTTCCAGAAGGTGATTAAAATTCTGGTGTATCGGGCAATGAGACTTGGTTCAAAGACAAGGAGAAAGTTTCGAAAGCTTGAAGTCTCAAGTTTAAGTTTAATTGTGTGTGAGCTTATTTATAGTTATTAAGTCTAGTTATTTATTAATTTTGTTAAGTGATTTTTTACGGTTATGAGTTCTATTAATATAATACTTGACTATGATTGCAATATACCACTTCAGAAAAATATTCTAGTGCACTGAAATTTGAAAGTCTTTAAAGGGAGTTGAGCGAGTACCCGGTACTATTCGATCTGATTAAGTAGAGTTAGGGTAGTTAATATTCGAGTTCGGATAGTAATTTTATTACCCGTCACGGGTTCAGGTAGTGATCTTAGGGTATCTTACTACCCAAACCCGACTACAAATAATAATTTTAAAATATTATTATATATATTTTTATTTATAAAATATTTATTATTAATATAATACTTAATTAAATTAATTCATTAAGTATTTTAATTTTATTTTTTAACATTAATTTATTTTTATTAGTTAATTTAAATGTATTAATTTAATTTTTCTTAAAATTAATTTTAAATTTAAAATTAAAAATCAAATTTTGACTTAATAAATGGATATTTAATAGGTTCGAGTAGTTAAATGGGTAGTTTTTATATTAAATAAGTTAGATTCGGGTAGTAAAAATTAAAATAATCAAATATTTAATTGAGTTTGGATATTTTAAAATATAATCGAATTTAGATTCGAGTACCTTGAATTTCCCGGGTAACCTTCTCGTTTACATCTCTTGTTAAGCCAAGGCTTTGCTTAAGTTTTTTGAACTGCACGGTAGAGTGCATTTGGACCGTTCATTTGTCTTACTTGAGCAAGAGTGTTGGCCTTTCACCTATATCAAAGGAACAATAAAAGAACCGCAATTTACTCCAATTTCATTTGTATTGTTCCTTTTAAACTGTTATTATCTTATATTATTTAGCTTTTCTATTGACCCCCTGCCTTTCCAGCTTAAGCCAGTTGACAAGTTACTGTAAGGCCTGGCAATGGGACACGATAAACAGAAAAATTGAAAAAAGAAAAGAAAAAGAAAGCACAACTCATTTTCTTGACCTAAGCAGTATTTGTATAAACAAAGTAGGAAAACAAGTAATTACCTCTGTCTGAGTGAAATTTCTCGTGAAAACAAGATCTTTCACACACTTTTGTGGATTATATAGAACGTCATTTACTTTTCTTTCTTTAGAAATACTTTGATATTAAAAAACCCCTTGATTGTAATGTACTATCACTAAATATTTATTAGTTAGAGGCGGTGAGGCATCGATAATCTTATTATTTTGTTCTGCAGCATTATTTTTATTACGTTTGAGATGACAGTCTGGGGTAGTTGTTAAATATGTGAACCCCCGAGTCATTTTCCTTTGTTTTTTCTTTTTTTAGTAAATATTGTTCACGATTGCAATGTTCATTTCTTTTTAGTTCTATCTTGTCTTCTGCGTCTTCTATTGTTGCATTTGGATTGACAGACTCTCCAGCACATTGCTGGCACACAATGTTAACCTATTCTAAGAAGATTCTAAGAAGATTGCTTTCTTTTTTCCTGGCCATATGTCATGAATCTGATTTATAATTAATAAGATGTCAAAAATTAGAAGATTGCTTTCTTTTTTCCTGGCCATATGTCATGAATCTGATTTATAATTAATAAGATGTCAAAAATTAGAAAAAAAAAACAATGTTTTAACAGATTATTCTATATCAAATACACATGCTTAAGAGACAGAACTAGAGATATTTCTATTACGAAAACCTAACAGATTATTCTGAACTTACAGCTATATGCTATTTGTTACACTTTCAAATGGAGAAGTATCTATTGTAACCCTCAAGAAATCAAATAAAAGTACATAAACCAGATGATAGAATACATAAATTTATTAGATATTGTTGCAAACTGTTCATATTAACTAATTAACTAACTACCAGCTCCAGGACTTGGAACTGACTGGTCAGTCAGAGCACTGTGCTTTGTGATGTGCATTTCATTGAGTGCTATTGCATGACCATTTTTAGCAGGAAGTGCAGGTGAACTAAGAACTAGCGCTCACAATGATAGTCTGCTCCAAAACAGGACCATTCATCTTTTCCTTACTTAAGACCTTTCTGGCACCAAAAGATGGAGCATGGCATGCTAGTACAATGGCAATAACAAAGATTGTGGTTTTGTTGAAATGAGCCATTAAGAGTGATAAGAGAGCAAAGTCTAGGAAGTAAGGCTTATGCTGCAGAGAAGGAAATCTTGAGGTTTTGTTGGGGATAATAGAATTGGCTTATGACTGATCTATTTATGGGCCAACGGATGAGGTAAAGGCGTGAGGGTCAAGCTAAATTGGTTAGATGGTATGAATATTGCAAACCCAGGGAAATTCTCTGACAGGGTTTTCCAAACAGTGTTTGGAAAAGCCTAGCTGACATTGGGTTTGGTACATTTCAACTGAATGCCCCAATGTCATTTTCTTGCACTTTTTCCATCAACCAGGGAGTCTAGCTACACTTTCTTCAAAAGCAGTACTAGATATAGAATGGAGAAATGAGAACCATGGCCAGAACTTCAGGATTAGGACTCCCTCGCATTATTGAACCATTTATCGAAATGCTCCTCAGTATGTGCATACAGAGTTACCAATTGAAGTTAATTGTTTATGTTTGCATTCAATTTCTACAAATATCTTAACTGATTATAGAAAATTTATATGTTGTAGGTAATATTTGCCCCAAGAAAGCGATTCTTCATATTATTGGCAATGCTTCTAACTTTTGAAGCGGTTTCATGATTCAGTGTATCATGGTAGACATAAAATAGCACATTATTGAAAGCAATACCGGTTGTGTAGGGCTTTTCAGATAAACAGTACCTAAAGATCAATGTTACATTTTATTGAAGAGCACCAAGTTTTTAATGATTATAAACACGAAGAATTGTGCGGTAGTATTCATGTGTATTTGTAACATCCCAACCACACATTTAGATATAGATACTGTGAGGATTGGTTACAATATATATATGTAATGATTTGATTTTATACTTATGAGTGCAAGATTTCACAACTGATAATAAAACAATCATTGACAAGAAGTGTAGGAACTAAGTACCATACCGTAAGAATCACTTCTAAAATCACTTTTAAACTTCTAAGTTCCGTGTGATTCTAATTTTATGTTGAGTTTAACTGGAAAGTTGAGTTTTATTAGGAAAGTTTACAATACCTCAGTCCTACATTGGAATATTATGAGGATTGCTATAAAAAATTTGTAGAGACTTGAACAATACTTGTGAGTAATCTTTGAAATTTTTAAATCAAAACAGATAATATATTTTAGGTTGAGTACCAATCTTCATAATTAATAATACTAGATGATAAAAACTTAAACTTCTGGCGTTAATGCTGGAAAGCTAAAAGAGAACCTGCCATTATAATTAAGCCTAAGCAATAGTCAAGCTACTACTGTTAAATATTAGATGATGATAAGAATGTAAAGGTCTGATAATAGTGGAAGCCTAAAACTTTTTTATCTAATGAACTTGGTAGCTTCAGCTATTTTGTTTAGGATGACCAAACACAACTGGATTATTGAGTAGAACTTAGTTGTCACGCTTGATATGAAGAGACTGTATTTTGTTACATGCAAAAAAAAGGGAATGCCAAACAAAGACTCTTGTGCTCTCTAATTGCAGCAAATACATGTATAAAGTATCAAATAGTATCTTACTTGACTATTCACTTCAATATTTCCAAGTGCTATCACCAGCAAAATCTAACCATTTTGTAGTAATCAAAGACACTTCAAGTTAATTATAAGCACTATACTAAATAAGGGCACTGCATGTTTAGATGGTAGAGCCCGTGGCCCTTTATTATGACTAAAATGACCTTGGCTTGGTGGAGCCAATAAACTGCTGAGATTCAGCAGAGTCATTGTGCAACTCACATTTTAGTGCATAGAATTGTGAGAGATTCCAAGTTTGAGACCATGATTGAAATGATGCATTTTTACAAGTGGTCTTTACAGTTTCATCTCGAAATTGTATTTTGTTGTTCGAGAAAAAGGTTCATGTTAAATACTTGTAAGTTGTCAATCTCAACCGTATAGTGATCGACAGACTTTTGGCTTTTAAAGAGAGTAACAAGAAAATGAAAGCAATAATGAAGTTGATTATTTACTCAAGCAAGCAATGTAAAACTTGCACAGCTCTTATTGACTACTGTTGAACAAAAATTTCTGTAAGACATGCTTTTCAAGAGAATGGTTATAATCATTATAAGTTTGATTGCAATTTAGGTTCAGTCGTAGCAATATAAGATGATCATGAGCTTTATTTCTTATTCATTGCAAACTTACAATTTTTATTACATAGTTCATGAAAATTAAGCCCCCCAACCCCAAATTTCAAGAAATTGTCTTTTTAATTGTGTGTTATCCATATGCCAAGAGGAATAGTTGAAACAAACCCCTAGAAAAACCAAATGAAAAGGCATAAAATTGGTAAAGATGCAAGCACAGAATTATGACCATGACTGTCTGGTAAAGCTATATATAATGGGGGACAATGGGAGAATAAAGCATTCAGAGGTGGCTCGCTCCAGGGCTTGGGGTAGACTGTAATACTCATATAAATTTTGGTGAGATGAATGGCAGGAGGCTTTCATTATTAGTCATTGCATGCTCTTTATCATCACTAGCAGGAAGTATTTTTGTAGGCTGCTTGGGGAGGGTGATTCCAACAAGATTAATGTACTTAAATGGACTTCTCTCTTCTCTAAGTTCAAAAGCTTTCTAGCTTCCAAAGATGTTGGTTGGAAGATGTTTTGGTATTTTTCTGCTAGGATTCCTTTCACAGATTCATGGAAATTGGGTTAGGTACAAAATAACTACATTGTCAGCTTGTTTTTTTAAGTAACCTAATGCAATGTCCTTGCACTTGTCACCACAAATACTTGGGAATTACCAAATTATTCCCCTGTTCACTTTCCTTGTACACTTTTTGATTCAAAAGGTCAAAAAATCATTTCCTTCTACTTTTATGGACTAATGCTTTTTCATAGTTCAATGCATGATCTACAGGACTACAACTAACCAGAAAGCCAAGTTTGCCAATGATGCACTGAAAGTAGTAAACTTGCCTAGGAGCAAGACCTAACATTTTCTGTAGCAGCCAGCAATTCTATTACTCAGTACTGATTTAGTCCATTTGCTTGATATTCTTGTCTTTCAAAAAAGACAAAAACCATGCACATCTTCCATTCATATGCAAACAAAATTCTAGAGGCAGTTTTGTGAAACCATCGGTATCCACTGATTCCGCTAATAAGTTTGTTGTATTTTGACAATTAATGAACTAAACATCTGTCAAATATTTAACATATAATGTAATAATTACCTCCAGGCCAACTCTCTGTTTCTATTTCTGAAGAACACCTTACATTTTAATAAAATTATCATCCAGCAGGTTCAACTTTGCCTTGTTACCTCCCTAAATTCATTAGACCAAGGCTTGTATTAAGTTCCCAAATTTGAGCATTAATATTGAAGCTAACATTGTGCTTAAGCAAGCATTGCGAATATATGCAGACATTGGATGTATAGTTCTAGATATCGAAGTCGAAAATACATACCATAACTGAAATCTTATCAGTAGGATAAGACTGATACAATGCAACAGAAATTCGTGATGACAATCCAATAAAACTGTAAACAAGTCACTGCAACCATATACATAGAATGATAGAAATTTTATCACCAGACTTCAAGATCCTACTTTTCCAAATTCTATTTGTGCAAGAAATTAACCTCCCTTAGATTATCCTTACTGCAATACACAGCCAATCTGGAAACATTTGTTAAAATTCATCAGAGAAAGACCTTGAATTTTGAGAACTATTAAAACTCACCTAAGACAAAAGGAGAAAGGTAGGCAATAAAAAACAGCAGTTAGTAATTTAGAACTATTAAAACTCACCTAAGACAAAAAGCTTTAATTAGCTGTATTATTTTCTTCCTCCACTTCTCTGGAATTTGCTTACAACATATTTTTGCTGAACTCTCTCAATGATTTGAACAAACCACCATGGTTTTCCAGTTGTGAACACAATGTATCCCATGCTCAATCCGAACAGTAACCCACATCCATACCCCATCAATAAAGAAAATTTCCAATTTAATTCTCTTCTTCTATCATCAAATTTTGTAGGAGGTGGACCCAAATACTGATTATTACCACAGCCTTTTGTTAAGGGGAATCCACATAAACCCAAGTTGCCACTGTAGGAATCATTTGTGAAAGTATCAAACTGTTTGCCTTGAGGAATGAGTCCACTGAGATTATTGCAAGAAAGGTTTAACACCTCTAAGAAGTTAAGATTTACTAGTTGTGCTGGAATACTTCCTTGGAGCTTGTTTGATGAGAGATCTAAGGATTCAAGATTTGACAACTTACTTAAGGATGATGGGATAGGACCTGTTAAACTATTGTGAGAGAGGTTGAGGACTATAAGTGAACCAAGTTCTCCAAGTGTTTCAGGGATCTCTTCGGTGAATCGATTATTTGAAAAATCAATAATCGTCAAAGTTTTTAAGATTACCATCATCTCTATCTCCAAACCTTTTGTGGTAACAGATAGAGATATCTTATAATAACCACTTATGTAATTGTCAAGAAACTCAATTCCCATGTACTGTGCTTCACCATTCTTTTCAGACCCATTGATTATAGCATGCAAATTTTCAAAAAACTTGGTCGGCAAGCAGCCACTGAAATCATTGTTAGATAGATCAATGATCAGCAAATGAGAGAAGGATGATGCAACTTCAGGATTGGCAATGTGACCATAGAATCTATTGGACCGCAATCTAAGAGCTTGTAGATTCTTCAAATTTCCTAACCAACTAGGAAAGGTGTCATTTAACTTATTGTTTCCCAAATCTAAAAGTTCCAACTCCTTGCAATTGACCACAGATTGAGGTATTGGCCCTTCGAGTTGATTGTCATTGATGCAAAAGCTTCTCAATGAGCAACTTTTAGGAAATAATATTCCCGGTATTTTGCCATGAAAGTTATTCATACTTAGACTAATAAGTGCAAGAGAATGACTTAATTTTCCAAGACATTCAGGAACAATTCCATCCAAATTATTCTTCGATAACTCGAGAATTTCCATGAAGCTCAAATTGCAAATTGACGAAGGGATTTCCCCATATAATTTATTCTTTGATGCGTCAAACCAAACCATCGAAAGTGGCAGAGTTGGAATTCGTCCTTAGATCAAATTTGAACAAAAGTTAGGAGATTATTTAAATATTTTTTAAAGGAAGTGCTTTATAAAAATTTTCTATATTCTAAAAAATTCCATGGTATAGTGATTGATTAAGTTCGTTTTAACGAGTTAAATGAATATGATATTTAATTAAAATTACGATAATAAAATACAAATAATCAAATACAATTAAGGGTACTTATATTTTTTTTTTACTTTTTAAAAATAAAATAAAATACCCACACATCTGACTTCATATATTTCTTTTGTTTTAAGACATAATCTCTCATGTAAATTTTCTTTGGTTTCATTGTTAAAGCATATATTATATAATTATAATAACTTTTCATAATTGTTTTGCTATGTATTTTGTAGAGAAGAATGAAAATATTGTCTAAATAGTTATAAGAGGATCCATGTATGCAGAATTGGGATTAAAAAGGAAGAAAGATGATACCTATCAAGTTCTTAGAATTTTTATTAAGCAATCAAATGCCTAGTAGTTTATGAAATTACACTTAAAAATGATTAAAGTGCATTTGTAGTCCCAAATCTTTTATAAGGATTTGATTCCATATTTTTAAATTATTTCATGATAGCCTCAAATTTTTTAAGAAATGTGTCAATTTGATTCTCTCATCAAATTTTGCATAAAAATGAGACAAAATACAAATCAGAATCATAGATCCAAAGTTATAACTCATTTTTATTACACCAAAAATATTTTTAGTAGAAAGGAAATAATATTTTTAAGTTCTCTTTAGAAGGAAACAAAAGTATCATTTTTTACTTCTATTTTAAAAAATTCAACTTAAAATGAAAGAAAAAAAATAGCAAAGAGTAAGAATTTTCAATTCATTCTTTGATTTTATTTTCTTTCTTTAATTTATTTTATAAAATTTTATTTCTCCAATATTTTCAAATTTTGCAAAAAATATAAAATTAAATCTTATTAAAAAAAAAGCTAAAAAATTTTTAACAAAAAATGGAAAAAATGAAACACACCCAAATAACTTCAACTTTGAGTAGTTGGCATTTATTTTCTCAAAAATAAACGAATGTAAAAAACTTGCATATTGATAATATTTATAAGCTACCTATAATTTTAAACTTAAATGGTAAATGAATAAAACTCATTTGCTAAAGGATCTTGAATTGATTACTTCTAATTAATAAGATATTTCATTAAGAGATTACTACAATATAACTAGTTGTGTTATGTTGGCATACTTTTAGAGAGTTTCAAATTATATTAGTAATAATTTAAAGAAAATAATTTTTAGGATAATTAATGCAAATTTTCTTCTATTTAGTTATGTTAAAAAAATTAGTTCTGTTTTATTTCTTTCTTTTTTTGTTGAAAACAATTCTTGCTTTTAATAAGATTTAATTTATATTTATTATCAAAATTTATAAATATGAGGAAAAAATTGAAAAAATAAGAATAAAGAAAGGAAATAAAATCAAGACAGTGGAGACAAAATTATTACTCTTTTCTAATATACAAAAATGTATTTATTAAAAAGGAATTAAAAAATTATTCAAAAGGAAAGTAAAGTATCATTTTGCCCTTTAAGTTGAATTTTCAAAACCATTAGCAAAATGGCACTTCTTCTCATAAATATTTTAAAAGTTTATTTTATTTTTAATAAATAGATTTTTAGTATGATAGCAAAGAGCAATAATTCTAAATCCATTATTCTAATTTGTAGTTTTCTATTTTTTTTTTCCAAAATTTGATGAGAGGACCATAATGGCACTCTTAAAAAAATTTGGGACTTTCATCAATTTAAAGATAAGGGATCAAAATGAAACCTAAGTGAAAGGTTGGGACTATAAATGCACTTTACCTCTTAAAAATTTCCTTTTTGTTGGAATTAAACCAAGTTTTATATTTTTACTTATTTTTTGCTAAATCAAACTTTTATTATTAAACAAACATTTTCACGTAGGGTATAATTTAGAGATCTTATTAGGCCGTGTTACATGTCTAGCTTCATTTTTCCTAGACAATAGAACACCTAGAGTAGTCTTCTAAGCACAATACAAATATTCTTACTATCGCTAATGAGACCTTGACTTAATGGCAAGGACAAGGCTATGGGATTTTGAGATCTCAGATTTGAATATCATAAAATGTGAAATTGTGTTTAATTTTTTTTGTCATTGTTATTCGTTATTGATATTTGTATTTACCAATTTATCAAGTTATAGTTCATCAATTACAATATATTGATTATGATCGTAACTTTAAATGAAAATGTATTACTAAAAAAGTACCCTTACTATTGGGATATTCTACTCGTCAACTTTCAATTGAAACAAATATGTCATAGAGCTTATCTATTTTTAGCCTTTTTACACCAACCAACAATAATTATGGGGTCAAACTCGATAATAGAACTTACTTTATTTCTCCAATTAGTGTTCATAAATACCTCAAGTGTAGTTTTAATAGCTAGGAGCTTAGCAACATTTGAATCTTGAACACCCAAAGATCCTGAGAATAAAGCACTAATAATTCCATTTTCATTCCTCAACACCCTGCCACATCTAGCTAGCCTTGGTTTTCTTCCGCAAATCCATTCACGTTAAATTTCATCGACCCACCTAATGAAGGACTCCACTAAACAAAAGGCCTTTTAATTTTCCCCTAACTTAACGCATATAGACCTGTGGGTTATCCAACCACATAGACTTTAACACACACCAATCTTCCTTTATAGCCTTAATTCAATAAAATGATCTCAATTTTAGCATAATTAGCAATTCATTAATAGATTATTTTTTTCTATTCCAAAACACATTCATTCTAGCTACCCATATAGACCAAACAGCTACTACAAAGACTACATCCACCAAGATTTAAAACTCCAAAAAAATAATGGATCAAAGCAATTAGGCATGAATTACCGCAAGGTTGATGGCGTTGATGGCTAAAACCAACCCATTTTCCACCGTAATAACTAATTAGAACTTACTCCAATAAGAACCTACCCAAGGACAACTAAATAAAAAATAATCAGAATTCTCTCCCATTATTTTACACCGGGGATAAACTTTGGGCATGATTCAATAGAAAACCACAACTAATCAAGAAAAACTTAGCTAGAATTCTATCTAACATAATCAGCAATAAAAAACACTATACTTTTGGAGGAATTTTGATTACCCAAACACTTCTTCAGCTTTTTATCCATATCATCTTTTGCGACTCCAAAGTTAGTTTAAAAAAGAAGAAGAAACATATATTCTACCTATCAAGTTGTTATCGAAAAAAATAAAACATACCGAGAGAAGTCAAGCTTCCAATAATTGATGGAATTTCACTTGAAACATAAAATTAAATCCCTCTGAAAGGTTAAATATTTCTTACCTACTGTCATTTTCTTTGTTGAGCACTATATGTGTTAATACTATGTTTCTATGTAAAGTTTTATGATTTTTTTAAATCACGAGGTGTTCTTATATTACATGGGATATGAGACTAATCTCAACCCATGCTTCGTGGTTGGCACTAGTCCAAGAGAATTTGGTTTGGAACTTCCCGTTATGAATTTTTCTCACTTGGAATCTTTCACCAATGAATGAACCCGTAAATTATGAATAGATACAAATTTTAAATTAATCACGTTATGGCATTTTCCTTTTAGTGAAGTACATATATTTCACCTAAATTATAGTGAAATGTTAATCGACGCTTGAAAAAATGCACAATTTTTAAAAAGAACATTTTTAATAGTATAATATGTTAATCCATATTCAATTCTAAACCAACAAAAGAAAATCATTAATCTTCGAAATGGTTAAACTATTACCATCAAACAAATAATTCGAGTAATATTGATTCCAATTACTTCTAAGAAATCAGATATAAAAAAGGGAGTGGAAATATGACATTCTACCTGTCAACTTGTTATCGGAAAGATCAAGGAAACTGAGAGAAGTTAGGTTCCCCATAACTGACGGAATTTCACCTGAAACATAAAATTAGATCATTCCAAACTTTAAGTTTTTTCATAAATAGCCTTTTCTTTCTTTGGGCACTATAGGATTTGATACAATGTTCATTAGTAAAGTTCTAATTTTTTTTGTTATGAAAATCTAACCTGAAAATTGAAATCTGAAAGGGAAAACCTCTAAAATTATGAAAATGTAAATTTTCAACTAATCATGGTATGGCATTTTCTTTTTAGTTAATTACATATTTTACCTAAATTATAGGGAAATGTTAATTGGTACCAAAAAATGTACGGTTTCTAACTTGAACAATTTAAATAGTATAAATGTTAACCCATATTCGATTCTAATCCAACAAAAAAAAAATCTTTAATCTTCGAATTGGTAAAACTACCACCATCAAACAAATAATTCAAGAAATTTCCTATCTTATTACTTATAGAGATTGCAAAAATCAGATATAAAAAAGGAGAAGAAATATGATGTTGTACCTGTTAGCTTGTTACTGTTAAGATAAAGGAAATTGAGAGAAGTCAGGTTTCCAATAACTGATGGAATTTCACCTGAAACATATATATGCGTTAATACTATGTTTAAAAGTAAAGTTTTACTTTTTTTATTATTATGAAATCCTTACATAAATTGAAATCTAAAAGGGAAATATTTATGAAAAGATGTAAATTTTCAACTAATCATGTTATGGCATTTTCATTTTAGTTAATTACATATATTTTACCTAAATTATAGTGAAATGTTAATTGGTACCTAAAAAATGTACAATTTCTAACTTGAACATTTTAAATAGTATAACATGTTAACCCATATTTGATTCTAATCCAATAAAAAAATCATTAATTTCTGAAATAGTTAAACTACTATCATCAAACAAATAATTCAAGTAATTTCCATTCCAATTACTTAAAAGATGTTGCATAAATTGGATATAAAAAAAAGAGGAGAAAGATGATATTGCACTTGTCAAGTGGTTATTGGAAAGTTCAAGTTGCAAGAGTGAAGTCAGATTTCCAATAAGGCAATAACTGATGGAATTTCACTTGAAACATAAAATTAAATCCCTCCAAAAATTAAATATTTTCCTACATGGACTTTTTTGGTTTGTGTTGAGCACCATAGGCGTTAATACATTGTTTATAACTTATAAGTAAAGTTTTAAATTTTTGTTATGAAATTTTAACATGTAAATTTAAGTCTAAAAGGGAAAAGATCTAAATTTAAATAGATGTAAATTTAAGTCTAAAACAGAACCCGTTCTTGGCAACCACGGTGAGGAGGGATGGCGAAGAGAGAGTGGCAACAGAAAACGGCGACGCACGAGGCAACCACCGATCCGAACCTGGGCATCAGAGGCGTTTGTGTTTTGACTTTGGGGAAGAAGAAGAGAAGACGGTGCTCGTGACCATAAACAGCAGCAGCGCCGGTGGTGATTGGCAGCGGAACGGAAAACGGCGACGCATTCGAATAGCAGATAGAGGTGTCAAATGGGCCGTGCTGGGCTGGCACGGCCCATTTAAATATTAGCCCATGTGTTAATGGATTCGTGCTGGCACGACACTATTTTTTAATTGGCCGTGCTGGCACGGTTTATGAAATTTAAGGATGTGGCCCGGCACGACACATGGCCCATAGCACTAATGGGTCGTGCTGGGCCAAGCCCAACATTATTTTTCGTGCCTTATCATGCCAAGCACGGCCCATTAATAAATTTTTATTTTTTTTATTATTTTTAAAGTTTTTATTTATTAATTTAAATAATAAGCAATATAAATAAATATAAAAAATAAAAAGACACATAATTCCCTTTGACAAAATGCCTATATCCACAATAAAACATAATAATATATATTAAATAAAGATATTGAAATTTACAATTCTAAAAAGCAAAATGCCTATCTCCATTAGAAAACATAATAAAATTTACTTAAAAAAGATATTGAAATTTACAATCATAAAAAAAAAAAGAGCAACACGATAAAAAAAGGCTCCACTTTGTGGGGTCTGGGGAAGGTCAATATACACAACCAAAAGACTTTCACTTTGTAAGGTTTAGGGAGGGTCATTGTATATAGCATTCTATCTGCATTAAGAGAGAGTATTTTACCTTGAACTCATGATTTCCAAATCACAAAGGAACAACATTTACCTTTGTACCAATGTTCTCCTTTGAAATTTATAATCATAATATTTAAAAACACAGACACAAATACAAGACTATGAAACACAAAATATTATTATTATTATTTTATTTTTCATTCTCTTCACCTGATTATTTACTTATATAATATGGTTTATCTAGTGCTCTAGCTTCTACATTTAACTAATCTTTGAATAAAATAATCTTTAATAATTTATTTTTTGATGAGTTTTTATTAGAAGTGTATTTAATAAAAAGTTATATACAAAATATGTGATATATCATATATTTTATATTTCAAATGAAAATTTTATAAATTTATATATCAATTATTGAAATAAATCATACTTAGATTTGTTAAATATAATTTTATTTATATAAATGGGCCAATATGGCATGGCACACGGGCTTGCGTGCCATGCTGTGCTAACCCGCGTGCTACGTGCTAGCACTGGCCCTTCATGGGTCGTGCCATGCCAAATCATGTGCCTAAAAACCTCTAGCCTAGCATGGCACACAAGTGTATTTCGTGCTTGAACCAGCCCGCCCATTTAAGTATGGGTCGTGCCAAGCACGATCCATACCGTGCCGAATCGTATCGTGTCATGGGCTGTCCAGCTCGTTTGACACCTCTAATAGCAGATAACGGGAAGAGGTTGGAAGTGATTAGCAGCGGGAAACGACAACGTTGGCTAAGGGAAGGAAGACCAGCAGTGACTGTAGGTAAGGAATCTGAAAATTGAAAAAAAAAGGGGCTAGTGAAGGCTTTTTCCCTTTTTTTTTTTGGTTATTGTAAGTGAAGGCTTCGAGTAGAGAGAGTGTGAGATTGAAAGTGAGAAAAGAAGAAAGGAATTGGATTTTCAAGGCTGGTACCCCATAGTCCATTTGGGTTAAAGGCCCATTTGTTTTAGAATTGGGTTGGACATAATATATTGAGGTATTTTTCTTTTATTTCTCTCATTTATTTTAAGTAGTACGTTCAATTAATTATTGATTGTGATAAGGAGGATGAATAAAGATTATTCCAATGATATAAACTTTAAGGTGACTGTAAGTAACACTTAAGATTGGATTGTTTAATAGAATGTTTTAAAAAATAATCAAAACTTATATAATATAAAATAATGATAAATAAATTAAGAATTTAATAAATAGAAATGAATAATGATAACCCAAGAATGAAATTTTTAAGGTGATTGTAAGTAACCAGCACTTAAGGAATTTTTAAGAGAAATTGAAGAAACTATTAAACAATGGAAAAGTATTTTTATTACCACGATCTGGAGGATTTGGACTGCTAGATGTAAAGCTGTTTTTGATGAAAATAATGAAGTGGATTTTAATCCTGAAAAGTTGGCTGGGCGTATTCAAACGATGGACATGAAATTTTTACTACTTGCATGAGGAAAAAACAGAGCTCTAGAGAAATGGTGTATACAGGTTGGTTGCCTCCTCAGGATGGATTTGTTAAACTGACCACGTATTGGAATATTGAGAGAGAGAAAATCAACTGTATTGATCGAGAGAAAAAGAAAAGTATATGTACACCAACAATGGAAGATGTTCTTGTTGATGCTTTATTACATAAACACAATTTGGGAAATCAGGTAAATGAAACTTTCACTAAGCATGCCTATGATAATATAGTAATTGAACTAAGAAAAATGTTGGAGACACATAGAAAACGAAAAAGCAAAAAATAGTTGGAAGACCATAAAAACCAATTTCTCCAAGTGTTATGATTTGTTCAAACGAGGGATAAGTGAATTTTCATGGGATCCAGTTACCAATTTATTGGGTGTTGAACTTGAAGTTTGGTAAAGATTGATTGAGGAAAATTTTAGCAAAATTAAATTTTAATAATTATAAATTTAACTCTTAAATTTTAATACTTATATTCTTCAATACATTATTTATAAATTTTTTAGGCACATCATCATGTCGAGGAGTAGATGACTAAACCTATTCCAAATTATGACAAGATGGTAATTCTTTACGGGAACAATCAAGCCATTGTGGAGCATGCTCAAACTGCAACAGAAATAAGAAAATGAAAACAATCTTTTGGATTAGATGATCTAAGAGAGAATATTAATGATATTGATAATTTAATCTCCCAGAATGAGGTAACATTGGAGAATTTTGATGCTTTAGGTGATCAGTACATTGATATCATGACATCCCTAGGGCTCTTTTTGGAACTTCTGTCAATATTTCGAGTAGTTCAATGAATAAAAGAGTGTAAAAAATCAAAATATGACAAAGACAATGAACTTATTCGAGAGGGCTTTGAAATGGTTGCCAAGGTACTAATTGCAGGAAATGCTACGTATGAAAAGATCAACACTTGTGCTGCTCTAATTTCAGAAAAAGAAATTTGGAATCTTTTGGAGGAGATACGAATTGACTCACAATTAATTCTTACTGCTTACCTTTACTTTATTGATAATCTTGAAAAAGTAAGAGCAATACTTGGATGGCCATGGGAGAAAAGAAAGGAAGTAGTTGAAAAATTGGTGTTTGGTTCATCAAGCCATTGAAGATGTTGAGAACTTTTTTACTAGTTTACTTTTTAATTTGTTGAAATAAAATTATTTTGTTAGGATGAATATTTATTTATTTTTATTTTGATAGAATAAGTTCGTGTTGAACAATATATGTGGATATAATTTTAGTCTACATACTTTATTTTTTATGAATTATAATTGATAACTTACATTGCATATATTTTGTTCTGAGAACTTTTGATTGTTGCCCTGTGTTGAAGAATTGAATACTGATGTTTGAAGGCCACCATGCTAGGTTACTTTGTTCCTAATTTTAAGTTAGAAAGAATATATATATATATATATATATATATATATATATTGTTGCTTTCCTAACTTTAATAATGTATTAAAAACAAAGAAAGGTTATAATTGGAAAAGAAAATTATAATAAATCATTTCTTTTCATTGTTTAACTAAACAAGGGTTGTTAAAATTCCTTTCATTTCCTTTCCCTTATGAATATTAACAATCTAAATAAGGTGTACATATACCCTTTCCTTTCCTTTACTTTCCCCTGTGTTACTTTTCTTTCCTTTCTTTTATTTAATCAAAATTATTATATATTAGTAAAGAAAAGGAATAGAAATGAAATGAATGTAAACTAAAGAAAAGGAGAGGAAAGGATACATGTACTCCTTATTTGGATAGCTAAAATTAATAAAAGAAAGGATATTAAAGTAATCCTAACAATCCCTGTTTGGTTAAGCTGTGGAAAGTAAAGGAAATGATTCATTATAATATTTGTTTTTTCAATTATAACCTCTTTTGTTTTAAATTTTATAATACAATAAGATTAAAGTTGATATTTTGCCTATTTAAATTTTTTCCAAGTTTCATTTCCTTCTTGTTTACCCCAAATTAGGGTATTAAAAAACTAAGTCAAGGGAAAGTGTTAGCTTTAAATTGATATATATTTTGAAATGACAAAAACTTAAGTAATCTTAAATGCTTGATTCATATTGTAAATTTGCTTTATCAATTATGATTTTTACAAACCATATGAAGTGCTTTTATCAAATATAAAACCATGATTTAATTGATTATCTTTATTGGCTTTAATAAATTTAGAAAACATTTTTAATTATTGATTTAAGTAATTTTCCTATGGAATTATTAAATATATTTTAATAAAATTACTTGATAAATTTTTGGACTCAAATTCATGTTTTCAAAGTCATGTCATATTTAAAAATACTCAAAATTGGTTTTACAATGTTTTTAATGCCTAAAAACCTAGAAAAGGCAAATGAATAGTGCAAAGGATAGATCTCCTAACCCAAGGGATGGATCCCCTGCCTGAAAGGATGGATCCCCTAATCAATAGGATAGATGAATAGTAAAAGGGATCGATCCCCTGATGACATAATGCTCCCAGAAGAAAAATTGAAGCATGGGATCAATCCCCTAGGGCATAAGATCGATCCCCTACCTCGAGAAAGCACTCTAATGACTAGTTTTTGTGAGATACAATGGTAACTTTTGATTTTGGCTCCACCAAAGGTCAAGAACACGTCCAAGGGACCAAAATAGAGGCTTGGAAGCTTAAGAAAGCAAGGGGAATAGCTGAACAACAATATTCTTCATCTTCTTTATCTTCCTCAAGTCTCAACAACATTTCAAGTGCTAAAAATTTTTCATATTCTATCATTCTAATCTTCTTTGTGTAAAATAGCACAAATATTGTATAGGTTTTATTTTAAGCTTAACCTTTGTAATCAGTTGCCTATTTAAAGGTTTCTCCTTGATTACACAAACTAGAAAACCCATTCACAATTTGTAAAAGGGAGTGAACCATTGAGTGCTTCATTGTAAGTGAGGATTGGGTAAAAGGTTTTTCTCCTTGAGCTATAAAAGGGCGAGGTAGTAAGGTTTCCTTCTTGAGCTCAGAAAAAGAAGGGGTAAGGTTTCCTCCTTAAGCCTGAAAAAAAGAGAGGTGAAAAGGTTACTCTTGAGCCTAGGAAAAAGAGTAACAAATTCAAGCTAGTGGATTTGGGAAAATCCTTGGGAGCATCTCAAGGTAGAGGACATAAGCAAGGTTGCCGAACCTCTATAAATCGATTGTGTACATTTCGCTTTGCCTTATCTCTTTATTTACTTGTAATTATATTGTGTTTGTTGTATTGAATTTGAATCGCATGCTTGCGTAGCCTAGAGAACTTAGAAAACATCAATTTAGGCTAGTGAATTTAAAAGAACCGAAAAATAAACTTAAGGTTAGCTAAAAACTGATCACCCCATCTCGGTTTAGTTATAGAGCCAACAATTGGTATCAGAGCTTCGGGTCGATATTGATTTGGATTAACATCTATCGAGTAAAACGATTCTAAATGGCTTATTTAAACATCGGTACACCCCTAGGAGAAGAGGGACACTCATTAGTTAGACCTTCACTTTTCAATTGAGAGAATTACTCATATTGGAAGACTAGAATGATGTTATTTGTGCAAACAAATGATTATGAAATGTGGAGAGTTATAGTTAAAGGTCCCAAAATTTCAATGAAGAAAGTAGATGGAAAAGATGTCTATAAGAGTGAGGATGAGTGGGACACAAATGACATGAGATTGACACAATTGAATGCCAAAGTTATGCATACTCTCTTTTGTGCATCAGGTCCCAATGAATATAATAAAGTCTCCTTACGTGAGAATGCCAAGCAAATATGAGACAAATTAGCCATTACACATGAAGGGACAAATCAAGTTAGAGAAACTAAAGTAGGTATGCTTACACATGATTATGAACTCTTTAGGATGAAAGAAGATGAGTCCATTAGTGATATGTTCACTAGGTTTAATGATATAATTAATAAACTTAAGGTTTTAGGCAAGACCTATTCCAACGTTGAAACGGTAAAGAAAATTTTGAATAGCTTGCCTAAATCTTGGGAGGTAAAGGTAATTGCAATAGAAAAATCTAAGGATCCAAATACTTTGTCTCTAGATGAGCTTATGGGTTCCGTACTTACCCATGAAATGAAATTGAAAAGAAATGAAGTGCCTTCAAAGAAAGTAGGGGTAGCATTTAAATCTTCGACACATGAGAACATTAAAGATAATAATGATGAGAGTGGAGATGAGGAAGAAAAAGAAATAGCAATGTTTGCCAAGAGATTTAATAAATTCATGAGGATGAAGGAGAGAGAGAATAATAGGAGACATCAAAGAGGAGAGTCGAGTAGAAAAGAAAAGGACTCATTAATGTGTTATGGGTGTAATGAACTAGGGCACACTAGACTAGATTGCCCTTACTTAGGAAAGAAAAGGATAGGAAGCCTAAGAAGAAAGCATTTGTGGCTACATGGAGCAATAGTGATAGCTCCAATGAGGAAAACGTAGGTGATGAGGTAGCCTACTCATGCTTTATGGCTATTAGTGATGATGAGGCTAGTTCTAGTTCTAGTGAAGATAATGTTTATACATTTGATGAATTACAAAATGCCTTTAATGAATTAGCAAATGAATTTCAATGCATGAACTCCAAACATAAGAAAATCATTGCTAATTTGAAAGTAGAAAAGGAAGCCTTGACAAATGCTAAGCTAGAACTAAAGAAGAAATTAGAAGAAGCAAACTTAGAAATAAATGAGTTGAATTAAAAGAATACAAATTTGCAAAACTCATTTTCTAGGTTTTACATGGGTCAACAAAAATTGGATCACATGCTTGAGACCCAGAGAGCTTTCTTTGATAAAGATAGGTTAGGCTATAATGCAAAACAAAAGGAAACTCATTTTAAGAATTTTCTTGTTTGCAAAAATTCTATGCATGATACATCTTTCACATGCTTACTATGCAATAGAATAGGACACTCATCACAAGCATGCACTTATAGAAAAACCACATTTAGAGGAAGAGTAATTAAAAAAATTTGGGTCCCAAAACATGTTGTAAATAATGATGAATTGAGTTTGAAATGGATTCCTAAAGGATCTAAAATTGTGAGCACTAACTCTTATGGACCCTAGAAAATTTAGGTACCAAAGCATGCATGAATTGTTTATTGTAGGAGTGATAGAGCATGGAATTACAATGAAACAAAAAAGTTCAAATGCTCTACACCCCTATGGAGTTTGCTTGTGCCAATGAAAAAGAGGAAGAGCTTGGATATCCACTCTTGGCAAGGTCACAAAAATTCTTCAAAAGATAGCTCAAGGTGGACTCAACAAATCAAGGCAAAGCACTCTTAAGCAAAGGAGTATTGTAAGATTAATTTTTTTCATTAAAACTTATATTTGATTAAATTACTTATGTCTTGATGAGATATTAGGTTGATGAATTTTGATGCATTTTAAGTCGAATGAATGAACAAAAGGCATGATCAATGATTTTTTATTATTTGGTGGATAATTCTTGATGCATTGAATGATTAAATGAAAAGCATGTTTAAATGATTTTGAAATGATCTTGTGTGATTTGAGGAAGTATGAGAAGTGTTGATAATATATTAATTTGCTCCAAAATTATCAAATATGTCATGTATGCAAAATGTCATGTTATAAGCATTAATGAGGAATATGTACATTAGAAATCATGGCATGATGTTCACAAGTTGTGTAATTCATTGATATATGCACTTAAATTCTATGTGAACATGCTTGTTTTGGCATATTTGTGTTTTCCAATATATTGGTTTTGCCAAAATATGCATAAATTTCAAAATGACCCTTTTTGAGACTAAAAGTGCACTTTATGGTGATAATGCTTCCAAAATTACAAAATTTATTGTCAAATGATTTTTCATCCTTATTTTTCATTCGTACAAGTCCAAAATCATGTTATACAAATGTTTAAATCATTACTTGGACTTAAATTACTGAAAAACAAAATTTTGGCACCTCTAAAGTTGATTTTTAAGCCAAAATTTTGTAGAAGTTGAATGAAGGATCAATCCATCCACATGCAAGATCGATTCCCTTGGCCAAAATGCAAAAAATATGCATTTTGCATATGAGGGATCGATCCCCCTCCTCTAGGGATCGATCCCTCAAGGCAAAAAGCCTTCATTGCACATTTTAAACCAAATTTGAGAATGACTTGTTGCTATCTTCATACTCTCTTTCTTCTTAGCTTAAAATTCATTGTTTTAACTTCTTATTGATAATCTTTTAATATGAGAAATCATTTTTCATTAATATCATGTCTCAACTTCAACAATTTGTATTATTTTCAACAACTAATGTCATTTTCATTGAACTTACAAGTGCAAAATCATTTGTCTTATTGAAAACATTCGTGATTTGCATAAATCTTAAAATAATCTTGAATCATATTTTCAATGAATGCTTAAACATTATTTTAAGAATTATTTTAATGATTTGTGGATATATTTGAGAATTTGATGAACTTGTGCATGATAGATAATGACTTCTTTGGTTCATCTTAGTCAAGTATGCTTAGAGGATTTTATTACATAGGTTGAATTACCTATTCCACACTAGACTTCATGATAGCTATATATCTAGTGGAATATGAATAATTAAAGGTCAATATATATGCTTGAATGATAAAATGATCAAAACTTGACCTTAATGATAGAACTCAAGTATGACTTAGGTGAACGGAATGCTTAAGATATAAAAAGCTTTACCTAAAGTCATAATTGTCCTTGGCCTATAATTTGTGATGATAAATAGATCTTAAATGTTCAAATGTATGAAATTTATTATCCATGAACTTAGATTTTTCTTATGGTCAAATTTTTAAAGAACTTAGGTTTTAATGACAACATCCACATTCAAGGATAAATGCACACTTGAACAAATACACTATGATTGATCTCAATGCATTGAATCTTGATTGTTATGATGTTGAACTTGCATGTTTGCTTAAGTTGAATTAATGATCACATCTATGAGATGTGAATATTTGATTTCATGAAACTCTACTTGATTCCATTCATAGATTGTGAATTTTAAAGTTAAAATATACTCAAGCAAGACATTGATTCACTTAGGCAAAACCATCTTGTTAAAATGGTATATATCCTTTAGAACTTTAAATGATAAAAACAACTAGGAATATGGCTATTAAATGATTAAGATGAAAATCTTGAACCTTTCCTTGCTCATAATTGGTTAAGGACTTGAATTGAAAAATGATCATAGAATTTTTTTGCTTATAACCATGGAAGAAAATGTGTGTGCTTGGATGATATAAAATTTTGAATCTTCAATATAATTAGATTTGTGCTTATGAATATGGATTAATGTTTTATGATAGGACGCTAATATCTAATTAATCCATATGCATGTTTGATGGTGTATGATTGTGTTCTCACATGTTTGACTTGATTATTCACTAAGCATACCACACATAACAATTAGCATCATGCAAAATGGCTAAGACAACTATTGGTAACAATTGGTATGAGCTTTAAATTGACAATAACTTTTCTCCTTCTTTCTATAAATTGAAATGACAAATAGGAAAGAATTTAGTTAAGACACTTTTGCATGAGACATTTATATGCTAGAATTTGTGGTTAATTAATATATGTATTAATTCTAAGCACATTCTTACTTGAAAATGATTTATGAGCTCAATGTATATGATATGTCATCGAATTTTAGCTCATATTCATGATGTATTGACATGCACCTTTATTTGACCTTTGAGAACAATTGATGTAACTAAGTGCTTGATAGAATCAAAATGAGCAAGTTATCGGAGTTAGTAGAAAATTTATAAATGACTCGCTTCATTCCTTACCAATTGGGAACTTCTTGCAAAATTATTTATGAACAATTGGTATATGAACATAAGCCATGTCCTTTGCATGCCTAAACATCTCATATTTTTTTAAAGGACATTGATTTATTTGTGCTATTGGTCCCATATACTAACCTGTTTCTTGGTGGATGGAGCATATTTCTTTGTTCTCACATTTATTAAGCAATATTTTTAGGGGGAGCGTAATTTTTGTTTTTCCTTCTTTTTGCTATGACAAAAAGGAGGAGAAAAAATGAAATTTGCAAAATTCTTCTGAAAATTGTGCTTATATTAAGGGGAGCTTTATATTAAAAAAAAGCCATGCTTTATTTGAGGGGGATTATTTCTTCAAAGAATTTTAAAAGCAAATTCACCTTATGTTTTGTCATATCAAAAAGGTGGAGATTGTTAGCTTTAAATTGACATATATTTTGAAATGATAAAAACTTAAGTAATCTTAAATGCTTGATTCATATTGTAAATTTGCTTTATCAATTATGATTTTCACAAACCATATGAAGTGCTTTTATCAAATATAAAATCATGGTTTAATTGATTATCTTTATTGGCTTTAATCAATTTAGAAAACATTTTTAATTATTGGTTTAAGTAATTTTCTTATGGAATTATTCAATATATTTTAAGAAAATTACTTGATAAATTTTTGGACTCAAATTAATGTTTTCAAAGTCATGTCATATTTAAAAATACTCAAAATTAGTTTTAGAATGTTTTTAATGCCTAAAAACCTAAAAAAGGTAAATGAATAGTGCAAGGGATGGATTCCCTACCTGAAGGGATGGATCCCATAACCAACAGGATAGATGAATAGTAAAAGGGATCGATCCCCTAATGACAAAATGCTCCCAGAAGAAAAATTGAAACATAGGATCCATCCCCTACCTTTGAGAAAGCACTCTAACGGCTAGTTTTTGTGAGATACAATGGTAACTTTTGATTTTAGCTCCACCCAAGGTCAAGAACACGTCCAAGGGACTATAAATAGAGGCTTGGAAGTTTAAGAAAGCAAGGGTAATAGCTGAACAACAATATTCTTCATCTTCTCCATCTTCCTCAAGTCTTAACAATATTTCAAGTGGTAAAAATTCTTCATATTCTATCATTCTCATCTTCTTTGTATAAAATAGCACAAATATTGTATAGGTTTTATTTTGAGCTTAACTTTTGTAATCATTTGCCTATTTAGAGGTATCTCCATGATTACACAAACTAGAAAACCCATTCACAATTTGTAAAAGGGAGTGAACCCTTGACTGCTTCATTGTAAGTGAGGATTGGGTAGAAGGTTTTCTCCTTGAGCTATAAAAGGGAGAGGTTGTAAGGTTTCCTTCTTGATCCCGAAAAAAGAAGGGGTAAGGTTTCCTCCTTGAGTCTGGAAAAAAGAGAGGTGAAAAAGTTACTCTTGAGCCTAAGAAAAAGAGTGTAACAAATTCAAGCTAGTAGATTTAGGAAAATCCTTGGGAGCATCTCAAGGTGAGGACGTAGGCAAGGTTGCCAAACCTTTATAAATCGATTGTGTACATTTCTCTTTCCCTTCTCTCTTTATTTACTTGTAATTATATTGTGTTTATTATATTGAATTTGAATTGCATGCTTGCATAGCCTAGAGAACTTAGAAAACATCAATTTAGGCTAGTGAATTTAAAAGAACCGAAAAATGAACTTAAGGTTAGCTAAAAATCGATTCACCCCCCTCTCGGTTTATTATAAAGCCAACAGAAAGTATGGGGTACTCACTCCTCCTCTCTTTACTTTCCTTAGCTAAAAATTTTTTCAAACAATGAAAAGGTTTTTAACCTTCCCTTGTCTTACTTAGTTTTCCTTTCCTTTCCCTTCCATAGCTTCAATCCAAACATAGGGTGAAGGATAACATAAGATAAATTAGTTTTCATTTTAGGATTGGCATTGTGATATAGACCAAGGCCCCATACACGACTTAGGACCGAAACAAAGAGCAGGAGGCTAGGCCTAAGCATATCCATAATGGCTAGTTGATTGTCTGGAACCTTGAAGAATATTTGATGAATGGAAAAATTGTTAGGCTGATATGCATTGTTGTTAGCACCAACATGAATTTAGGAATTTGTTTGGATAAAACCATCACAGAAAGAATTATACTTAAATGGAATGCTAGTAATGAAAGAAGGCAAACAACTTGTTTCCTATTTCTCTCTATTCTTCTCTCTCTCCTTCCTTTTCCTTTAACATTGTTCTAGAAATTCTCTACTATTCTTCTGTGTGTTGTCCTTGAGCTTCCATAACCCTTATCTTTGGTGCTATCATCAACCTTTTACACTATGCCTCCTAAAACTAACTCTGGCCTAGAAGATGTCATTGCTTATCTCATCGAATCCTCTTCCTCATAGCTCTGTGACCTCCAAACTTCCATGGAATCCAAATTCAATTCAAAATGCAACGATCTTGCTAATATCTTTCATACCAACACACACAACCATTCATGACCTTCAACTGAAACTTGCTCGATTTTAAAAATCAACTTAGCCACCTCCATTACTGCCCACTCTTACTTAAACCATTCTTCCCTAATCTTCTCCCACCACCTTCTTCCAATTTCTCTGTCAAACATCATAATATTCATATCACATGTTTGATGGCTCCAACCCCTTTGATTGGTTGTTTTAGGTTGAGAAATACTTTAAGTTTCACAATATCAGCCCTGCCCATTGTTTATTCGTTGTTGCATTTTATATGACTATCCAAGCTCTTACAGTGGATACACCGTAATAGCCAAGTTCAAGATTGGCATTCCTTTACTTGTGCCTTAAAGTTGCATTTCAAACCCTCTTCCTTAATTTGTTAACCACCAAGCCACCCTCTTCAAACTAAAGCAAACTTCCTTTGTTATAGTTTATCAAATAGAATTTGAGACACTCTCTAATAGAGTCTCTAGGCTCTCTGATGAACACTTACTCAACTATTTCCTTTCTAGACCTAAACACGAGATTTAGTGTGAATTAATCATCCTTAAACCTCATTCCGTTTCTCAAGCCTTTAGCATAGCTAAACTATAGGAAACCAAAATCTTGGAGGCCTAAGCATAACTACCTCGATTACCTCCTCGACTACCACTACCCAACCTTCTTTTTAAACCTCACTCTTCCTCTCCATTCCCTAGCAAATGGCTCACACTAGTTGAAATGCAAGTAAACCACGAAAAGAGCTTATGTTTTAACTGTAATGACCTTTATAAACCAGGTTATCGTTGCAAAACCTTTCCTTTCCTTTTTACTTTAAGCTGATGATGACCACATTTTCCCACTAATTACTCACCCTAATCCCTATTTTCTACTATCCCTCTCACACTTATTCCTCCTTCCTCACCTCATCACTTTGAATACACAGAAGATACCCAAGAATTATTTGGCTACACTTCATTAAAAACCATGAAACTTTCTAGATCCATTGATTGCAAACCCATTACAGTCCTAACTGACTCAGGTAATACTCACAACTTGGTACAACCACGTGTTGCTAAATTTTTAAGGTTACCAATTCAAATAGCCCTTCCTTTTTCAATGACCATTGGAAATGATGATTATTTACATTACTTGCGGGTTTGCACCAACATTGTTTTAACACTATAAGAGCATGAGTTTCTAGTGGATCTTTTTCTCTTTGATGTCTTTAAAGCTGATGTTATTCTCGGCATGCAGTGGCTTTCCAACCTTGATCCTATCTTATTCGATTTTGTTAACCTTCAAATGACTTTTCATCACCATGGCTCCCTCATTACACTTTATATTGACAAAACAAATACTCCCTCTTCTTTATCTTACAGTCAACTTTGTCGACTAGTCCATAATGATTCCATTACATCTGCATATTTTCTCACTTACTCTACCAACCAAACCAAAATCACTACATCATACCACCCTAATGTATGGAGTCTCCTCCACTAATATAACTCTATTTTTTGCACATCACAAGGTCTACCTCTACCTCGTAAACATGACCACCATATTCACCTTATTTTCAACTCCAAACTTATTAATGTCAAGCCCTACCAATATCTTTATCACCAAAAGAATGACATGGAAAAAATCATTCAAGAAATGCTCTATGATGGCATAATTCAACCAAGCATAAGCCCCTTCTTTTCCCCTATTCTATTGGTTAAGAAAAAGGATGGCACTTAGCGTTTCCGTGTCAACTATTGTGCTTTAGATGCTGTGATTATCAGGGATAAGTTTCCCATTCCAAATGTGGACAAACTTTTTGATGAATTTCATGGTACTATAGTTTTCTCTAAACTTGACTTACGAATTGGTTATCATCAAATTCGGGTAGCCCCCTAAAGACAAACAACCTTTTGAATAGTAAATGATCAGTTTGAATTCTTGGCTTTACCTTTTAGGCTCAGCAATGCCTCTTTTACTTTTCAGGCAACCATGAATGACTTATTACAACCATTGCACACAAGTTTGTCTTGGTTTTTTTCGACAACATAGTAGTCTATAGCAAAACATAGACAGATTATTTGTAACATCTAGCTATTGTTCTACAATTATTACATCAACATCAATTTTATGCCAAATTATTTAAGTGCTCTTTTGCTAGCTCTCGAATTGATTACTTGGACCATATAATCTCTTCTAGAGAACCGCAAGTCGATCCCTCTAAAATTGATATTTTTGTCAACTAGCCACTACCTTTTTCACTCAATGACCTTCGTGCTTTCTTAGGCCTTCATGGATATTATAGCAAGTTTATTTGTCATTATGCACCCTTGCAAGTACCCTTAACTGATTTATTAAAAAAAGATCAGTTTACGTGGTTGTCCATGGCAGCTATAGCCTTTGAGTAACTTAAGTATACTTTAACTTCAGGGCTATACTAGCAATACTCGATTTCTCTCAGACCTTTGTGTTTGAAACAGATGCTTCTTTGATTGCTATTGGTGTTGTTTTATCACAACAAGGTCATCCCATAGCTTTCTCCCATTACAAATTAGGACCTCGCATGCAAGTTGCTTCTACATATGTTTATGAGATGTATGACATTGCTTCTGCTACACATCAATGGTGACAATACTTATTGGGGAGTCTTTTCACTATTTATATTGAAGATGGCAATGGGTACCCTATAAATGGGTACTTGGTACTACCCGACCCGTTTAAGTAAGGTTAAGGTACTATATAATAGGGTTCAGGTAGTAAAATTACTACCCATCACGGGTTTGGGTAGTTATCTTAGGGTACCCGCTGCCTGAACCTAGACCTGGCAAATCTAGACACGACACGGGTGACACGACACGAAAACGATACGAAAAAACCGTGTACGTGTTTGAAAAATTCGTGTTTCGTGTTTATCCGTGTCGACACGAATTTAGACACGGCAATTTTCGTGTTTAGCCGTGTCTGACACGGCTAAACACGTGTAAGACACGGAAGCACGTTTAAGAATTTCGTGTCACACGAATACATGATTAACACGTACACGACACGAAAACACGTTTAAAGAAAATCGTGTTACACGGATACACGAATACACGGATACACTTATAAGACACGATAATCATATATGTTTTTAGTGGGAATTGAACCTTGACCAAAAGTAAAATACATAAGTGTTTTACCAAATGAACAATTGTAATATATTAGTATAATGTGTTATGAAAATTAATTTATGGTTAAGATAATAAAATTTTATAAATTTTGAAAATAAAGTATTAAGAACTTAAGTTAAGAACTTAAATACAATACTATAATGTATAAATATACATGATATTTTATTATAATGTATAAAATATAAATATTGTATTATACTAATAAAAGATTGTATAATTAATTAATTATTTTATGTCACGGACACTAACTGTATCACATAATATTCATAAAAAATTAAGAGTTTACACTTTACAAAATTACATTATTCAGTATACTAAGAGATTTTATAGTTTATTAATTTACTCTATATCAATTATCACATTATAGAAAATAAAATAACATAATATTAACATACAAATTATTATAGTAAGAATAATATTAATATACTTATTAATGATTTATTGATTTATTTTATATACTTAATCTTAAATCATAGTCATATGATGACAATGAATTGATGAATGTTAGTCATATTATGGATTGTATGGATTGAAAATATTATTATTTTGTTATATTTGTTATTAATATTTGAATGTTAATTAATATAGATGTAAAAAATGTAAAAATATTTTTTTATCATTTTTATTATATTTTATTTTTAATCGTGTCATTCGTGTCTATTCGTGTCGTGTCAATTTCGTGTTATTTTATCTAAATCGTATCGTGTCGTGTCGTGTCGTGTGACACGATTAATTATCACGTATCAATCGTGTCGTGTCACGTGTTACACGTATAAAAAAAGTGTCGTGTTTCGTGTTTACTATTCAGACACGTTTTATAATTCGTGTCGTGTTCGTGTTTTGATAATTCGTGTTGTGTCTGAACTCGTGTAGTGTCGTGTCATGACACGGAGACACGGATTGCCAGGTCTACCTGAACCTGATTATAAATAATAATTAATTAATACAATATTTATATTTTTTATATATAAATTATTTATTATTAATGTTGTATTTAATTAAATTAAATCATTAAATATTATAATTATGATTTTTAACTTTAATATATTTTTATAAGTTAAATTAAATTTATTAATATAATTTTTTAATTAAGTTATTCCAAAATTGATTTTAAATTTAAATTTAAAAGTCAAACTTTTACTTAATAAATGGGTAGTTAACAGGTTCGGGTAGTTAAACGGGTATTTTATATTTTATAGGGTTAGAGTTCGGGTAACATAAATAAAAATAATCGGGTAGTTAATCAGGTTCGGGTATTCCAAATTTAGCGGGTACCCGACCGGTTTACATCCCTAGTACTGATCAACAAAGTCTCAAAAACTTAATGTCCCAAACTATTCAAGCACCGGATCAGCAAAAATGGTTGGGTAAACTCTTGGGCTTTCACTACACCATTTTGTATAAATAGGGCAAAACTAATAATGTAGCTGATGCCCTCTCTTAATATCCTTACACTGAAGTCGCGTATCATGTTGTTTTCGATCTTGTATTCACCTATTTGGAAGAATTGAGACATTATTATTCCACCACCATTGAAGGTCAAGCAACTATCAAACTAGCTACCAAAGGTCTTGCCTATTCCTACAAGGATAATCTCTTATTCTGTAATGGTAAAATTGTTATGCCTCCCAACCACCCCTTACAACAAACATTACTTAAGGATATTCATTCTTCTGTTATGGGTGTGATACTAGTATTGCCAAGACCATATCTCAGTTAGCTGCCAACTTTTATTGGATAGGCTTTGGTGCTGTTGTTAAACATTTCATTACTTATTGCCAAGTCTGCAAGCAAAACAGGTATCTTACCCCAAAGATAGTAGGCCTTGTACAACCACTTCCTCTTCCTTCTCAAATATGGTAGGACATAACAATGGACTTTATCACTCATCTTCCCCTTTCTCACTGCAAATCCACAATTTGGGTTATAGTGGACTGCTTCTCTAACCAGGCTTATTTTTTAGCTCTGTTTCCTTCAACATCCTCTCCACAGCTTGCTCACATCTTTGTCAAGCAAATATTTCGCCTACATGACTTACCAAGATCTATTGTCACTGGTCGAAACCCATTATTTCTTAGTAAGTTTTGGCATGAAATCTTTTGACTCCAAGACGTAAATCTTCAACTTAGCAGCAGCTACCATCCACAAACTGATATATAATCCGAAGTTCTTAACTATTGCCTTGAAACATATATACGCCATTTTGTCTTTGATAAGCCATCTTACTAGACCAAATTGTTGCATTAGGCTAAATTGTCATAGAATTCTTCCTATCATTCCACCATTGGCATGTCTCCTTTTCAAGCGGTCTATGGTATTCCTCCCTTAACTATTCATACATATTTGCCTCGTATTACCACTTTGGAGCAAGTAACCAATGTACTCATTGATAGGCATTACTTACTTACAGAATTAAAAACATCATTTAGCTCGAACACAAAACTGAATGAAGATGCATGTTGATTGCCATCACAAGAACGCTCCTTAATGAAGGTGATTTGGTGTTTGTCAAAACTCCAACCATATTGACAGCATTTTGTGCTACGACGAACTTCTCCTAAACTTGCAAAAAAATATTTTAGTCCTTTTAAAGTCCTCAAAAGGATTGGATCAGAATCTTATCACTTGGACCTGCCATCAATTGCTGAGATACATATGGTCTTCAATGTTTCCCTTCTTAAACTTTGCAAAGGAAACTCTGCCACTAACTCATGCCCACTACCTCTTGATGTTATTGACTATCAGCCTCTGATGCAACTTGCTCGGGTTCTTAATCAGCGCTAGAGCACTTTAGGACCCCAACCCTTTTCTTAAGCTTGATTTAGTGGACTAATTTGCCACCTCAAGATGCCATAAAGGAATGGGCTGGATGAGATTCGACATAACTTCCCTACTTTAAACATTGAGGACAAGGTTGCTCTACATGGGAGGGGGGGGGGGGGATGATATAGACTAAGGCCCCATCAACATGGCTTAGGATCAAAACAAAGAGCAGGAGGCTAGGCCTAAACATATTCATAAGAAACCACAGTGGCTAGCTGATTATGTGGAACCTTGAAGAATATTCGACGAATGGAAAACCTATTAGGCTAAGATGCATTGTTGTTAGCACCAGTGTGAATTTCAAAATTTGTTAGCAAAACTATCATAGAAAGAATTGTACTTAAATGGAACGATAGCAATGAAAGAAGCCAGACAGCTTATTTCTTATTTCTCTCTTCTTCTTTCTCTCCTTCCTTTTCCTCTAACATTGTTGTGGAAATTCTCTGTTATTTTTCTGTGTGTTGTCCTTAAGCTTTCCTTACCCTTATCACATTATAAGAGTGTTAACACCTTCTTCACTTGTAATCATATTCTTAAATCCTAAATTTGATACATAAACAAATGATTCTTCTTAATTTGAATAGGTGAGTAATCACAGATAAGTTAGAATTATTGGTGACAATCCACAATTTGTGTTTGGGGATTAGGTTTCTAAAACTTAATACATTTTTACAATTTGGCGACTCTATTGAGATTTAAAAAGTCTACCCAATAATTTATTTTTAATGTTATCTTATTTTTTATTTGAATGACCTAAAATTTGATGCTTCTCTGAATAAGTCCTTTACACACACTATAACTCGCATGTGCATAATATGAGCTCAATATCCGGGATCCATTCTTCTTAAGACATGGGAATGAGTAAAATACTTATGCTAATGAAATACTCTCACTTATATTGAATGCTTTTCTTTTGTGGCTTGTTATGAGTGAAGATTGAAGATGCCTTATTAGTTATGTGTGGACATTCGTAAAGAACAATTTGAGAACCTTTAGATCCTTAGAAATCCAAACCAAGCATATTGTGGAACCTAGGAGAACCAGTCTTAGATTAGAGCCATGTCAACCCACGATTAGAAAAAAACTTTGTGCTTAAGACAAATAAAGAAATATGTTGCTTTGGGATAACTCATAAAACACGAACAAAATCATGAATTTTTTTGACCCAAAACATGTTCATGCATAATCATTCATGAAATTTTCGTAAATTAGTATTGGTCATGTAACAGTTATTTGGCAAACCAAAACTACATCCTTAGAAAACCAAGTTATAAATATGATTTCAAATTTGGGTTCGATTGTTTCAAATTTAAGTTGAATGAGTTTGGTTATTAACTTTTTTTTAATTAAATCAAGTTAGACAAGATTAGATAGTGTGTTAGGTTCAAATAAGATTTGACAGCTCTAATAATATTTGTTATGCACAATACATATAAGTTCGCTTGGAAATGTTCAAATTTGGATTACATGATTCATAATTTTGAAATTCATAGTGTAAATTGTACAATTTTTTTATCGTGTATTAATATATATATTGTAAAATTTTAATACCAAATATGCATTTACTTTTTTTAATTTTTTTAATTAAATGAATTATTTTTTTAGTAGATTAAATGAAGAGTTTGTCTATGATGCACTGACAGTGTATAATTTCTATACACTGTTAATGCATCAGAAGTTGATACCTCATCAATAGGCCTTATAGGCAAATTAAAAAAAATTATTTATATTTGCATATAAGGGCCTATTGATGAGGTATCAACTTCTGATGCATTGACAGTATATAGAAACTATACACTGTCAGTGCATCATAAATAAATCCTTAAATGAATGAGTTTGTAAATGATGCACTGACAGTATATAGTTTCTATACACTGTCAATACATTAGAGGTTGACACTTCATCAATAGGTCCTTATGAGCAAATTAAAAAAATTTATTTATATTTGCATATAAGGGCCTATTGATGAGGTGTCAACCTCTGGTGCATTGACAGTGTATAAAAATTATACACTATCAGTGCATCATATATAAATCCTAAATGAATTGTATTAAGTAACCAAAGAATTACAAAGCTAAAATAAGCTAGAAAGAATAAATGATGTAGACACCAATTTTTTGTTCAGATCTTTCGGATAAATAGATTTCTTTTAAGCTTTACCAGTTAGTTTTGTGCTTTGAGCCCATTTAAATTGATTTTTGAAATGACAATTGAAATTTGCGCTTGCAAATTGGTCTGTACCCACAATTTGGGCGAACCCATCAAACCATTCTTTTGCTCTTTATTTATTACTTATTTCATTTTTATTTTCTTTCTTTTTTTAATGTAGAATGTGTATATAAAAAATAGAAATAAGATATAAATAAAAAATAATAAGAAAATAAAAATACAAAAAAAATATATTGGATCAAAATCAAAACTCTTTTTCGAAAATTCTTAAAATAAAAAAGACCTGCATAAATTCAAATCTGCCCACAAGACAAAGGGAAAGAAATTAAATCAAGCAAAATCAAAGTAAAATCCGGAATAAATCAAACAAGATCTTTCAATTAAGACAAAATGAAAAAATCAAATCTATTTTAGAACTTTGGAAAGAATCAAAAGAAGAATCCCAAAATCATGGCTGGGAAATCAATTAAACAAAATTAAGAAATTCTGAAAAAATTATGAGCATTGAAGAAATTTTTTTAAAATCTTTCCCCAAATTTCTACTCGAAACTCTTATAAATTCAGCAACCCCAACACAAAGAGGGATCAAATTCACACAGCGATAGGCGATTAAGCATTTGAAATTCACAAAGATACAGCAAGCAAAATTTCTTTTGGCAGAGGGGTCCTGGTGTTTTGAAGTCTCTATTGCTGGGGAGAAAAGCACGTGTAATTTGCTCTGGCCTTTTTTTTAGGTGGCGAACAGTCATTAGGCAGTAGGATGTTTTGGAATTAGATCTCGGTTTGGTTACTGGGTTTCAAGGGATTTTGACTCGGGAAAGAGGGTTAAAGCGCCTAAGAGAGTCGAAAGCCATCATTTCTTGGTGGTTTGGTAGCCGACGGTGTTCATCGACGCAGAGGCTACCGATTTCCAGGATTTGTGGCGGTTGTTCAAGCGTTTCAGAAAGTTGCTTCATTTCTAGAAAGAGGGGGGAGGATTAAGGCTTACCTTATATTTGGATCGAAGGTAGGGAAGGAAAAAGAAAAGAAAATAAAATAAAATAGAAAAAGGTTGTAAATTTTTTTTTTGTTTGGAAAATTTTTTAACTAAGAAAAAGAAAAAGATGAAGAGTGAGCATCTTTTGTTTTTTTTATTTATTTAATTTTTTTAAAATTTCAATTTGAAATAAAAGGGAATGAAAGAAAGCTTGAAAAAACTTTTAACATATAGAATGTTAAATTTAATTTTATTATCTTATAAAATTTAAAACAAAAAGGGTTATAATTGAAAAAAATATTACAATGAATCATTTCTTTTCTTTTCCATTATTTAACCAAATAAGGGTTGTTAAGATTACTTTTATTTCCTTTCTTTTATTAATTTTAGCTATCTAAATAAGGGATACATACACCATTTTTTTTTCTCTACTTTTTTTCTAGTTTACATTTTTTTCCTTTTCATTTCTTTCTTTTACTAATGTTTATCCAAACGTAATGTTAAAGAGAGAATTAAAAAATGGAAAAAATAATAATTGAAGTTTTTAATTAGGAATGTACAAAAGGAGTGTTTTTATATTAGCAGAAATACACAATACAATACAATTACACCAAAAAAAAAAAAAGAAATACACAATACACTGTCGTTTTGAAGAATGAAGGATTTGTCAATCGTGTCGTTTCTTTGTGGGTACTTTCAAACCCATTTCTAGCTCAGTCTGTGTGTTGACCCCAGTTTCAATGCAGCTGACCCGTTTAATCAAGTTTTTATTTATTTCTTTTATTTTATTTGTGCTTTATTAGTTCTGCTTGCTAGGTTTTATCTAGTTTAAGTAATTTACTCCTTTTTTTTATTTAGTTAGTTTAATTAACGAATTAGTTTGCCATGTTAATCGATTAAGAAAATTATTTACTAACAGACTTAATTTATTAATTAAATTCAATTATTGAATAATTAGGATGGTTGATTGATTGAATTTTTTTTTAAAGTTAGATTAACTGATGTATATAGGTAATTCATTTAAACTTAGAACTAAAACAAAAAATGTAAAGCATAAACCTAATAACAATAAAATATTGAATTAGAGTATCAAATTGAATTTAGAAAATCCCTTTGTAAATTTTTTTTTAAAATAAAAATATTTATAAATATTAAATTCTTGGAAATAAATGAAGTTTATTTTGATGAAAATTTATAGGTGAGACGTTTACCATAAATTTACAAAAATTATTGAAGATTTAAATAACATTTTCAACATTAAATAATCAACATTTATTTTAATAAATCTAATATATACATTTTTTTGAGCAATAAATCTAATATATACATTATATTACGTGGTACATGCACAATTCTAGGTTTTTTTTTTTGCTTATGTGGTGCTGATATGTATAATTTGTTTTATTGACATATAAGCAGGCATTGTCAATTTATTTCTTTGTCACCTCAAGAGTTACCTACGTCAATTAACTTCTCTGACTCAAGATTTTTTTTTTTTGATCTTTGACCCTCCGGTATCCGTTTTATGCGACTACTCCAGAGTCGGAAAACTGTCAGGCCACATGGAAGTGGGGTGTCTCTCCCAGCACGGTTTGCTCCATATGCATGACTCGAACCCGGGTTATGCTTAAGGGAGAATGAATCCCTTACCACTCAATCCTAACCAATGTTGGTTGACTCAGGATTTTATCTAACGGTAAAGACATTATTTATCTAAAAAAAAGTACATTTTTAAAAATATTTAGAAAAATTTTAAAAATATTATCAAAAATGCTAATGTAACACCCTAATCTTATTATTTAGAGTTTGTGAGACTCTGTAATGCTATTAAACCCATACTTGTGAAACACCTTTTGCGAGACAAAACCGTAAGATCTTCGGGTCAAAGCGAACTATACTTCGCAGTTTGAGTGTGGGTCTTCACAGCTAATGAGATCTTTGCTTAGTGGTTGCCTTGAGAGGTTCTAGGTTTAAGTATCCCCAGATGTTAGCTATTATATTATATTTCAGAATCTTAGCAAATTTGAGATGTAAGTGTATAGAAATTTAATAACTTACGTAACTTTTATACATAATTCTTATCACATTAAGAACTTTTTCATCCTATCAATCCTCACTTTCCTTTCTTTGGCTTATTTTAATGCAATATATTTGTTTATATTCTTAAATGTAAATTTTTTTTTATATTTTTTACAGTAAATTCTCTGATCTACTTGTTGAATTATCTCATTAATGTAGACTAATTAAGTATAATTAGTATCATATAAGTTAATTTAGTAGTATATTTTGTATAAAGTGTGACCATAAATATAAATAATATATCTCTATTATAAATGTATTATATCTTTAATGGGACAGATATAGTACATGAACAATATTGTGGGAGGTCCCTACTGTTGGCACCACTATATAAGTGAAGGCCCATTATTCACTTGTAATGAATGGAGAAGTGAACAGCAGTAGCTTCTCCTCTTCTTCTCTCCCGTTTCCTTCCATAGCTCACCATCATCCCTTCTCTTGGCAGCACCACCAGCACCGGCGGACCTCCGGCGGAGCACTGGCGGCACCTCCTCCCCATGGCAGCTTCAGCAGTGGCGGCAATGGTGGAGAAAATGGTGGGTTTTGGCACAACCCACCAAAGGTTAGATTTCTCCTCTTGATATTGTGCTAATGGGCTTTGTGAACGAATTTGTTCCAACAATTGGCATCAGAGCATGTCCACAATAAAGCAATTAGCCAAATTTTGAATAAAAATGAGAATCTGTACATTTTTTATTTTTTTGGGTATTTTCGGATTTTTGCTATACCCATAAGAGTTTTGCATTTTTGAGCAAAAATAATGCATGATATTGGTTGAGGATGATTTCTTATTGAATATGCCATGAAAATGAAGTGAAATAGGGCTCTGTAGAGTGAGAAATGGCTGAAAAACCGATCGGGTTGGGTCAACGACCTGTTTTGCTGTGTTTATGCTCGATCGAGCGAGGAAGAAGGTCTGGCGCGTGCAGCCCTTTTGGGCACTAAATGAGAAGGGTGTGGGCGCGTGTGGACTTTCTGAAATATTGTTATAATAAAAAAAAAATTGCTGGGCGATTTTTCAGCCCCGTTTTTTGGCCTTTTATTGGGCCCGTTTTTTTGGCCAATTGTTTTGGCTGGCTATTTATTTCATTGGGCCGGTTTTTTTGGTCACACATTTTGGGCTCTTTTTTGGTATTTTGGGCTGTTTATTGGGTTTTATTTTGGGCCAATTTTGGGATTTTTTTTGTGGACCATCTTGTTTAATTTAATTAGGACTTGCAATTTAATTAAGTAGGCCTTAGTATTTAATTAATTTTAGGTCAAAATAAATTTTGTAATATTATGGGCATTGCTTATTTAATTATTTTAATTAGCCATTTAGTATTAAATTAATTTTGGGCAATTTAATTAATTAATTTTAGGCCATTTTGCTTAATTAATTTAGGGCCATATTGATAATTAATTTTATTTGGCTATTAAAGTTGGATTAATTATTGGTTATTTTGCATAATTAATTAAAAGACCATTTTGGATTATGATTTAAGGGCCATTTTGATTAATTAATTATGAGCCATATGGTAAATTGATTTTTTGGACAATTTTGGATATTTAATAGCCATAATTAGTTATTAAGCCCAAAATTAATGTGATATAAGTGAATTTTTGGAGGAATTAATTTTGAGTAATTTTAGAAATTTAATTACTCATTTAATTCATAATTCACTTAATTTTGAAATATATACTCATGCCCATAAATTACTAATATTTGGCCTAATTAAATAAGTTTAAATAAATTATTTGGGTATTTTGTTGAGCCATTTTGGATTATGGTTTACCCATTCGTTAATAATTTATTTAAACAAATAAACTCTCTAAAATTGATATTGCCTTATTATTTGAATATTCACATTTATGTGAAATTAATTTAATTAATTATATTTGATTGAAATTACTACATATGCTTCAGAATTGCATATTTTGGATGTAGTTAATTTTGGTCAATAAATTTTGTGAATATTCTTAAAATTATAAATCATTAATTGGATTGACTAGTACTTGCCTGTCGCAGGAATAGTCATGAAGATTTTTTGATGATTTATTCTGATAATTTTAAGGATATAATAATAATAAGGCAATGCATAGTGATAGTTGCAGTTGCATAATTTAATTTACTAAGATCTCTAGAAGTGGCTAGTCTCTCCCTGTCGGATTGTTAGTTGCTTTTAGAGATGCTTGGGATTGAGAGGATTCTGGTTGGGATATGACACGGTCTTCCTACCCTGTCGGTGGGCGATCATTCAGGTTGTATTCAACTAGTTTTGTCTTATCCTCGGTAGTGTATTGTGGAATTTATCGAGTCATTCCACTAGCCTCCATATTGTGCAACTATCACATATCGAATTTCTAGTAGGATCAAATTAGATAGATAGTATGAATTATTCTTACGGTTAGGGACATATTGAACTAGGAAGTAGTCCCGAGAGTCGATCTATCTTCTATACCCAATAATGTGAGCTCTTTGAGGACAAAATATTTGAAATTTCAGGAACACTCAAGTGAAGAATCTCTGATTATAAGGACATGTCCATTAATGAGCACATCAGAGAAAGTGTTCCAATTAGTGAAACCAAGAAGTATTTATGGATGCCATTAGAAAATAGTTCGCATAAGATGATAAAGGTTGCATAGGATTTTGATTCCAATATGGCAGATTCAGTACTACTTCCTTCTGGGATGGAGAATTGGAGATCTTCCAGTTTTACAGATCTCATTTAATGCAGAAGGAAGTATGACATTTTAATATCAAAATTGATATTGTCATTCAAGAATGGAGATCTTTCGGTTAACAATCTCATTTAGCCATAATGATGACATATGCCAAATATTACTGCCAAAAGGAAATATTATTAAGAGGTCTCACTAAAAGGTCATTTTAGAAGAAGAAATTTGTCAAGTATTTGTCAAGTCTATTTCCCATTCTAGTTTCACCAACACCTCTAAATATCAATGTGTGCCACTTCTGTAATAATCCTGGGCACAAGAGGTAGATTGCAAGAGTCCTCTAGATTGAGATGTGTAAAAGGCATATTGTTAGCTTTTATTTTGAATTCAATCTAGAAGATATGCCCTCTAACTATTGGTGTTTGAATACCAGTGCTATTATTGATAAAGCCATAAGCAACCGGAGATAGAATAAGGGAAAATTGTTGTGAATCGGGGTTATAGAGTTAAAATCCATATTGAAAACATAGCTAGAGCGTTGTTACTTTTGAAGACAATTTTGAAATTACTGTCGATCGATACTTTTCATCTTGATAACAGAAAAGTATTTCTAATTAGTAACAACATATGCATTGATTCTGGCATTTTGCATAATGGATATATAGTAGACTTATACCCCAATATTAGGTAAATTTTCTTTAGTTGTGAATGATGTGACTATCGATTCAAATTATGATAGAATAAATAGGAAATCTATCATATAGTGGCGTAAGAGTTAGGAATATTTTGAGGCACATGTAAGATTGTATTAAGGCAAATCTTACTGCTAATATTAAGGACATGATTAGCAGATATTGAAATGATTAGGAGCTGATATATACCGACATTTGTAGATCATTTTCCATATTGTATTTAGTGGATATAAGTGTTTCATCACTTCACTAAAGACCATTTTGATTAGGTCATATGGTAAAGATCTGATCTTGTAGAGGCCTTAGGCATTCTGATTAATTCCGCTGCGCTGCTTAAGGCAATGATCAGACAGTAGTGATGAATTTTATGCTCGGTATAATGAGCTAGGCGAAATCCTATACTAGTTTTTTGAGTTAAGTGCACTGTAGGATTATGTATTGACGCCTAGTATGCATGCTTGGAATACCGACAAGGATGAGATTGCAGTAATAATCATTCGTACATTTTGATGTGGTACGATTTCTGTTGAATCACTTCAAATATCCGGAATTTAGATGGAGTGAAATTATAGAAACTGCAATTCACATGCAAGGTTGATCTCCAAGCAAGACCAGTTCCTAAATGCATCCCAAGTTGTAGTCAGACATTAAGCCGATTTTATGCCGCTTCCTGTGTTTAGGGTTATAAGGTAAGGCAAAAGAGCTATAACCCATAGTCAAGAAAACTTGACAAGAAAACTATCAGCGGCAATTTTGTTGGCTATTATATCGGCTAGAAAGATTCTAGATTTCATTTCTCGTTATGTGACACTAGAATCATTAAGTCTGACAATGCAATCTATTTAGTGGATGACTTAAAGAGTGGGAGTTGTGAACTCCACAAAGTCATTATTAAAATACATTTTGTTGTGCCATTCCCATATATGCATCATCTTTTAATGATGAAAAGCCACAACCAAAGAATCAATGATTGATCCCAATACCATATTTTGAACCTGCACTGACTTTACAGAAGAACATGAATATGAAATTCATATGTCTTCTGTTTCTGATATTTGTCGGGAGACTATACTGATTCGAACTCTTAGAGTTAGATATTAGTCACGCAGGATGAGTAAGCATCTATGTTGCATAAGGATGCATGGGATCTATTTCAGTTGTCACATCATTGTAGACCAAAAGGAGACTCAAAAGATTAGGTAGATGATTTAAAGCCAAATTTGGCCAAGGCTTTAAACAATAAGAAGAAATTTGTTCTGTGAAAACCTTCTTTCTTGTTTCTACCTAAGATTCTTTTCGAATCATGATGACGATTAGTAGCTCATTTTGATTAGGAGTTACATCTTGGACAGTAAAATGTCTAAATAAAGCAACCTAAAAGTTGTAGTTCCTAAGGTGGAACATACAGTTTGCGAACTCAAGGAGTTCATTTATGAACATTAAAAGGCATCCAGATTGTAATATACTAAAGTTTGATGAGATTGTCACTTTGAGGAGAACATTATCGTTTGATAATTGGATCCATTGCGAGGTCAGTGGGAGTTTGTGCTTATTGTGCTCTAAATTGATGATATCAAATAGCAGCCTATAGCACTGACCTATTGTATGAGACATTCCATGTCGTCATGTCACTTCAGGATGAAGAATCTAAGTGAGGCTCTATTTCGTTTTAAGGATTGAGATTCTTCGTGACATATCAATAGGCATACATTATTGGTCTCAAGAACCTACATTTGGTGTTAAGTAGGTTTATTGTATTTTTCTCCTATTAAGACGTCATTTAGTGAAAAGTGACATATTGTGAAAATCTCAAAGTCCTCAAAGTAAAAAAAAGAGCTCATACGAGTATTGTGTATGCCTTATTGTGGGTAATTACTGTATGCTCAAGTTATACACATTTGGATATTGTGTATGTTATAGGTGTATTTCGGAGATACTTGAGCGATCCTGTAATAGAGAACTGGAAGCTATAAAGAGAGTATTTGGATATTGACAAATCTGACATTCTGAGTTTGGTCAGATATTCTGATGTTAATTTTGCAAGCTATCCAGATATTGAAAATTATTTTGGTTATATATATTTTGGATATAAAGAGCTGTATTTTGGAAAGTGTAAAGCAAACACTTACAGCATCCTTGATTGTGGAGGCTAAAATGTAGCATGTTGTAAAGCTACATGATGGGCCATTTAGGCTGCAGAATTTCGTCTCAGGCTGGTTTTCTGTTGCCATTTCGAAGTCTTGGAGATGTACTGTGGTAATGCTGCAGCAAGTATTTCTCTCTCAAAATGTTAGGAGTTCCTCACACTCCAAAATGTTTAGATATCATCATTCGGTTTTGTTAGAGAGAAAATAATGGAATCCATTACTTGATTGGATTGTAGAGCACATGGTTTAAAGAGCTCATTCTGGCTAACTGAAAGTTTGGCTGCTAAAGTGCTTTGACGACATAGCACTTGTATGAGGCATATGGAGCCATTTGCTATATTAAGTTAGTGGGAGCTCTATGTAATAAAATAAACTGCAGTTGTATGGATTCCTACTTGCCATATATGCATATTTTGTTTGCGCATTTTTGAATATGGCATTCTGTTGGATGAGACATTCGTATTAGTCTCATATGCTTCCGTTGAAGCAAGGCATCATTCGGTTTAGATGCATGGACCTAATGGAAATGGATATTGTTTCTGTTTTCATATCATTTCCATTTCACACTAATACTACTAATTTTGTTGCAGTCTTTATAAGTTTATGCATTTGTACCCTGTCGGTATGATGCATTTTGAAGCTTATAAAAGGCTTATTGTTGTTAAAGTATGTATGAGTCTACACATTTGTACCCTTTCGGTACAATGTATTTAGAGAGCTTACGAATACATACTGAGATTATATGATATATTTTGTTAATTAACTTAATTGTCCAAGTGGGAGAATGTTGAATTATCTCATTAATGTGGACTAATTAAGTATAATTAGTATCTTATAAGTTAATTTAGTAGTATATTTTGTATAAAGTGTGACCATAAATATAAATAATATATCTCTATTATAAATGTATTATATCTTTAATGGGACAGATATAGTACATGAACAATATTGTGGGAGGTCCCTACTGCTGGCACCACTATATAAGTGAAGGCCCATTATTCACTTGTAATGAATGGAGAAGTGAACAGCAGTAGCTTCTCCTCTTCTTCTCTCCCGTTTCCTTCCATAGCTCACCAGCACCGGCGAACCTCCGGCGAAGCACTGGCGGCACCTCCTCCCCATGGCAGCTTCAGCAGTGGCGGCAATGGTGGAGAAAATGGTAGGTTTTGGCACAACCCACCAAAGGTTAGATTTCTCCTCTTGATATTGTGCTAATGAGCTTTGTGAACGAATTTGTTCCAACACTACTAACATGTACTATAACATGTATTGTATCAAACTTGTGTAGTCGTGCATCTAGTTTATACTCACTGATTCTTTGTTACCATTGGCTGTCTTAAAATCTTATCAATTGCTATTGTTGCCATGCACTCTTTGTGGTAGCTATCAATGAAGCTTTTGGAGCGAGAAGAGTTTGGTTAATTACAATTTTCAGAACGAATTTATAAAGCTTTTTGATAGTTTCTTATGGATAAGAGTAGTGCTATTGAAAAATTAAAAATTTTATGTTTATATTAGCCATCTTAAAATTGAAAAGAATTATCTAAATAATCCACTTGTTTATTATATATTATGTATGATTACAGGGTCTATGTTTATTTGTTACTTATTATTTGTTTATTCTACTTTAATGATTATGTAAGCAGTAGATAAATATCAGTTTTTTTTTTATCATTTTATTCAGTTTTTGATTTATAATTATGAACTATTAAAATTGTGCAATTTATCCAAACTAAGCAAATTCTAAAAGTTGGATAAAATTATTGAAGGGAGAGTCCAAAATAGCATTACTATCTTGAAAGCTAAGAATGAAACTATATCCCTTAATTATCTAATTTTAAAAATTTTAATAAATTATCTAAAATCTTATCATTTCAAATAAAATAATTAAATTATTTTCTAATTTAAAAATAATAGAATATTATATGATATCTATTCTATTTAAAAAATAAAAGTAATTATCTAATACATTTAAAAAAAATTAAGCATAATTTTTTGAAGAAAATTAAAGTGTGTAAATAGTACATATATAAATACACACACATTTAATTAAAATTAATCAATGCATCATATGGATTTGCAATCTACTTATTAATAAATTTAAATAAATGAAGATTATTCTAATCATAGAATTCTGAAATATAATGAATAGTTGATATTTAGCAATTTTCTAAATGAAATGTTTTTTTTTTAAATTTCATCAAAATGAGATTATTTAAGTAAAATTTTTTAAATAGAATAGATATCATGATAAATACATCATAGGAGATATAAATCAAATTGATATATGTAATGTAGTTATACATTAATTAAATAAAGAAATATATATAACAAATAATATATAAGCCAAAAACATAAATCATGTATATTTATGAATTACGAAAAGAAAAAGAAATATATATATATGTATATATTAATAATTAAAGATAAACAATGTATACATCAAATTAATATTGATATAAAATATATATTTAAAAATAAATAATAACAAAAAAATATTAAATGGGGGGGGGGGGGGGGGGGGGGGGGGGGGGGGGGGTGCGGGCGGCGCGGGACCCCCTAACTCACGCACCCACACAGATTTGCAAAAAGCCGACGTCCCGTGCCCTTTTCCCCTCTTTTGTAAAAAAATAAATAAATAAATAAATAAAATTAATTAACATTAAAACTAAGAAGAGCAGTGAACGAGAGTGAGGACCTAGAGAAGGAACGAGGAAGAGGATAGGGGCGTCGGAACTGATGAAGTGAGGGCTGGACAGGGCAGAATCAGGGCGTTTCGGGGCTGCTATTGACCAACTTGGAGGGCTGAAGCAAGGAAGGTGCGCCGAGCAGGGGAGAGGCTTGCGATTTGAGGGTAGAGAAGAGACTAAGATTGGGTTGAAGGAGCAGGCTGAAATCGTGCCGAACAGGGGAATCTGAGTTGGGTTTTCTGGGTGCCAAATAGGCTGAGTACATGGGATTTCTTTTTAAGGCTGAAACGTGACATTCTAGGGGCTGAAACACAGGGGTCTTTGGGGCTGATCAAGGCTGGAACCTGGCTGTTTTTGGGGGCTGGAAGCAGCCTGAAATAAGAATGTTAAGGACTGAATTGGAGCTGAGTTCGAGAGACATTGGCCCTGTTTATCAGTGGCGGTTTGTGGCTGGAAACGGGAATGAGAGGGGCTGAGAAACAGTGTGGTCGAGGAGGCCTTGGAGCTGCTAGACAGCAACTGAAACAGGGCTTTCAAATTGGGCTGTCGGTGGGGAAACTTTGAAGGCTGAAATTGGTGGCTTAAGGGTTGACTAGGGGCTGGCCGTGGCTTATTTCAGGGCCAGCAACATCAGTAGCGAGGCATAGCAACAAGGGAGAAACCTAAGGGCTGTTGTACGTTGAGCCGAACCAAACAAGGGAGTGGCTATTGAGGCTGGTAAAAGGGCTGGTTGAGGCTTGCTTGAAAGGGGTTTTAGGGGCTATTCGTGGAATGATAAGGGCTGCCGTGGGTGGTGTCCATACAAGGCTATCAAAGTCCGACAAGCGCAATGAAGGACGACGAATACAGTTTAGCTAACCCTGGTGCACACTCACACCAAGCTCGCACTGGGTAAGATTTTTATATAACGTAAACTTAGTATTATACTGTTTTGATGAAATGTGGTTGTTATTTACATTAATATTGATGATTTGATGTAGTTAGTATAGATGGAATGTGATAACTTGATATGATGATTATGGTTGTGATGTGGAGCATAGTCACGAGATAATGATGATATATGCTATTGATGCGAGGATGTTGGAATTATTGAATATCGTCGCTAGAGTGTTTTTGGTATTTGTTTGGAATTTACTTGAATATTGATTGTAAATATATTGATAGGATTTCTTGAAAATAATGTTGAAATGTGGTTTAATGGTGTTTTAAATATAGAAATGTATTTGAGGAAAGGTAGAATAATGTTAATATACATTGGAACTTTGTTCAGAAATTAGAAAGTGAATTGAAATTCATTGGTTAATTGATGTGGAGATAAGCATATATGTATATATAGAGGCTTATATGAATATATATGAATTATGTAGTGATGTGAATGATTATGTGTGGGGTTTTTAAGAATTAAATTGTGATCATGTGAGTTAGAGGCTTAAGGGAGTGTGAATTATGATAAATTGTGAGGGTGGAATAAGGAACATGGAATGTAAAATTTTGGAGAAAAATTATATGGATTGCCTAATAGTAGTAAACTGCTATAATTGGCTCGAAAAATAATATAAAATGTGAAATGAAATGTGATCAATGATCATGGAAATATTGCTGGACTAAGATGAGGTAATTTTAATGTCCAGTGAAGCGTTGTTGAGAGATAGCTATATGACATGTGAAATGGACCATGGTGAATTATTTACTTTAGTGATGTGAATCTTGACATTAAATTGAGAATTTTATTGTCTTATGAAATTTTATCATTTTGTTGATAGTAAATCAATATGTCGACGAGGGAATATCGTTAAAATGTTCTTGAAACATTTCGGATTAACGATAGAATGTAGTTGAAATAATGCTTGATACTAATATGGTAGTTTCACATCTATTTAAGACAATGTTGAGAATTGATTGTTTGGTAACATGATGAAAACTTCATTCAACAATATGATTGGGATAGTGAGAATGAGAATATATACTTGTGGACTTGCTGGAATATATATTGGTGTAATGGTGTGTGTGTGTGTATATATATATATATATTTACATTTATACATCATGAGATCCTATGGGTTAAGGAGGGTATAGTAGTGCATGGAGCCATGAGTTAAAGAATGATATTTTAACGAATAAACTACTGAGGTAACCATGAGATTAAGCATGAGACTTGGAACATGACATTTTACTTTTGAAGCTCATGCTTATAGATTGGCTAAAAACATGTATTACCTAAACTGTGAATATTTGAAAACAATGCATTGGCTTTAAAATGTAGGTAGTAGAATCAAAAAAATAAAATAAAAAAGGAACTTCGAACCCATTGAAATAGTTTTGAAATGAAAGGATCATGGCATAATGTATATGTATAAATGATTTTGAAAAGGAAAGCATGATATGATCATGTTTTCAGTACATGTGAGTTTCTTTTTGAATAAGCAAGTAAAGGCTTTTAGAGACAACAGGTTCCCCGCTCTATATGCTCTACCTATTAAGCGTAGAGTACTTATACATAGATGTGTGTGTGTGTGTGTGTGTGTATATATATATGTAGATGTGTGTGTGTGTATATATATATATATATATGTATAAATATGATTATGAAAGCTTATCCGATAATTGTCACAACCATAATCCGGTTCTCACTTGCTTAGTGAGAATCGGAGAAGAAGTCTATGGCCATGGATAGAGCCCTACGGGAGATCTAGCACATATTTAAGCCTCGTAGGGGACCCAGTGTAAAATAAGAGCCTTGCAGGAGACCTAATATATTGTTGAGCCCTACAGGAGACTTAGTCTGTTGACAAACGAAACACATGCTGTGTTGAGATGTTATTGAGCCCTGCAGGAGACCTAGTATATTGTTGAATCTTGCAGGAGAACTAGTCCGTTGACAAATGGAACACATATTGTAATTGAGATGGTATTGAGCTCTACAGGAGACCTAGTATATTGTTGAGCCCTGCAGGAGACCTAGTCCGTTGACAAACGGAACACATACTATATTGAGATGTTATTAAGCATTGCAGGGGACCTGATATGTTATTGAGCCCTGCAAGAGACCTGGTCCATTAACAAACGGAATATATTTGATATATTAATGACTGTGTGAATCTATGCCTAGTATCTTATCAAATCTTAAGTGTTTTCTAGACATGATATAGTTTTATATGACATGAGAGCCTCACTTGCTTTTATAATGCATGTGAACATTATATGGTTGTTACATGATACATGAACATGATTTGAGCATTTTATATGTGCATGGTTGTGATAGTAAATTTGAAAAGTTTCGAGACTGTACAAGCTTCGAACACATTTTTTAAAGTATGTGTGATATGATTTCGAGACTGCATAAGCTTTGTATATGTCTATATACTGTGCATGACATGATTTGGTATTGTAAATGCTTTGTACAGCTTAACCTGCACGTGTTTACCTACTATACTACGGTATGATTTTACATCTTGCACTAATGCATGACATGCTGAGATACAAGGGTATTAGAATTGGTAAACGTTTAACTATTGTGTTAGGATGTCTCGAACTAGACAAGTGTTGAGGATGGGGTTAATAGAATACTTTAAACTACTCTTTCATTCGTACCCAATAAGTCATGATTCTATATATAACGTTTAAACAATGATGATTGGAACATGATATTAGAATGGTTGAAACATGACATGAGAGTGAATTGGTATACGATGCGAGAGCCTATGTTTACAGGTTTCATGCATTGTATTAGAACTATATAAGCCTAATTCTATATTTATATAAATAACTTACTGAGCCCTCGCTTATTAAACGAGAATAATTTTTCTTATAGATTGATCCAAGTTAATACAAATTGATCCGAGTTAAGGGACACATTTGGATAGTTTTGGGATTTAACAGTGTTTCAACTCTTGAAGTTTTCGCTTTTGAATATATTGGTATAGTAATATTTCCTTTGTTTATGACTTTAATCGAAAAGGAAAAATTTAGTCTGTAAATTTATTAACTAAAATAAGTGTAAGTGTCAAATGCATGTCATGGCCTTTAGGTCCATGTCTAAACCCGGGGAAGAAAATTCACTTCTACTTCCAATTTCTTATTGGTAAAATTGATTTTTTTAGTTCAAGTATTGCGATTGATTATAATTCGATTTTATTCGTATTAATGATGATATAGATTAATGTTAAAATTGAGTCTTCCAAATTGAATTGACTTAATCAATTTTATTGTACATTATGTCGAGCCAGTTATGATCTTGTTGATGATTGGACTTTAAATGGTTTGTTAATGCTTTGTGGGTTTTAATCCCTAGAAACTAAAGTGATTTGTTTGGGCTGTTATCACTTTTTATTTTTATTTTTATATTTGTCATTTTTCGTCTTATTTTTTTTGTTCACTGTTATTCATTCTAAATTTTATTTTCAGAAAATAAGGAAAAAAAGGGGAATCTGTCAAAATTGAAAATTTTGATGCATCGGCATTAAAGGAATCGAAAAATGAAAGTAAAGAATTTGTGAATACTGAAATCCTAAAAACTTTGGCATTCAAAAAAAATTCAGAAAGGAAAATTTTGAAGAAATCGGTTTGAAAGATAAAGATTTAAAACAAAATCAAGGAAATTAAAACCAACATTGGATCTTCCTAGCAAACTTGATCCTCAGAGCTTTAATGAGTTTCTAAAATTTTTGGTTTCGAAAATTTATAAAATGCACAATCAGAAAAGAACCCTACACGGAAACCAAAAGCTTAAATAAGATTGGTAACACTAGCGTCCTTTTCCAGGATCCATTAAGAGCAAATTTATTTGAAAAAAAAAAAGCAATTAGAGAGCCTTAGCAATCATCAACCCTTAACAACCAACGTCATCAAACACCACAAAGCCACAGTATAAATAGCAAAGATACACATGGCAGCAAAGACTTTGGTTTTTTTGGCTTTGAAGGTTTTCGATTTTTTATCTTTACGTCTTCCTTTTTAGTTAATTTTTTTATTTTACCTAAATTATAGTGAAATGTATAATTGATACCTAAAAGATCTACAGTGTCTAACTTGAACTTTAGTATAACATGTAAACCCATCCATATTTGATGCTAATCCAACAAAAGAAAATCTTTAATCTCCGAAATGGTTAAACTATTAACTTCAAACAAATAATTCAAGTAATTTTCAATTTAATTACTAAAAGATATTGAATAAATTATTAGATTAAAAAATGAGAAGAAAGATGATACTGTACCTGTCAAGTTGTTATAGGAAAGATCAAGGATTCGGAGAGAAGTCCAGTTTCCAATAATCGATGGAATTTTACCTGAAACATAAAATTAAATCCCTCGAAAGTTAAATATTTTCCTACTTGTTGGCACTTTCTTTGTTGAACACTATATGCATCTATTTCATTTATCTTTTTATTTTTAAACAAGCAACTTTTATTTATTTTTATAATACTTGTGACTAAACATGTTCTCACTTTTTTTTTTCTCAATCTTCTCTCCTATTTTCCATGGTATTTCACAAAATCTTTGTCAGTTAAATAGTACAAAATGATATTATTGATTATATGACGACTATCAAAATTAGAGCAGAAAAAATAAAGCTACGTTATAGAATATTTATAGGTAAAATTTAAAATATTTTTATAAAATTATTACATGAAAATTGATATTTTAAGGAAAAAATATGAAAAAAAAACGATTGAATATAAAATTTTACACCATGTTATGCCATTTTCTTTTGAGTTAATTACACTTTTATTACTAAAGTTATAATCAGATGTACAATTGATACAATTTGAATTTTGAATTGAATTTTTAACGGTATATTATGCTAATCCAAATTCTAACACTATTAATATTATGTTAATCGAAATTCTATCACTATTAACTTAATTTGCATGCATGTCATGTAACAAGTATACTTGTACCACATGCATATGTTAAAATTATATTAAATATTCAATAAAAATTTCACATAAAAATCATGTGTATGCCATGTGACATCTAACAATTAAGAATTTTGAATTAAATTTTTATCGTCCGAGTAAAAAAAATATACATTCTTAAATTGAGGATAAAAAAGATGTCAATATTTCCATTTATTATACACATAACTTAATATATAATAATTAGAAGTTGTGAGTGGAGGAATCTAGTTGGTTTTGGAGTTGGATTCTTTGGAGTCAAAAAATCTTAGAACATTTTTCGATTTGGACCATCTACAAAACAGGTTTGGTCCTTTATCTCCATGTTCTCTCTTTTTTTTTTGTTAAAACTTTTCGGTATCCGAAGATCACTTTGGATCTCGATTAATCTAGAGTTGAGCTATGATCGGACTCGATACTGGAGAGCTCTCCCAATGTTTTTGACTTTCCTCATCACATAGGAATCCCTATAGATCTTTATCATCCTTGCAAATGAAAGAAGACGAAAACGGCATGGAGACACTCGCTTTGATTATTCGATCCACGAGGAAAACAAGATAGCTGCTAAGTCAAATGGGATGATTTTAGATCAATTCTTCTTTCTTGTCTTGCGCGAGAGACTGATAGACTTGCAGTTAGGTATGGGAATGACCCCCAACTCTAGTATTCTATGAAAATAGCTTTTTTTTTACATTAAAATAAAAAAAAAATCGTTCTATTACAAATTATTGTAGTTTCCCTTTAGACGAGACTTTGTGGTTTATACTTGTGTTATTGATTGACTTTTCCGCGATTGGTTTGGAAAGGCTATCCCATCAATTACTTTGATTATTGACTGACTTTTTTCTCTATTTCCTTCATATTTTTAGCACTTTCCGTGTGAAAATATATGATTGCATTTTCTTTTGTACACTCACTTTCACCATGCGTTGCTTGAATTAGTTATTGTAGATTTTATTTATTTATTATTGAAAATTTAAAGTTCTAAATTATACATTGTTAAATATCAACCACGAAATGCGAGTCAAATTGCCAAAAGTGAAATACAGTTATTATTAGTTACAAAATTATACAACTATATGTTATATTTGTCCAACTATATTATGGTTCGTTCATTGTTTTTTAATTTGTTTCATTTAATTCATCATTATTTGTAGTAATATGATATTTAATTATAATTATAATTTTTTTATTGATAATTTCATAAAAAGTACAAATAATAAAACAAGAAATTGATTATTGCAAACACTAGTCTTCCTCTTCCATAATAAGAAACAATCTTTCTGTTCACAAAGACTTAAATTTTTCTTTAGACGGCTATTTGAGGTTTATACTTTATTTTAATTATTGGCTGATTTTTTGGTTTGTTAACTGGTCAAAAATTAGTAAAAAAATTATTTTTTATTTTATATGTTTATTTATTTACATACATATTTGTTTTTTTTTTTAAATTTTAGAACATGTAAATGTTCATTCTTATATGACAAAAACAAATAAAAGATGTAGTTAAATATGTAAAAAAAAAACATAAAATTATTGTTTTGATCATATAAACTAATTATAAATTATAAGAATGAGTAAAAGTCATTTCACTGATGGAATTCTAATAAAATTGGCAGTGTGTAAATTTCTTGAAAATTTCTAGATGAAAGAAATTTTCTAAATTCCGCTAATGTGTTGGATAATTTAGGAAAATGTTCAATATCATAAATTTTCATTTATTTTCAGGAAAAAAGTTAAAATTTTAAATAAAAAATATAATTAAAAAATAAATAAAAATTTTAGGTTTAAAATCTCTCAAAAAATAGTTAATATATCCCATAATAGAATCTTTTCAAAGAAATGAGTGTGTTTTATTAAATACTCTTAAGGTGAAATGTTTTTATTTTAAAGGGTCAATCGACCAAAGCGTTAGAGAAAGTCAAAGAAATTGTTTATATATAAATAATTGAATATTAAATAACAAAAAAAAGATTAAAATTAAAGATCATTTTCAAGGCTAAAAGGATAAGATATAATTAATTGATACTTTTTTAAGAGGCGCTTAAAAGTACTAATTGTTTCTCACGTGTATCCATACACTTAAACCTAAATTTTGCTTTTTCCAAGATACAATCTATTTTTAATAAAAATATATAATTTTAAGATTTATTGAAAAAATAAATTTTCTTAGATGACCATTACACTTGGTCAAATTAGAAAAGAACAAACAAAAAAGCACAATCAGAAAAGAACCCTACACAAATACCAAAAGCTTAAATAAGATTGAGAACCTTAGCGTCCTTTTCCAAGATCCATTAAGAGCAAATTTATTTGAAAAAAAAAAACAATTAGACAGCCTTAACAATCATCAACCCTTAACAACCAACGTCAGTCAAACACCACAAAGCCACAGTATAAATAGCAAAGATACATATGGCAACAAAGGTTCTGGATTTTTTGGCTTTAAAGGTTTTCGATTTTTGATCTTTACATCTTTCTTTTTAGTTAATTTTTTTTATTTTCCTAAATTATAGTGAAATGTATAATTGGTACCTAAAAGATTTACAATGTCTAACTTGAACTTTAGTATAACATGTTAACCCATCCATATTTGATGCGAAGACACCACAATAGAAAATCCTTTGTTATAATGGACTTGATAAATGGCAAGCGGTTGCCCACCTCAAGGCCGAAGTCAATGCCCCTTATCCTACTAAGCAAAGCTTTCCTTAATATTGAAGCACTTTGCTTATTGGTTGCCTTCTTCCGAACCAATGAGAAGCTTTCTTGTGCAAAAGGAATTCTAGCTACCACCTTCTTTAACCAATAGCAAGAACTTTGATACATGTTGAATTTGTTGAACAAGAAACAAGAAAATGGGATTACAGATCTTGTCCACTTGGGGTACTATGAAGATGAAAAACTTGAACTTCTTCTTGGACTTCAACTTATGGAATTGAACTTCTTTGATCACGAACAGTCACGAACTATATGCAGAGAAAGACTTCAAGGCGTGCTGCTATAATGCCACTTTCCTTAAGACTTATTTCACCCCCACCAGTTATGGTATGCAACAGGAATTATGGAAATAGCCTCAGGATACAATGAAGTCAACTTGTTTAATATTACCTTGCACTTGTAATATTAAACCACTAAACACTTTAGACAAATACAAAAGTATTATGTCTTAGCCAAAGTTTTCTGCAGCAAACAATGTCTAAGAGACTTGTTTTCTATTTTGAGATTGGGAGAGAAAGAAGAATTCAGAATATTTTCGTTATCTTTTGTTCTGTATTCTCTATTGTTGAATGAACATTGTCATCTCTTTTATAGAGATAATTTCAAGATATGTGATCTTTGGTTTGAATGACACAACCTTTCAATTGTGTCGTTTCATTTAAACAAACACATCATTCAGATTGTTCACAACCTCTCAAATTCAATGGTTATGTCCTTAAACCATTCTGTAGTGAAAGATTACCCTTTGAATGAGGTTGTACCTATTCAAAGAAAACTAGTCGTTACAATTCATTTTGCACTAGAGCAGTTGACTGCCTTTGGATTTCCAGGCAAAGAAGTCGGATGCCCGAAAATAGCATCCGAATGCCCTAGTGTATTTTTGAAACAGTATGCAACTTCCAGGAGGGCAGTCGACTGCCTTCATATGGCAGTCGACTGTCTTAAAGTAACTTAAAATTCGAGTATTCACATTGTATAGGCAGTTGACTGCCCTATTCGGGCAGTTGACTGCCATCCCGGGGCATCCGACTGCCCTCCCAGGGCATCCGACTGCCCAAGTGCATTTTTCGGACAGAATACTTACTGCACAAGGGCAGTTGACTGCCCTATATGGGCAGTTGACTGCCCTATAAAATTAGTAAAAATCATTTTAACATGATTTTACTTCACCCGGAGTCATACCAAACACTAGTTTTACTTGTACATTGATTAAACAACATTTTAATCAATCTTTTCACTTTATATTTTGAAATTTTCTAACAGAATTTAATGCTATCATGTTATTGAAGTTTCTTTGCTGCCTTTTAACATCTATAAAGGATGCGTGCATTGTGAGGGAAAAGCAAGCAAGCCAAAAGCCGAGGACTAATTAAGAGAGTTGGGTTGGAGTATTGTGTAAGGGAAAAGCAAGCAAGCCAAAAGCCGAAGACTAATTAAGAGAGTTGGGTTGGAGTATTGTGTAATTTTGAGAACTATCGTTATTGGAGTGTTGTGTGATTTTGAGAACTATTGTTCTCGGGTTATGGGGAGAGCATTGTGACTTTGAGTGTAGAACTCTTGTAATCTTCATCCTGTTATTATAGTGATATTTCTCATTGTCTTCGCTCGTGGACGTAGGCTTATAACTGAACTACGTAAATCGTGTGTCTATATTGGTTATTTTCTTGCATTATATTTCTTGGTGCATATACTTGGTGAATTTTTTGTAGTCTATTTTAGCCCTACTACGCAACAAACTATATCAGAGCAGGTAGTATGTGATAACCGTAAATTTTTCACTGTTGATAGTGGAAATTAATATTAAAGAAAATAGATAAGCGGAAATAAATAAATATAATTATGAGAACGAAATATTTGTGAAAATTCCGAGAATTGAGAAAGTGATGAAATTGGAAATTGAGTGAAGGACACTTAAATTTGGAAAGAAGAATGAAGTATGAAAAATATTACATAAAAGATAGAATAAAAAGAAAAATAAATTGCTCTTGCAAAATTTTGACTTGAAAAGTCAAAATGAGTGTGGCGGCAAGAAAGAAATATTGCAAGAGATAAGAAAAGATAAAATAAATATCAAAAAGACAAGAAAAGAAATATGTAATTAAGAGGGCTTTAAATGAAGGCCGCTAAAGTCCAGCCAACATATCTTCTTTTGCTTTATTTCCTTCCATCGTGATCCTCATCTTCAGATCTCATCACCGAAAGCTTGCTCTGTTTCTTTCAAATCGTGTAACCTTCTCTTCATAACAGAACCAACCTCGATATTTAGGTAAATAAGCCAAGGTTTTGAAGGAAAATAAACCGTGCATGTTAAGCTTCCAAAACCCTCAAAGAAGCTAGCACAAAACCTCAAACAAGAAATAAAATCACGTGGACAACTTGCTACTCTGTACAGGTAAGGATTTAATAGCAGTTTTGGAGTTGTTATTCTTTAAATTTCAGCTGTAGACATAAAGATTTTCATGTTTATAGAATTTATTTTGAAAGAAATATAAGTATATGAAAACCCTAGTTCAGTTGTTGTGAGGGTTTAGAATGGAAGTAAGCTGATGTTGATGATGATTCACGTGAAGAAGGAAAGCAAGCTATTCATGGAACCGAAAACAGCCATGAAACATTAAAAGAAATAGAATAAACATGAGTCCTGGTTTAAGTAAGGTTTACGTGGAACAGGGGAAAAGAAAGAATGTGTTTATGGTCAACAAAAGTGGCTGAGAATAAAGAATTATGGGCTGTTGCACAGCGAATGGGTGTTTGCACAGCCGAAATAGTATGGCTGATTGTACAGCCGAAAATGTGGAAAAATGGTGTGGTTTGGCTGACTTTTTGGCTGACTTTTAGGTGTGTGAATAGTATAATTGTTAGCAGCCTAAAATGTATTATATATATATGGCAATATGATAGAGGCAAAATAAAAGTTGATATAGGCTGAAAAGATGGAACGAAAACAGCTCACGGCGTGGACAGCAATAAAAGAAAAGAAACAAAGAAAAAGAAATGAAAGAGAGGATTAGGTTAAATTGACTAAATGGCTAGGTATAGTACCAATGAAGTTAATACATATAGGTATTTTAAAGGAGTAAACTACCTGACCAAGATAAAGCCAACGTGGGCAGGAAAATGAAAAGGAAAGGGAGCTCTCGGTTTGGATAATAAGTAGCAGAAAAACAGAGGAAAAGAAAAGGACAAATATATGTTAAGTTGACCTAGTGGAATGGGTAAAATAAGACATGAAGTATAAGTGATATATATATATATATATATATATATTTATATTAAGTGGAGAAAACACCTACATTTAACCAAGGCCATTCGGCCACAATAATGGAATAAGAGGAATGACGTGTTTTAGGGCAGAAAATGGGTGAGAAATCAGTCAACATGGTGGTTGGAAAAACATATAGCATAGTGTAGATATAATAACAAGAAAATATGGTTTTAAGCCAAAAGACTTATGCATGGAAAATGACATTCGACCATGCAATCTTTGGTGGAAATGTTGACTTAGAAAAATGGCTAATGATGCCAAAACAGAAAAGTAAATAAATGAAATATTTACTTAGCACAGGAAATTCATAGGAATTTCTAATATTCTAAATAAGGATAATACAAGTAAGATGTTAAATAAGTAAAGGAGTTTTATATAGTTATATCGAAAATTAATCATAGTAAATTATTATTTTGGCAGTTTATAAATTGGTGAAATAAAGGACACAGTGGTGCGAATTAGAGCCTGGCTCTACAGCATATCGAGGTAAAGGATGCATGTGCAGCACTGTAAGGATATTCAGTCTGCATGCTTTTAATTATGAATTATTTTATGAAAATGTTGTCATGATTCATCGGCTGAAAAATTGTGGATATTGGCTGGCTGCAATATTTAAACTGTCGTTTTTGTGCAGGAAGGCTAGTCAATCGGCAGTCGTTATGTTGCCGAAAATTTTTAGAAAATTACATAAAATCATAATAAATGATTTTATTTCACGAGAAACGATTTTCAATCACGAAAACCAAGAAATTGATTATTTTCATAAAACATGAATATATGGTATTCCATTTTTAAAATATTTATGTTTTCGATATCGGTGATAATGAAATCACCGAAAATTCTCATAATATGTAAATTACATGATTATTTTACATGAATTGAATTTCATGAAATGATTTACATGAGATGAATTATATGACTTAATTTACATGAAGTGGTTTATGTGCATTGATTTATATGAAATGAATCTCAAGAAAGGATTTATATGAATTAAATTGAATGAAAAGAATTACATGAAAGGAATTACATGCAAGGATTTAATTGAAAATGATTTCTACTGTTAATCGCTATTTGAAATTGACTTCTACTGTTAAATGAATGAATTATGAAAATGTTTTGAGACAGTCGTTCGTTAATGATCATGCATAGTGTTATATGACTGCGAGACCTGATCAGTCTGCAGGTTCATTATATTGTATATGACTGTGGGAATTATGGTCAAAACCCACAGGTTTACGCAATGAGCACCTGACCAGTGCAAACTGTGAGTGTTGACGATGGCCATTCGTTATAGTGATCATCCCTTCGGGGATAGTGACAGTGATTGTCCCTTCGGGGATAGTGATAGTGAAAGTGCATGATGCTATTGAATGCTGACTGTCTCCACCGATTGATTATTGAATTGTTTAAATATCGATTTGACTGAAGTGAAAAGAAAGAAAAGGTTTACTGTGAATGACAGTACATAATGATTTTAAATGAAATGATTTTATTGTATTGATGCTATCTATTATTTACATGCAATATGATTTGAATGATAATGATTTAACTAATATTCTTTTAAAAGAATATATGAATATTAGTTACTTTATTTAAATGCTTTATTTCATAAAAGCATTATTTTGAAAAGAATGTGAAAATGATATGGAATAAAAAGAAAAAGGATTTAAATTTCAAATGAAATGAAATTTATTACTCTCTACAGTTGCTTCTAGGTTCCGGGACAAGACAGGTATTTCAAAATACTTGCTTTACTCCATTCGGATCCCTAGCCGACTGTAGTATCTTTCCTACATGCGAGCCTAGAGCCCTTATAGGAAAAATGAAAAAGATTTTCAGTATATAGGAAGCTAAATATCAAGTATGCATATAATTCTCTTACTGAGCCGTGGTTTGCTCACCCCTTAATTTTAACATTTCAGATTTTCGAGGATTGAGAGTCTGACATCTAAAGGATTTTGGCTGTGCATTCGGGGACGATGCGACAGTTGATCTATTATAAAGGTACGATCATTTGTTTTTCTGTATTTAGACATATTCACAGTACTGCTTCCTTATGAAGTAAGATAGGGGAATGTAATTTATATTATTATTTTATATGAAATTGGTTATATATAAGAGAAAAGTAAAGTATCGCGGACAACCCAACCAAATAAGAAAAAAAATAGGGTCACTGGCTATGACATAGTATGAGACGATTAAGATGGCTGCAAGTACATCATCGATCAGATATGAAGTCAAGAAGTTCACCGGAAGGAATAGCTTCAATCTTTGGTGCATCAAGATGTGAGTGATGCTAGTTCAACAAGGTTTGGTGAAGCTCTATTTGGTAAAGACAAATTACTGGATACACTTTTGGACGATCAGAAGAACTAGGTTATGGAGAAGGTGCATAGTGCGATCCTATTCAGCCTTGGAGATGAAGTTTTACGAGAGGTAGCAATGAGACCACCGTGTCAGGTTTGTGGCTCAAGTTAAAGAATAAGTATATGACCAAGACGTTGACAAACTGGTTATATCTCAACCAAAGGCTCTACACCCTAAAAATGGAGGAAGGTATGACCATACACAAGCACCTGGATACTTTTAATACCATTATTATGGATCTGAAAAATATTGATATTAAGATCGATGATGAATACAAGCCTTGATTCTGTTGTGTTCATTACCACCATTATACAAGAATTTTGTTGATACTATGTTATATGATCATGATGATATTTCCCTTGACAATGTTAAAAGTATCTTAGGTTCCAGTGAGTTAAGGAAGAAACTTACCGGTAAGGTGGTTGACAACAACCAGGGTGAAGGTTTGGTCACTCGGGGAAGATCCAAGACAAAAAATGGTAGTTCAAGCAGGAATCACTCCAGATTACAGTCCAGAAAAAGAATTCAATGTTTCTATTGTAGGAAATTTGGGCATGTGAAGAAAGATTGTCCAAAGAAGAAGGATAGAATTGAATCATTGGAGCAAGCAAAAAATGGTGCAAATGTGGTCAACTCACAATCTTCTGAAGATGCTGAAATATTTATGGCAATATCAGAATCACACGTCAGCGAGAAAGGCATTCTTGATACGGCTACTACATTTCACATTAGCACTGCCAAAAATTTATTTGCCACATACAATATGTGTGCAGCCTCAGTGCTAATAGGGAATGATCACGCATGTCAAATCGTAGGAATTGGCACTGTTTGTATTAAGATGTTTGACGGTATTGTTAGAACATTGACAAATGTTCGGCATATTCTTGAGATGAAGAATAAGTTGATTTCCTTGAGCATTTTGGACACTAAAGGCTTCTGATACTCTGGTGAAGGTGGAGTACTGAGAGTATCTTCAATGCCTTGACTATGATGTGTGGACATTTGATGTGATAACCGCTAATTTTCTAAAATTAATATTAAATATTTGTAAATTTAATATTAAAACAAATAGAGAAGTTAAGTAAATAAATGAATTTAATTACGAAATAAGGAAAATCGTTAAAATTCCCGAAATTGATGAAAAGATGAAATTGAGGAAATTAAATTTTGGATACTAAGAAATCCAAGATTTAAGAAATAAAAATGCTAGCATTTATATATTTATATAATTTTATTATATAAATATATTTTTGAATATATTATATATGTTTTATATAATTATATAGGTATATATATATATATAAATATATGAATATGATATATTTATATATATGTAAATAGAAATAAAATATGTATATACCTAGTATTGTTATATCTATATATATTGTGATATAAATAATATATATAATTATAATAGATATAAAATAAAACAAAAAAAAAAGAAGTAAAGACAAAAATGGGATTGGGACCCCGTTTCTATCAAAAATAGGAAGAAACAAAAGCAGAGAATCGGTCGACGCCGGCCACCGGAAGGGAAGACGAGAGAGGGGGCGTCGCCGGCGAGACAAGAGGGAAGAGGGAAGTGACCGGCGACGGCCCAAAACGGAAAAGAGAGAAGCGAAAACCGAAGGAAAAAGAGAGGAAAAGAGAAGAGACACGGCAGTGCCCGCCAATCCGGGCATTGCCACTCCCCCCATGCCACCGGAAAAGGCCGACCAAGGTGAAGGTGATTGGCGGCGAAGAGGAAACCGACAGAGGAAGGAAGAAAAAGGAGGAAAAGAGGCCGAAACCCAAGCCTCCAGATCCGGCGCCGTTGTCGGTGATGGGGCTAAACGGAGACCAGATCCGATGTCCCAGCAACTCCGGCCAGTTGTGGGAGGCACGAACCGGCGGGAAGGAGGACCGACGGTGGTCGAACTGGTGGAGGAAGGTCGAACCAGTCTGAACCGGTCCGAACCGATACATACCAGAAAAAGGAAGAAAAGAGGAAAAGGAAGAAAAAGAGAGAAAAAAAGGAATTTTCGGAAATTCGAAAATTCGAAAAATCTCAGACATTCGGTAAGGATTTTGGAAATTAATTCCGAGTATTTAAATTAAATAAATTATGAAAAAATTTTAATTTTTAGAATTTGAATTCCAGAATATTATTCTCGGCGAACGAGATGGAATCGGAAGAGATGGAGTACAGGCGCGACAGATAATGCGAAAGTCGCCAACTCGGGATAGGTAAGGGATGCATGTGTAGCACTGTAAGGATATTCAGTATGCATGTTTTTAATTATGAATTATTTTATGAAAATGTTGTGATGATTCATCGGCTGAAAAATTGTGGATATTGGCTGGCTGCAATATTTAAACTATCTTTTTTGTACAGTAAGGCTAGTCAATCGGCAGCCATTATGCTGTCGAAAATTTTTAGAAAATTACATAAAATCATAATAAATAATTGTATTTCACGAGAAACGATTTTCAATCAAAAAAACCAAGAAATTGATTATTTTTATAAAACATGAATATATGGTATTCCATTTTTAAAATATTCATGTTTTCGATATCGGTGATAATGAAATCATCGAAAATTCTCATGATATGTAAATTACATGAATATTTTACATGAATTGAATTTCATGAAACGATTTACATGAGATGAATTATATGACTTAATTTACATGAAGTGGCTTATGTGCATTGATTTACATGAAATGAATTTCAAAAAAGGATTTATATGAATTAAATTAAATGAAAAGAATTACAGGAAAGGAATTACATGAAATGATTTAATTGAAAATGATTTCTACTATTAATCGCTATTTGAAATTGATTTCTACTGTTAAATGAATAAATTATGAAAATGTTTTGAGACAGTCGTTCATTAGTGATCATGCATAGTGTTATATGACTGCTAGACCTGATCAGTCTGCAGGTTTATTATATTGTATATGACTGTGGGAATTATGGTCAAAACCCACAGGTTTACCCAGTGAGCACCTGATCAGTGTGAACTGCGAGTGTTGACGATGGTCATTCGTTATAGTGATCGTCCCTTCGGGGATAATGATAGTGATTGTCCCTTCGGGGATAGTGATAGTGCATGATTCTATTAAATGATGACTGTCTCCACCGAGTGATTATTGAATTGTTTAAATATCGATTTGATTGAAGTGAAAAGAAAGAAAAGATTTATAGTGAATGACAATACATAATGATTTTAACTGAAATGATTTTATTGTATTGTTGCTATCTACTGTTTATATGTAATATGATTTGGATGATGACAAGTTAAACTAATATTTTTCTAGAAGAATAGATAATATTAGTTATTGTATCAAAATGCTTTAAATCATAAAAGCATAAAATTGAAAATGACATGAAATAAAAGGAAAAAGGATTTAAATTTCAAACGAAATTTATTACTCTCTACAGTTGCTTCTAGGTTCCGGAACAAGACAGGTATTTCAAAATACCTACCTTACTCCATCCGGATCTCTAGCCGACTGTAGTATCCTTCCTACATGTGAGCCTAGAGCCTTTATAGGAAAAATGAAAAAGTTTTTCAGCATATAGATAGCTGAATATCAAGTGAGGCATATAATTCTCTTACTGAGCCGTGGTTTGCTCACCACTTAATTTTAACATTTCAGATTTCGAGGACTGAGAGTCTGACAATCTAAACGATCTCAGTTGCGCATTTAGAGACACTGCGACAGCTTGATTTAATTACACGAGGTATGATCATTTATTTTCTGTATTCAGACTTATCTACAGTACTACTTCCTTATGAATTAAGATAGGGGATGTAATTCATATTATAATTTAATATGAAATTGTTTAGATGTAAAAGAAAAGTAAAGTATCGTAGGCAGCCCAACCAAATAAAATGTATAGAATAAGGTGAAAAATTGGGTCACGAGATGTGACATTTGAAGCGAAGACTTTACATCTTGGATGTTACTAGTGCTGCAACAGTATCATCATCACTTGATCTAGATTCTAACACCACCAGATTATAGCATATGCGGGTTGGGTATATGAGTGAGAGAGATCTTTTAGTGTTAAGCAAACTAGGTTTATTGTGTGGACAGAGTGCTGGGAAGCTTGACTTCTGTGAACACTATGTCCATGGCAAGCAAACTTGAGTGAAGTTCAACACTAGGATTCATCAAACACTGTTGATTACATTCATTTTGATCTTTAGGGTCTCTCTCCAACAATCTCAAAGGGTGGTTATAGATATATATTGACTTTTATTGATGATTACTCGAGAAAGGTTTGGGTGTATTTCTAAAGCATAAACACTAAGTGCTTGTCACCTTCAAGCAATTTAAAGCCTTGATCATAAATCAAACAGGGAAGAAGATCAAGCAACTCCAATGGACAACAATTTGGAATATTGCTAAGGTAAATTTAATGAGTTCTACAAAAATAAAGGAATAATGAGATACAACACTATTTGAGGGACACCACAACAAAATGGAGTTATAGAACAAATGAATAGAACTCTCTTAAAGTGAGCTTTATGCATGAGGTCAAATGCTAGGCTTAGGGAAGATTTCATGGCTAAAGTTGTAAATACTACGTGTTATTTGGTGAATATATCTCCGTCTATAGCCATTGAGATGAAGACTTCAGAGGAAGTATGGTTTGGTTCTCTTGCTGATTACTATGGCTTATGAATGTTTGGCTGTCCTGCTTGTGCTCATATTAATAAGGGGAAACTTAAGCCCAAAGCAAAGAAATGCATATTTTTGGGATACGGCAAAGGGTGAAGAGATATAGGTTGTGGTGTCTTGACCCAAAATCACCCAAGTTTTATATCTAGTAGAGATGTGACTTTTGATGAGTCATTCATTCTTCAATCTAGCAATAGTTCCCAGGGAAGGAGTCAAATGGTAAGCGAGATCATAGTGTTGAGCAGCAGATAGAGTTTCATGTGCAGGTTTCTAGTACTTCTGTGGAACGTACTTCAGTCAAGGACAATCGCATTAAGATGCAAGATTCTCATGATGTACCTCAGAAGCAACAATATAGCATTGCCATTAAAAGAGTGAGGAGACATATCAAACCTTTTTAGCATTATGCAAATGCAAATCTAGTTTATTATGCACTTAGTGTGGAGGAATCGATTGGTTTAGAGCCTTTTAGTTACAATAGCAGTCGCATGTGATGAGTCAACACAATGGGCAATAGCTATGAATGAAGAGATAGAATTTCTGCATAAAAATCAAACATGGGAGTTGGTCAAATCACCGAATAATCAAAGGATTATTGGCTGCAAGTGGGTCTTCAAGAAAAAGTAAGGCTCCCAGGGGTTGATACAGTAAGATCAAGGCACGATTAGTAGCAAAAGGCTTTAGTCAAAAAGGAGTGATTGATTACAGAGAAATCTTCTCTCTGGTGGTAAAGTATAGCTCTATTTGTGTGTTGCTTGTGCAATAGCCAAGTTTGATATGGAACTTAAGCAACTTGATGTGAAGACTGCATTCCTGCATGGTGAGCTCGAGGAAAAGATATACATGCATTAGCTAGGGGGTTTTAAAGTGCCTGGTAAGAAAGATTATGTTTGCTTATTAAAAAAGTCTTTATATGGATTAAAGCAATCATCGAGGCAGCAGTATAAGCAATTTGACACCTTTATGATAGAACATGGTTATATCTAGTGTGATTATGATGCTATGTCTATCATTGGCAACTCTTAGATGGTTCATACATATATTTGTTGCCTTATGTTGGTGACATGTTAATTGCCACCAAAATCATGTTGGAAATCAACAAATTAAAATCATAGCTAAATGGTGAGTTCGAGATGAAGGATTTGGGAGCTGTTAAGAAGATTCTAGGCATAGAGATTCACAGAGACCAAAAGGAGGTTAAGGTTTTCTTATTATAAGAAAGTTATATCAAAAGGGTGCTTGAACGTTTCAGTATGGATAAGGCTAAACCTATGAATACTCCTTTGGTAACGCATTTCAGGCTCTTGGCTTCATTATCACCACAGTCTGATGAAGAGGAGTAGCAAATGTCTTTTATCCTGTATTTGTGTGCAATTGGGAGTTTAATGTATGCCATGGTTTGCACTCGACCAGATATTTCACATACAGTCAATGTAGTGAGCAGATATATGGCTTGTTCGAGTAAGGACATTAGCAGGCTGTGAAACGGATTCTGAGGTATTTGAGAGGTACTGTGGATTTATGCTTAGTATATTATCAGAGTATTTGTTCTATTGATATCATGGGTTTTGTGGACTCTGATTATGCTAGTGATTTGAATAGAAGAAGATCTCTGACGGGTTATGTCTTCACTCCTTTTTGAGAAGCCATAAATTGGAAGGCTATGTTACAGTCTATTATGGCCTTGTCTATGACTGAGGCAAAATATATGGCAGAAGCAGAAGCAGTGAAAGAAGCTTTGTGGATGAAAGGTCGGGATACCAATCTAGGTTTGCAGCAGGATTCTACTGTTGTGTTTTTTGATAACCAAAGTGCCATTCATTTGACGAAAAATCAAATGTTTCATGAGCGAACCAAGTACATTGACGTTAGATGTCACTTCGTTCGAGATCATGTTACGCACGGTGATGCTGTAATTAGTAAGATTGCCACGGAGGATAATCCCGTGGACATGATAACAAAGACTTTCCTTGCACACAAGTTCAAGCATTGTTTGAACTTGGTTGGTATTCACAGTTAATGAATGCCTGAAGAGTAGTTGTGGTGAAGATGTTTAAGTTTCGAGAAATGTGACTTGGAAGAATTTTTCAAGTCAAGGTGGAGATTTGTTATAATATGACTTGAAAATGGCAAGTCGATTGCCACTTAAACCAAGTTTGTGCTCCTTATTTCAACCAGTCAAAGCTTTCCTTAATGTTGAAGCACTTTACTTATTGGTTGCCTCCTTACCAACTAATGAGAAGCTTTCCTATGCAAGAGGAATTCGGCTGTCACCTTTTTTAACCAATAGTAAGCACTTTGATGCATGTTGAATTTAATGTTATCATGTTCTTGTAGTTTCTTTACTGCCTCTTAACATCTATAAAAGGATGTGTGCAGTATGAGGGAAAAGCAAGCAAGCAAAAAGCTGGGGACTGATTAAGAAAGTTAGGTACTCAGACTTACGAGTGATTGGCTATCCTCTTTATGCTCATGTTAATGAGGGGAAACTTAAGCCCAAAACAAAGAAATGCATATTTTTGGGATACGACCAAAGGGTGAAGGGATACAAGTTGTGGTGTTTTGACCTAAAATCACCTAAGTTTATATCCAGCAGAGATGTGACTTTTAACGTGTCATTTATTCTTCAATCCACCAACAATTCTCAGGAAAAGGAGGAGTCAAGTGGTAAGAGAGATTACAGTGTTGAGCAGCAGATGGATTTTCAGGTGGAGGCTCTTAATACTTTTATGGAAGGTACTTCAGTCCAGGACAATCACACTGAGGTGCAAGATTCTCATGATGTACCTTAGGAGCAGTAATATAGCATTGCTCCTAGAAGAGTGAGGAGACAGATCAAACTTCCTAAGCATTATGCAGATGCAAATCTAGTTTATTATGCACTCAATGTGGTGGAATCCATCGATTCAAAGCCTTCCAATTACAATGATGAAGTCACATGTGATGAGTTAGCACAATGGGCAATAGCTATGAATAAAGAGATTTATCTCTTTATAAAAATCAAACGTGGGAGTTGGTCAAATCACCGAATAATCAAAGGATTATTGGCTGCAAGTGGGTCTTCAAGAAAAAGGAAGGCATCCTAGGGGTTGATACAGCAAGATACAAGGTACGGTTGATAGCTAATGGCTTTAGTCAAAAGGAAGGATTGATTACAATGAAGACTTCTCTTTGATGGTAAAGCATAGCTCTATTCATGTGTTGCTTGCCATGGTAGCCAAGTTTGATATGGAACTTGATCAGCTTGATGTGAAGATAGCATTCCTGTATGGTGAGCTCGAGGAAAAAGATCTATATACATCAGCCAAAGCGTTTTAAAGTACCTAGGAAGGAAGATTATGTTTGGTTGTTAAAAAAAGTCTTTATATGAATTAAAGCAATCACCAAGGTAGAGGTATAAGAGGTTCGACACCTTTATGATAAAATATGGCTATATTCGATGTGATTATGATGCTTGTGTCTATCATAGGTAACTTTCAGCTGGTTCATACATATATTTGTTTCTTTATGTTGATGACATGTTAATTGCCGCCAAAAACACGTTGGAAATCAACAAGTTAAAATCACAGCTAAGTGGTGAGTTCGAGATAAAGGATTTGAAAGCTACTAAGAAGATTCTAGGCATGGAGATTCATAGAGACTGAAAGGAGGGCAAGCTTTTCTTATCATAAGAACGTTATATCAAAAGGGTGCTTGAATGTTTCAGTATGGATAAGGTTAAACCTATGAACACTCCTTTAGCAGCACACTACAGGCTTTCGGCTCAGTTATCACCACAATCCGATGAAGAGGAGCAGCAAATATCTCGTATCTCATATTTAAGTTTAGTTAGGAGTTTAACGTATGCTATGGTTTGCATTCGACCAAATATTTCACATGTAGTCAATGTAGTAGCAGATATATGGCTTGTCTAGGTAAAGAACATTGGCAGGCTGTGAAATGGATTCTTAGGTGTATGAGAGGTACTGCAAATTTATGCTTGGTATATGATCAGAGTATCTATTCTACTAACATCACGGGTTTTGTGGACCTGATTATGCTGGCGATTTGGATAGAAGAAGCTCTTTAACGAGTTATGTCTTCACTCCTGTCAGAGGAGCCATAAGTTGGAAGGTTGTGTTATAGTCTACTGTGGCCTTGTGTACGATCGAGGTAGAATATATGTCGAAAGTAGAAGCAATAAAGGAAGCTTTATGGATGAAAGGTTTGGCTAGCAGTCTGGGTTTGTAGCAGGATTCTACTGTTGTGTTTTGTGATAACCAGAGTGCCATTCATTTGACAAAAAAATCAAATGTTTCACGAGCGGACCAAGCACATTGACGTCAAATATCACTTCTTTTGAGATCATGTTATGCATGGTGATGTTGTGATCATTGTTTTAAATTGCGGTCGCGGTCGCGTTTTCGGTCGCGTTGCGTTTATCGCGGTTGCGGACATAGCGGCGGTAATTGCGGTCATCGAGGTCATCGCGGTCGTGAATTTTTTTTATTTTCACACAATTCTATATGAAGTGTAGTAATTATAATTATAATAATGTAAAGTCTTATTTTATAGTTTTTAAAGTAATTTATGATACCTCAAGTCTATTATTTATGTGAAAAAAAAAATTATTTATAATTTTTTGAATTATAATAAAACATTCATATTTAAAAAATTACTTATGATAATTAAAAAATAACAAATATTGAAAATAGAGATAAATAATTATGTACTAATAAGAATTAATGTACTAATTATTTAAAATTAATTATTTTTTATCTAAATTATTAAGGAATTTTTTTCATCTAAATTTTGTTAAGTCTTTTTTCATCTAAATTAATTATGTCAATATTTTTCTTTTTTTCCTCTTCTATATGAATTTCTATGAATATTAAAAAAATATTTAATACCATATATTTAATTATACTACAGATTTTACTTTAAAAAATTAAATTTAATAAAATAAATTCGACATTATCTAATTTTTTTTGAAATTCAGATTACCTAATATATTTTTTATCATGATTCATCATATTAACTAATTTTAATTCTTAAACATTTAATGTTACATTGTTTCCTAAAAAAATTATTAAACATTTAAAACCAAAACCTTTTCTTAATTACCATTTACCACATATATTAAAACAAAAATATTTAAAATAAAAAAAAACCAACTCTCCCAAAAACCCATCAGCCTCTTTAAATCGCATATACTAAAACAAAAAATATTTAAAATAAAAAAAAAACCCAACCCAAACCGTCGGCCTCTTTTCCTTTCACTTACACGATTTTACCTCACCTCCCCCTCCCCTTCTATGGCCGCCTTAGTCTCCTCAGCCTTGTGATTCTCACTTCGCCAACTGCCAGCCGCCAACCGCCAGCGGCCAACCGTCGGCCGCCAACGTCACTGTGCCAGATCTAATCTCAGATCAGTCATGCCTCGCCCGGTGTCAATCAACCTATAGATGGAGGGCACCCCACCGCCCAGTCCCACCAGTGCTGGAAGCCTGCGAGCCGCTCATGGCCATGCCACCCCCCTTTCCAGTCACCCACAGTCCCACTGCGCCTCGTGCCTGCCTACCCACGCCGCCCACGATCCACCCCACTCTGCCTCTGCCCTCACCAATCGCCATCACGCTTGCGATTCGCCTTCACCGATCCCATCACAAACCCCTTTCTCTGATTTAGATATTTTGATTTTGATGCTACTGTTGTTGTGATTTCTGTCCAGTATCCACGATCTGAAAATTATTTTTTGATAGTCTGACTGAAACGGAAGATAGCGGCGATAACGGACCGTTATCGCCGCTATCTTCCGTTACGGCGTTTCGTAACGGCCAATAGCGGCCGTTACGGGTGTGAGCCGTACTCACACCCGATATTTTGTCAATAGCGGTGGCGGCCACCGCCGCTACCGCGAGATAGTGGCCGCTATTTCATTTCGCGGCCGCTATTTGAAACACTGGTTGTGATTAGTAAGATTGCTACGGAGGATAAACTCATGGACATGCTAACGAAAACTATCCTTGCACACAAGTTCAAGCATTATTTGGACTTGGTTGGTATCCGTAGTCAATGAATGTCTGAAGAGTAGTTGTGACAAAGATGTATGAGTTTCGAGAAATGCAACTTGGAAAAATTTTTCAAGTCAAGGTGGAGATTTGTTATAATGTGACTTGAAAATGGCAACTTGGTTGCCACTTAAACCAAGTCGGTGCCTCTTATTTCAAGCAATCAAAGCTTTCTATAATATTGAAGCACTTTGCTTATTGGTTACCTTTTTACCATCCAATGAGAAGCTTTCCTATGCAAGAGGAATTTCAGCTACCACCTTCTTTAACCCATAGCAAGCACTTTAATGCATGTTGAATTTAATGTTATCATGTTCTTGTAGTTTCTTTGCTGCCTCTTAACATCTATAAAAGGATGTGCACATTGTGAGGGAAAAGCAAGCAAGCCAAAAGTCGAGGACTAATTAAGAGAGTTGGGTTGGAGTATTGTGTAATTTTGAGAACTATTGTCCTCGAGTTTTGGGAAGAGCACTTTGAGTTTGAGTGCAGAACTCTTGTAATCTTCATCTTGTTATCATGGTGACATTTCTTATTGCTTTCACCTGTGGACGTAGCTTATATTCGAACCACGAAAATCGTGTGTCCTTGGTTGTTATTTTCTTTCATTATATTTTTTGGTGCATATCCTTAGTGAATTGTTTGTAATCTATTTTAGCGTCTATATGCAACAATCTTTAATATCCGAAATGGTTAAACTATTAACTTCAAACAAATAATTCAGGTAATTTTCATTTTAATGACTTAAAAGATATTGAATAAATTATTAGATAAAAAAAGAGAAGAAAGATGATGTTGTACCTATCAAGTTGTTACCGAAAAGATTAAGGAATTGGAGAGAAGTCCACTTTCCACTAATCAATGGAATTTCACCTGAAATACAAAATTAAATCCCTCTAAAGTTAAATATTTTCCTACTTGCTGGCACTTTCTTTGTTAAACACAAAATGCGTCTATTTCATTTATCTTTTTATTTTTAAACAAGCAACTTTTATTTATTTTTATAATACTTGTGACTAAACATGTTCTCTCTCCTCTTTTTTTTTTTCAATCTTCTCTCCTACTTTCCATGGTATTTCACAAAATCTTTGTTACTTAAATAGTTCAAAATGTTATTATTTATTATATGACGACTATCAAACTTAAGGCAGAAAAAATAAAGCTACGTTATAGAATATTTATAGGTAAAATTTTAAATTATTTTTATAAAATTATTACATGAAAATTGATATTTTAAAGAAAAAATATGAAATTACGATTGAATATAAAATTTTACACCATGTTATGCCACTTTCTTTTGAGTTAATTACACTTTTATTACTGAAATTATAATCAAATGTACAATTGATACAATTTGAATTTTGAATTGAACTTTTAATGGTATATCATGCTAATCCAAATTCTAACACTATTAAATAATATCAAGTTAATCCAAATTCTACCACTATTAACTTAATTCGCTTGCATGTCATGTAACATGTATACTTGTACCATATGCACATGTTAAAATGATATTAAATATTCAATAAAAATTTCACATAAAAATCATATGTACGCCATGTGACATCTAACAATTAAGAATCTTGAATAAAATTTGAATTTTGAATTGAATTTTTAATGGTATATCATGCTAATCCAAATTCTAACACTATTAAATAATATCAAGTTAATCCAAATTCTACCACTATTAACTTAATTCGCATGCATGTCATGTAACAAGTATACTTGTACCATATGCACATGTTAAAATTATATTAAATATTCAATAAAAATTTCACATAAAAATCATGTGTACGCCATGTGACATCTAACAATTAAGAATCTTGAATAAAATTTTGATCGTCCAAGTAAAAAAATATACATCCTTAAATTGAGGATAAAAAAGATGTCAATATTTTCATTTATTATACACATAACTTATTATATAATAATTAGAATTTGTGATTGGAGGAATCTAGTTGGTTTTGGAGTTGGATTTTTTTGGATTCAAGGAAACTAAGAACATTTTAGATTTGGACCATCTGCTAAACAGGCATGGTCCTTTATCTCCATGATTTTTTTTTTGTCGAAATCTCTTAGTATTTAAAGGTCACTTTGGATTCTTACTAATTCGGAGTCGAGCTATGATCAGATTTCAACTAATTCGGAGTCAAGCTATGATCGGATCCGATATGAAAAAGCTCTCCCAATGTTTTTTTTTCCATTCACAAGGGTGTCTCCATAATCTTTATTCCATAGGAAATGAAGCTAAGATATTCCAGTTTGAATAAGAGTCCCAAATCATAGTCTAGGGATATGACTGTTGCTGAGTACTATACCCAACTTAAGATCATATGGTCATAGTTCTTATATCAACCAGTGATTAGCAAGATTATTCTTTACGGTTATATTTGAAATTGATAACTCTAGTCTTCTATGATGGGAAAAAGTCTATTTTGTTTGTTACATTAAAATAAAAAAAAATCTTTCTATTACAAACTACTGAAATTTTCCTTTAGACGGGACTTTCTGGTTTATACTTGTGTTATTTATTGACTTTTCTGCGATTGGTTTGGAAACGCTATCCCATCAATTACTTTGGTTATTGCTTGACTTTTCTCTATTTCCTTCATATTTTTAGCACTTTCCGTGTGTGAATATACGATTGCATTTTCTTTTGTCTACTCACTTTCACCATGCGTTGCTTGAATTTGTTGTTGCAGACTTTAGTTATTTATTTTTGAAAAGTTAAAATTCTAAATTATACATTGTTAAATATCAACCACGAAATGTAAGTCAAATTGCCAAAAGTAAAATACAATAATTTCTAGTTACATAATTATACAACTTTATGCTATATTTGTCCAACTATATTATGGTTCATTCATTGCTTTTTTAATTTGTTTCATTTAATTCATCATTTCTTGTATTAATATGATATTTAATTTTAGTTATAATTATTTTATTGATAATTTCATAAAAAGTACAAATAATAAAACAAGATATTGATTATTGCTAACACTAGTCTTCCACTTCCCTGATGAGAAACAATCTTTCTATCTACAAACAGTTAAAATTTTTCTTTAGAAGGCCATTTGTGGTTTATACTTTATTTTAATTGTTGACTGATTTTTCTGTTTGTTGACTGGTCAAAAATTAGTAAAAAAAAATTATTGTTTATTGTTTATTTTTTATGTTTATTTATTTACATGCATATTTGATTTTTTTTTAATTTTAGAACATGTAAATGTTCATTCTTATATGACAAAACAAATAAAGATGTTGTTAAATATGTAAAAAAAATCATAAAATTATTGTTTTTATCATATAAACTAATTATAAATTATAAGAATGAGTAAAAATCATGTCACTAATGGAATTCTAATAAAATTGGCAGTGTGTAAATTTCTTCAAAATTTCTAGATGAAAGAAATTTTCTAAATTCCATTAACGTGTTGGATAATTTAGGAAAATGTTCAATATCATTAATTTTCATTTATTTTCAAGAAAAAAGTTAAAATTTTAAACAAAAAATATAATAAAAAATAAATAAAAATTTTAGGTTTAAAATCTCTCAAAAATATTTAATAAATCCGATGATAGAACCTTTCAAAGAAATAAGTATGTTTTCTTGAATAGTCTTAAGGTAAAATGTTTTTATTTTAAAAGCTTGATCAACCAAAGCATCAGAGAAAATCAAAGAAATTTTTTATATATAAATAATTGAACATTAAATAACACAAAAAAAAATAAAATTAAAGATCATTTTTAAGGCTGAAAGGGTAAGATGTAATTAATTGATACTTTTTTAAAAGGGTGCTTACAAGAGTTAATCGTTTCTCACGTGTATCCATGCACTCAAATCTAAATTTTGTTTTTTTAAAGATCAAAAATTATTTTTTAATATAATTTTAAGATTTATTGAAAAAATAAGTTTTCGTGGATGACCATCACACTGGGTCAAATTAGTGACAAGTCCCTTATATTTTTAATCTAGAGGTTAAATCCTAAGATAACTTTGTCATTATGATTCACTATTTTGTAGTCAGCTCTCTAAAGAACTGCACATACATTTTTGATCTAAGGCTCGAATGAAAAGAGAAAAGGAATTTTATTTAAAGAAAAAGAATGAAAGGTTCTTAACAAATTTGGGTTCTTGTAAAAAAAGGTCCTTTTTCATGTTTACTGATTTTTGTAAAGATTTAGCTCTAACTACATGTTCTTTGGAATGCTTACAGATAAAACCTCTTCTGAAAGAAAAAAAAATGAAGACAAAAATCTCAAATTTGAGTTAAATATAATATGTTTTAAGCTTAATAATTTGTCGAATCGTTACTACAATTTTACTTCATCATCTTTTTCTGTTTCAGCTTTTGTTGATCGAGTTTGTTGGGGAGTTACAGTCCTTTCTCTTTCACTTCATGCTGGTGAGTTTTGTCTCCTTTGTTTTGTTTTTTTTTTAGAAACTGTCGATACATTAGACTTTTAAGTGGACCCTTTTTAATGTAATTACGCTGACCATTTCTTACTTTTCCTCTCCGGTTCCTTTGGTCTGGAAATTCTTATAGGAATTGAAGCTCGCGTAATCAGGTAAAAATAGTATTTTTTGTTCTTAAATTTCTCTGTTTGTAGCTTAGTTGATGTAATGTATGAGAACAGGTCCAGATTATTGTGTACTGCTGAGGGCAATCCATAAGAACTTTTTCAAAGTATCTTGCAGTTTCAGATGACCAGCAAATGGCCCCTACAACCTCCTCCAGGTCGAGAAGAAATGATGATTCTGACCTATGTGGGGATAATGAACTGGGATTTATAAAGGACCGCACCATTAGTACGTATAAATGTTACCCTTGACATGGAAACTCTTTTGATATGACATAACTTACTGGACTCTTTCTTTATACCAGTTTCATTGACTTTCACTGCATTCCAAGCACCAATTGATGCATATAGCATCACATTGTCAAATCAATTATCTGTTTGTAATCATGTTTATGCATTCTTTTAAGTTAGTGGCAGAAAATGGCAGTGCATGAGCCTGAAGGTGCTTATAATTTGTTCCTCCGGGTGATAGCTTTTGGCATTAATCATCAAAATAACACGTATGATATTATTTTTTATCACTTTCTCCTATAAGCGTGTCAAATCTTACGTAGTGACAATGGTTCAAGTTTAGGAGCCTGTTAATAACTTGACAAATCTGTCGCGTGCTATCGGATGAGCTGTTGAATCTGAGTTGTTCTTTCTCAAATCTATCATTATTTCGTCAGGTTTTCATTTTTGATGACTTGAAAACTTTGTTTTGCAGGTAAATTTTATAGTTTTGTTCGTGGAAACAACAAATATTCAGAGTTGAGGTAAATTTAATTACTTGTTTTTCTTAGTTTGTTCATTTTTATTTTTTATATTTATTTTATTTTGATGTTTGTTCTTTGGAATAATGCTGAAGTTAAATTACCCAACTTTACGAATGGCTTCTGATAGGTAAATTTTACAGTTTTGTTCATGGAAAGAACAAATATTCAGAGTTGAGGTAAATTTAATTAATTGCTTTTCTTATTTTGTTTAGTTTTATCTTTTATATTTATTTTATTTTGATGTTTGTTCTTCTGAGATTAAATTACCCAACTTTTCATATGGTTTTATGATTAATTCCTTCTTTTTTATTTATATCTTATCCTTTTAATTTTGTGATTTAAAATTATTTAATAAACTTGGTTTGTTTTTCTTTCAATTCTTTAATCAATTTATTAATTCTTTATAATGTGTATCTGATATGTTTGGAGAAAGAAAGGAAAAGGGTGAGCAGGGTGATGATGCACCTTCCAAGGTCAGTTATGTTAACCTTTGTTTTTGGTGTATAGTACATGTTAATTTTAAACACTTTTTAGAAATAAACTCTATTGATCTCTGACATCGAGCAGCATGCATTCCAGATTGTGGGTTCATAGCTTCTTTAGCAATGTTATAGTCTGATTACTATTGAGTGCATTTTTTCAGATTACCATCTCTTTGTGCACTTCTTAATGGAATGAAAGTTCTTACAAGTTTCGTGTATGTTTTTAATAGACTTCTCTTTTGAAGAATTCCTTTCTCTTTCAAAATTGATCATTTTAACATTATTTATTGCTCTATTCATTGATAGATTGTCAATTTCTCTATGCTAGCAATCAAGAAGAATCTATCTTTGATTTTGAGAGTTATAACAAGCAATGTACTGGAAGGAGTGAAAACTAGAATGATGAAGCTAAAACATGTATGCTCATTTGCTCTCCTATCGTCATTTATTTATTTATTTTTGAATGTTTGCTAAGCCTAATCTACTCTTTAAGTACTATATGCTCTTTATTCTTTAAATATTTGTTATGTAAAACTTCGTTGAAAACATGGTCTTGCTATTATAGAATTTCCATTCTATATTTTTTTTGGATAAATTTTAGCATTTTGACTTTTTATTTATGACGCATGTATTTAAAAAAATAAATACTTTTTAAACTATTGAATTACAACTAATGTATCGTCGATTCCTCGGCATCGCTCGAGTCTTCATCTAGTTCTAATAAAATTGGCAACATATAAATTTTTCGAGAATTTCTAGATAAAAGAAAATTTTCTAAATTCGACCATAGTGTTAGAGAATTTGTAAAAATATTTTCAATGCCAAAATTATTATTTATTTTCAAAAGAAGGTAAAAAATTAAATAAAAAAGACTATAGGTTAAAATCTTTTAAAATATTTAATAAATTCGACGATGAAACATATTCAAGAAAATGAGTGTGTTTTCTTGAATACTCTTAAGTTAAAAAGTTTTCTTCTAGAGGTTTAATCAAAGAGTTGGAGAAAATTTTAAAAAATTAATATATAAATAATTAAATATTAAATAACAAAAAAATAAAAATCAAAGATCATTTTCAAGGCTGAAAGGGTAAGATAGGACTAACTTATATTTTTTTTAAATAGGTTTTAAACGGGCACTTAGGGGTTTTAATCCTTCTACACATGTAATCATGCTTTTGAACTTATATTTTATTTTTGCAACTCAAAAATTATTATTTTTAACAAAATTTAATTAATTTTAAGTTTTTATTAAAAATATGATTTTTTTAATTATTATCATACTTAATAAAAGAGGTCAACGATGACTCCCTTCTATTTTTAACATCATCTAATGGTGAAATCTCAATACAACTGTTCTATTATGATTCACTATTTCATAGTTTTTCGATAGGCTTCTTTTTATTAGAAAATAAATTACTAAATTTTTCTTGCTTTAAAAAGTGCTACCAAATATTCTAGAAAGAAATAATTTTATAGTTAAAAAATCCAAAGAGTGCTATCCACATTTTTGAACTAGAATAGTTCAATCTTAATGCAAAATGTTACTTCAAAAGAAAAAAAATTTAGTTAGTGTTTGGTAGCGAAGACAAGATAGACACATGTTGCCATTAAAAATATTCTAGAACTGAGTCTATTTAAGTTAAAATTGGCATTAAAAGAATTCTAAAAGAAAAGACTACATGGAACTATGAACTCAAAAAGAAAAACTAAATAGAATTTTTTAGACTTGCAGAAAAGAAAAAACAAAAGGACAAAGCATACCTTCCAAACTGTTTTCGTCTAGGTATAGTTCTTTGAGCATGGTTAAATTTCCAATAAGTCCAATAACTTTTGAGATGGACCCATCGAATTGATTTTCAGATAATGACAAAATTTGCAAGTTGTCGCATTGCCCAATTTCCTTGGGAATTTCACCTGAACACAAAATAAAAAACAATCAAGGTATTTGCTAGCTAAGCTACATTTATTTTTTTAAAATGTAAATTGTAAATCGAAGTGATTTGTTTGTTTTATTCCTAATCTAAATAGGAAAGGTTAAGCTTTAATCATGTTTCGTTACAAGGTTTAGCAAATTAAATATTTTGCCTTGAAGAAAAAAAATACATTTGTATCTATTATGAACCAAAATAAAAAGAAATCAAAAGCAAATGCATAGCTAATCTTCTAAGTTATTATAACCCAAATATACTTTCCTGAGTTGTACAAAATTTTTAATACTTTTTTTGAATGAACCCATTGAATTATTTGGTAGATAATGCTAAATTTTGAAACTTGTCGCATTTTCCAATACCTATAGAAATATAATCGGATAATTCACTTACGTACAAGTACAAAAAAAAAAAAAAGCACCTCAAGAGCTTGATTGAAAATTGAAAAGATTGGAAAGGCTACCCCAACAATGGGATTGATTGGAAATTGAATGTACTTTCAGTAAGGCATTTACACGAGGACTTCTCCCCCATTTCTCTTTCATTTTTTGAGTACTCTTTGATCCCCACCTAATAAATTTCAATGCATTTTCTTTCGTCCTTTGTCACTGTGACCCTCTGTTGCTTGCATTTGTTGTAGCAAACTTTTTTATTTATTAAACATTAAAATTCCACTTATTCACAATTGAATATTCAAGAATATTCTAATCAATTCATACACTTGATTTCAACGATTATTTTTATTTGTTTTGCATACTTTGTCTTAAATTTTTTTTTATTATGACCTAAAGAATTTATGAGCAGACTCATGTTTAGAGGGAGATCTGATAATTTTTGTTCATAATTTATTTTTGTGTCATGTAAAATCGTATTGTATAGTATAAAACACGAAAATTTCGTGTAAAAATTTGTATCGATACAAAAAACTCAAATTGTTATTTTTATCTTTTATCATATTCATATATTAATTTTATTTAATTTTAATTACGTATCATCTCGTATTATCTCGTGTCATTTATTTGTATCGTGTTCGTATCATGTATTCGTGTTGTGTTTGAAATTGTTAGGTCTATTTAAAAGGGATAAAGAGAAGGGCGTAATCGATGGTGAGAGAGGAAATAAAAGCAAGAAGAATGAATAAGAAAGAAAAATAAGAAGAGAGCTTTGGGAAAAACCTTAAATACCAGTTCACCCAAAGCAAAATAAACCCAGGCACAGACATACACACAGAACAAATCAACACAGCAAAAAACCAAAAGTCCACATCGAGAGTGAAAGCAGAGGCGACAAAACACAATCAAACAGCAACCTAACCTAAACCATTCGAGAAAGCAAGGGCACAAACCAAGAAACGAGGCACAAATTGGGACCAAACTTGCGCCGAAAAACAGTTCCAGAAACCAGTCGAGAACAGAGCTAGAGAAACTCCAATGCAGGACAGAACCACACAAGCAAAAAATTGAGATCTTGGTGTGCAACATTCACCATACCCTGATAAAAACCAATTGAGAAAACTCGATCCCAGCGCACAATAGACGTCTCAAGCATTTGCCACAGCTTGTATTCATTCAGTAAATTTACCCCTTCTTCATTCTTGGACAACAATGAGCAAAGATCGTTTTGAATTTCTAGTCCCAAAGCTTTCTGCTATTGAATTCTTTTCATTTAAGGAAGACTGATTTGAGGTCTAGATCTAGGAGTTGGGTTGATAATTTAGGGGTTTTAGTAGCAAATTGGGGTATAGGAAGAGTTCGGTAGCTTCTGACGACCATAGTGTGGTGACCGGTGTGATGGATGGCCCGGTTGGGGTCACCAAAATATGGGTTTGAAAAGGGGCGGTGGTTGTTTTACAGAATGTAGAGAGAGAGTTTGGAAACCGATTTTAGAGAGGGAAGAGGTTAAGTTGGGTTTTTTTAAAAATATTTATTAAATATTTTGTAAATATTTTTAAATGTTTTTTAATTTTTTTATCAATAATTTTTTAAAAAATAAAATAAGACTAACATAGTCAACATGTCAAAAAGTTATTGGCCATTTCAAGCTACATTAGCATTATTCAAATTGCTTTAGTTTTAAGTAGAGATGTAAACAGATTAAGTACCTGCTAAATTTAGGATATCAGAATTCGAATTCGATTAACTTTAATAATATTCGAACCCGATTAACTACCCGATTATTTTTATTTATGTTACTCAAACTCTAACTCTATAAAATATAAAATATTCGTTTAACTATCTGAATCTATTAAACTACCCGTTTATTAAATCAAAGTTTGACTTTTAAATTTAAAATCAATTTTATAATAACTTAATTAAAACATTATATTAATAAATTTAATTTAACTCATAAATACAAATTAAAGTTAAAAATCATAATTATAATATATAATGATTTAATTTAATTAAATAAAACATTAATAATAAATAATTTATATATAAAAATATAAATATTGTATTAATTAATTATTATTAATAATCGAGTTTAGGTAGCAGGTACCCTAAGATAACTACCTGAACCTGTGACGAATAGTAATTTCACTATCTGAATCCTATCCGAACCTGATTATACACTACCATAACTCTACTTATACGGATCGGATAGCATCGGATACCCATTTATAGCGTATCCATTGCCATCCCTTGTTTTAAGTATTGAAATATCTGATGAAAGAAAAGTTTAAATATTAAAATGATAACAAAATTTCATTAAATACTTATAAAAATAATATAATTTAAAAATCAAATGATATATTATTTTTTAAGTTTGTATATGATACACTGACTGTGTATAGTTTCTATACATTGTCAATGCATCAGAAGTTGACACCTCATCAATAGGCCCTTATAGGCAAATTAAAAAAATTTATTTATGTTTGCATATAAGGACCTATTAATGAGGTGTCAACCTTTGGTGCATTAACAGTATATAAAAACTATACACTGTCAGTGCATTATATATAAATCTTTATTTTTTTTGTTATTAAAACGTTATGTACTCGACAACTGTACTGTTGTATGGAAGATATGTGTCATGTGTGACGGTGCGTGAAACCTGAAAACACGGATAAAGAGTAGCTTGACACATTGTTTGTTAACAGAACACCTGTCATTGTATGATACTGTTATTGCAGTGCACGTTTCTCTTTTCATTTTTTCTCTTTTGAACAAATAAAACAAAATAAATAAAACCATTAAATTTCTTATACTCTCTCATCTCTTAATACTTTTTTTTGGTACTTAAAAAAGCGTTGAAGTTCTATTACTATTTCATCATTGTTTTTTCCCCTTTTTCCTCGCAAAATCCCTCTCACTTACTCTTCTCTGTCGACTTCATCTCCATGTCTTCACTTGCCAACGTGAAGATAAATATGAAAAAGGCATTTCCTTTTCTTATGCATCCGGGTTTTCTTTAAAAAAGCTAATCTTTTAATTTTCTTTTAGTTTTTGGGCCCGGGGTTTGTACGGTGCATCAGAAACGACGCGACGACTTTATATGTAAATATAAATAATTTTTTTTAATTTGTTCATAAAAATTTATTGATGAGATGTCAATTTCTGATGTATTGATAATGTATAAAAATTATATACTATCAGTGCATCATATACAAATTTAATATTTATTATTGACTGTTAATAGATGATAAATGCCTGAATGTTTATTATTGGCTGTTAGAAAACCCAAGGAAAGCAAAAGAAAAACAAACTCTTTTGAGCCATTTCATGTTTTGGTAAAGTTTACTAAAGAACTGCACGCATATTGTTGATCAAAGGCTCGAATGAGAAGAGAAAAGGAATTTTATTTAAAAAAAAAAAAGAATGAAAAGTTCTTAACAAATTTCGGTTCTTGAAGAAAAAGGGTCCTTTTTCATGTTTATTGATTTTTGTAAAGATTTAGATCTAACTACGTGTTCTTTGGAATGCTTACAGATAAAACCTCTTCTGAAAGGAAAAAAAAATGAACATAAAAATCTCAAATTTAAGTTAAATAAAATGTGTTTAAGTTTAATAATTTGTCGAATTGTTACTACAATTTTACTTCATCATCTTTTTTTGTTTCAGCTTTTGTTGCTCGAGTTTGTTGGGGAGCGACGGTCCTTGCTCTTTCACTTCTTGCTGGTGAGATTTGTCTCCTTCGTTTATTTTTTAGCTGAATGTTCAAATAAGGATATAACGTTTTCAGAAATGTTCAATTCAAGATATAAATTTTTATTTTGCTTAATTCAGGATAAAACGTTTTCGATTTTGCTCAAATAAAAATTTTTTAACGCGCGTAGGTTACACGTGCCGTTAAAGAGAATGGGTGACGATGAAATGACAATTATTGCCACGTGTCACACCCACACGTCGTCACGTGTCCACGTATTTTTACCTATTAAAAGAAAATAATTATAAAAATCATTGTTACGTGTCTCACTCACAGGCTGCCACGTGTCCACTTCTGTCACGTATCCCACTAATAAGATGCCACATGTCCCACTAATAAGTCACTGTCACGTGTCTCACTCACACGCTGCCACATGTCTACTCTTGCCATGTGTCCCACTAATACGCTGCCATGTGTCCACTTATTTTTTTACTTTTCTTTCTTTTTTTTTTATTCAAGAAAAACTATATATTTTGATAAAATAATATTTTCTTGAATAAATTTTTTAAAATTATTTTCTGAAATTATTGAAATTTTTAAATTTTTTTCAGAAAATAAATTCTCAAACATAAAAATTATTATAAAATTTTTTTAACTAGTACAATTATTATTTTTTCTTTCTTTTTTTTTTCGTTTTTACCATAAAAAAGGAAAAAAAACTATTAGCCATAAATTTATTAGAAATTATATATTTTTTAAAGAATAAAATTTAAATTACTAAATTTAATTTGTATTTATCTTCTTTTTTTGTTTTCTATATTTTCTTCTAATTGACAAAAAAAGAAAGAAGATAAAGAAACCATAAAAATAAAGAAAAATATGTAAGAATTATCTTTTTAGAAAAATTAATGTAATGAAAAAATAAACTTATTTCCTAGAACAATTCAGTTTTCTAAAAATAAATATATTTAATTTACAATAAAAAATTACTTTAAATTTAAATCATATAAAAGAAATAAAAACAAAAAGGAATGAAAAGAAAAACAAAGTGAAAAAAGTACAGAAATATTTTTTATAAAAATTTATTTTTTAACAAAATTTTTTTTTTGAAAATGTAATATAAATTTTTAAAAGTTATTTTTTATTAAAAAATCAACTAACAAAATTAACTATTAATTATAATATTATAAATAATATTTAAATTTTTAATTTTTTATTAATATTTATAACAAAAAAATTTTTTAGATATTAAAAGAAAAATAATTATAAATCACTGTCACGTGTCCCACTTAAACGCTGCTACATGTCCAACTTGCCACGTGTCCCACTAATACGTTGTCACGTGTCCATGTATTTTTTACCTATTAAAAGAAAAATAATTATATTCACTGCCACGTGTCCCACTCCCATGATGCCACGTGTCAACTCTGTCACGTGTCACACTCACACGTTGCCATGTGTCTACTCCTGCCACGTGTCACACTAATACGTTGCCACGTGTCAATGTATTTTTACCTATTAAAAGAAAATTAATTATACGTCACTGCTATGTGTCCCACTCTTATGCTGTCACGTGTCCACTTTTGCCACGTGGCCCAATCACACGCTGTCACGTGTCTTTTATAAACGCTGTTATTATTTTAACGGCGTGTGTAACTCACGCGCGTTAAAAAGTATTTATTTGAGCAAAATCGAAAACGTTTTATTCTGAATTAAGCAAAATAAAAGTTTAGATCCTGAATTGAACATTTTCGAAAATGTTAGATCTTTATTTAAGCATTTAGCCTTATTTTTTTAGAAACTGTGGACACGTAAGACTTTTAAGTGGACTTTTTTTAATGCAATTGCACTGATCATTTTTTACTTTTCCTCTCTGGTTCCTATGGTTTTGAATTTCATATAGGAATTGAAGTTCGCCTGATCAGGTAACTATAGTATTTTTTTTGTTCCTAAATTTCTCCGTTTGTCACGTAGCTGATGTAATGTATGAGGACAGGTCTAGATTGTTGTGTACTACTGAGGGCAATCCATAAGAACTTTTTGAAAATATCTTTTGATAGATTCAGATGCCCAGCAAATGGCCCCTACAATCTCCTCGAGGTCAAGAGGAAATGATGATTCTGACCTTTATAAAGTGTGGATAATGAACTCAGATTTATAAAGTACCGCACCATTAGGACGTATGAATGTTACCCTCAAGAGCTAAGAAAGAAATTATATCTCTTAATTATTTAATTTTAAAAATTTTAATAAATTATCTAAAGTCTTATCACTTCAAATAAAATAATTGAATTATATCTAATTAAAAAATAATTGAAATATTGAATGAAATCTATTTTATTTAAAAAATAAAATTAATCATCTAATACATTTAAAAAATAATTAAGCATATTTTTTTAAAGAAAATTAAAGTGTGTAAATAGTGTGTATATATAAACATTTAATTAAAATTAATCCATGCATAGCATGGATTTGCAATTTAGTGATTAATAAATTTAAATAAATGTAGATTATTCTGACCATAGAATTTCGAAATATAATGAATAGTTGTTATTTAGTAATTTTCTAAATGAAATGCTTTTTTTTTCCTCAAAATGAGATTATTTAAGTAAAATTATCTATATAAAGAATAATCGATTGTTTGTATTAGAAAATGATAATAAAATAAAAATTAGGAGATAAATAAATGATGAAAAATGCACTTGCTTAAACCACTTGAAATTTTACTGGAAATCTGGTTCCAAGTCAAATTTAGTACTTTCAATTTTGGAAGGTGATAATGTTGAGGTTTTTTATTAATATTTATTATTGATTGATTGGCTATAGTCTTTATATACATTATATAATATAGTGCAAACAATCATTTTGTCCGAGATCATTTGGGAAGTCTAAATCAAAATTTATTTTTTTAGTTTTTTCTTTTTAATCATAGGTAATTTCATCTATTTTACGATTTGAGATTAATTTCATTTGGATCGGGAGTGATAAATAGTTTAATTCCATTCGAATTGGGAGTGATAAAAGGTAAAACTTTTTCAACAGTAATGATTTCAAAATTCGAACCATGTCCATATGTTGGGAAATAAATTCATTTCCATTTCTTTCAACTAGTTGTTAGTAAAATTGATTTTTTTAGTTCAAGTATTGAGATTGATTGTAATTCGATTTTATTTGTTTTAATGATCAGATCGATTATTGTTAAAATTGAGTCATGGAAATTAAATTGACTTGAATCAATTTTGTTGTATATATGTCAAGCCAGTAACGATCTTGTTAATGATTGGACTTTAAATGGCCTGTTAATGCTTTGTGGGTTTTAACCCCATGAAACTAAAGTGATCTGTTTGGGCGACTATCACTTTTATTTTTGTTGTTGTCATTTTTCTTCTTATTTTCTTGTTTACTTTTATTCGTCCTAAATTTTATTTTCAGAAAATAAGGAAAAAAAGGGGAATCTGTCAAAATTGAAAATTTTGATGCATCGGCATTAAAGGAATCGAAAAAGGAAAGTAAAGAATTTGTGAATACTGAAATCCTAAAAACTTTGGCATTCAAAAAAAATTAAAACAAAATCGGTTTGAAAGATAAAGATTTAAAACAAAATCAGGGAAATTAAAAACAAGATCGGATCTTCCTAGCAAACTCGATCCTCAGAGCTTTAATGAGTTTCTAAAATTTTTGGTTTCAAAATTTATAAAATGCACAATCAGAAAAGAACCCTACACAGATACCAAAAACTTAAATAAGATTGAGAACCCTAGCGTCCTTTTCCAGGATCCATTAAGAGCAATTTTAGTTGAAAAACAAAAAAAAAAAGGAAATTGGATAGCCTTAGCAATCATCGACCCTTAACAACCACCGTCATTCAAACACCACAAAGCCCCAGTATAATTAAATAGCAAAGATACACATGGCAGCAAAGGTTATGGGTTTTTTGGCTTTAAAGGTTTTCGATTTTTGATCTTTACATCTTTCTTTTTAGTTAATTTTTTATTTTACCTAAATTATAGTGAAATGTATAATTGGTACGTAAAAGATCTACTATGTATAAATTGAACTTTAGTATAACATGTTAACCATCCATATTTGATGCTAATTCAACAAAAGAAAATCATTAATCTCCGAAATGATTAAACGATTAACTTCAACCAAATAATTCAAGTAATTTTCATTAAATTACTTAAAAATTATTGAATAAATTATTAGATAAAAAAAAGAGAGAAAGATGATTTGTACCTGTCAAGTTGTTAGAGGCAAGACTAAGCCATCGGAGAGAAATCAAGTTTTCAATGATCGATGGAATTTCACCTGAAACATAAAATTAAATCCTTGAAAAGTTAAATATTTTCCTACTTGCTAGTACTTTCTTTGTTGAACATATATGCGTCTATTTTCTTTATTTTTTTATTTTTAAACAAGCAACTTTTTTTTTTATTTTTATAATACCTGTGACTAAACAAGTTCTCACTTTTTTTTTCAATCTTCTCTCCTACTTTCCATGGTATTTCACAAAATCTTTGTTATTTAAATAGTTCAAAATGTTATTATTTATTATATGACAACTATCAAACTTATAGCAGGAAAAATAAAGCTGTGTTATAGAATATGTATAGGTAAAGTTTAAAAATATTTTTATAAAATTATTACATGAAAATTGATATTTAAAAGAAAAAAAAAATGAAATCACGATTGAATATAAAATTTTACGCAATGTTATGCCGTTTTCTTTTGAGTTACACTTTTATTACTGAAGTTATAATCAAATGTACAATTGATACAAATTGAATTTTGAATTGAATTTTTAACGGTGTATCATGCTAATCCAAAATTCTAACACTATTAATATCCTGTTAATCCAATTTCTACCACTGTTAACTTAATTCACATGCATGTCATGTAGCAAGCATACTTGTACCATATGCAAATGTTAAAATTATATTAAATATTCAACAAATATTTCACATAAAAATCATGTGTACGCCATGTGACATCTAACAATTATGAACCTTGAATAAAATTTTTATCGTCCAAGTAAAAGAAATAGACATTCTTAAATTGAGGATAAAAAAGATGTCAATATTTCCATTTATTATACACATAACTTAATATATAATAATTAGATTTTGTGATTGGAGGAATCTAGTTGGTTTTGGGTTGGAGTTTTTGGATCCAAAGAAACTTAGAACATTTTAGATTTGGACCATCTGCTAAATAGGTTTGGTCCTTTATCTTCATGTTCTTTTTTTTTAGATAGAAAACTCTACAAAAATTACTTTGAATCTCGATTACCCTGAAGTAGAACTATGATCAGACTTGATGCGATAGAGCTCTACTAATACTATTTTTTTCCATTCACAAGGCTATCTCCATGATCTTTATTCCATAGGAAATGAAGTTAAAATATTCCAGCTTGAATAACAGTCCCAATTCTTAGTCTGGGGATACGACTGTTGCCGAATACTATACGGGAGAGCTCTCCCGACGCCAGATCTAGGCCATTCCACGAGTATTTGGGGAAGTTTAGTTTTATAAATGGGTTGAGGATGTTCCAGGGATCTGTCATAATGGTGTTTGCTTTCATCAGTCACGATCATCAGGGGCCGCTGCGACGACAGCTCTGACGAGGGCGCGGCCGCTGCGGCATCTTAGAGCTCTCTGGTGACGGTTTTGGGGATGATTTCAGAGAGGAATAATTTTTTGTTAACCTAATTTTTTATCGTTAGCCTTTTGTTTTTTTCTTTTTTTCTCCAATTCTATTACAAGTTAACGGATTGGGTTCATAATCTTTATTCTCCTTTTTAGGCCATGAAAATTTCCTTTTCTCTTTGTTGTTCTATGGATTGAATTGGGTAGGTTTGAAGGCTTTAATGATATTTTAATTGTTTAAAACTGTTATTTGTAGATTAATGTGTGATCAACTAAAATATACTTATTATTGACTGTTAATATATGATAAATGCCTCAATGTTTATTATTGAATGTTAGAAAACCTAAGGAAAGCAAAAGAAAAGCATACTTCGAGCCATTTCATGTTTTGGTAAAGTTTACTAAAGAACTGCACACATATTTTTGATCAAAGGCTCGAATGAAGAGAGAAAAGGAATTTTATTAAAAAAAAAAAAAGAATGAAAAGTCCTTGACAAATTTGGGTTCTTGAAGAAAAATGGCCCTTTCCATGTTTATTGATTTTTGTAAAGATTTAGCTCTAACTACATGTTCTTTGGAATGCTTACAGTTAAAACCTCTTCTGAAAGGAAAAAAAAATGAACATAAAAATCTCAAATTTGAGTTAAATATACTATGTTTAAGTTTAATAATTTGTCGAATTGTTACTACAATTTTACTTCATCATCTTTTTTTTCAGCTTTTGTTGTTCAAGTTTGTTGGGGAGCTACAGTCCTTTCTCTTCCGCTTCATGCTGGTGAGTTTTGTCTCCTTTGTTTATTTTTTAAGAAACTGTGGATACATATGACTTTTAAGTGGACTTTTTTTAATGTAATTACACTAACCATTTTTACTTTTCCTCTTCGGTTCCTTTGGTTTTGAATTTCTTACAGGATTGAAGCTCGCCTCATCAGGTAAAAATAGTATTTTTTTCTTTTTGTTTTTAAATTTCTCAGACTGTCAGTGGATGTAATATATGAGAAGTAAGAAAAGGTCCAGATTGTTGCGTACTGCTGAGGGCAATCCATAAGAACTTTCTGAAAATATCTTGACAATTCCAGATGCCCAGCAAATTGCCCCTACAACCTCCTCGAGGTCAAGAGGAAATGATGATTCTGACCTTTGTGTGGATAATGAACTGGGATTTATAAAGGACCGCACCATTAGCACTTAAAAATGTTACCCTTGACATGGAAGCTCTTTTGATATGACGTATCTTACTTAACCCTTTCTTTATATCAGTTTCAGTTACTTTCACTGCATTCCTAGCACCGATTGATGCATATACCATCAAATTGTCAAAACAGTTATCTGTATGTAACCATGTTTATGCATTCTTTAAAGTTTGTGGCAGAAAATGACAGTACATGAGCCTGAAGGTACTTATAATTTGTTCTTCCTGGTGGTAGCTTTTGGCATTATTGATTAAAACAACACAAATGATATTATTTTTTTTTTCACTTTCTCCTATAAGTGTGTCAAATCTTATATAGAGAGCATTAGTTCAAGATTAGGAGCCTGTTAATAACTTGACAAATCTGTTGCACCCTATTGGATGAGCTTTTAATGCATTTTCTTCTTTTTGGCTTTAAAGGTTTTCAATTTTTGATCTTTACATTTTTCTTTTTAGTTAATATTTTATTTTACCTAAATTATAGTGAAATGTATAATTGGTACCTAAAAGATCTACAATGTCTAACTTGAACTTTAGCATAACATGTTAACCCATCCATATTTGATACTAATTCGAAAAAAGATCTTTAATCTCTGAAATGGTTAAACTATTAACCTCAACCAAATAATTCAAGTAATTTTCATTAAATTACTTAACAGATATTGAATAAATTATTAGATAAAAAAAGAAGAAATATGATATTGTACCTGTCAAGTTGTTAGAGGTAAGATCAAGGTGTTGGATAGAAATCAAGTTTCCAATAGTCGATGGTATTTCTCCTGAAACATAAAATTAAATCCCTCGAAAGTTAAATATTTTCGTACTTGCTGGCACTTTTTTTATTGAACATATATGCATCTATTGTATATATCTTTTTATTTTTAAACAAGCAACTTTTATTTATTTTTATAATACCTGTGACTAAACAAGTTCTCACTTTTTTTCAATCTTCTCTCCTACTTTCCATGGTATTTCACAAAATCTTTGTTATTTAAATAGTTCAAAATGTTATTATTTATTACATGACAACTATCAAACTTATAGTAGAAAAAATAAAGCTGTGTTATAGAATATTTATAGGTAAATTTTAAAAATATTTTTATAAAATTATTACATGAAAATTGATATTTTAAAGAAAAATATGAAATTACAATTGAATATAAAATTTTACACCATGTTATGCCATTTTCTTTTGAGTTAATTACACTTTTATTACTTCAAAAGTAAAATAAAAAAATTAGTTAGTGTTTGGTAGTTAAAATTGGCATTAAAAAGAATTCTAAAAGAAAAGACTATATGGAACTATGAACTAAAAAAAGAAGGAACAAACTAAATAGAACTTTTTATACTTGCAAAAGAAAAAAAAAGTCAAAGCAGACCTTCCAAGTTGTTTTCCCGTAGGCGTAGCGTTTTGAGCATGGTTAAATTTCCAATAACTTTTGGGATGAATCCGTTGAATTGATTTACGGATAATGACAAAAATTGCAAGTTGTAACATTGCCCAATTTCTTCAGGAATTTCACCTGCGCACAAAATTAAAGAAAAAAAAATCAAGGTATTAGTTAGCTAGGCTACATTATTTTTTAATGTAAACTATAAATCTGAGTTGTTTTGTTCTTAATCTAAATGGGAAGGGTTAAGCTTTAATCATATTTCATTATAAGGTTCAGCAAATTAAATATTTGCCTTGAAGGAAAAAAAAAACATTTGTATCTACCATGAATAAAAATGAAAAGAAATCAAAAACAAATACATAGCTAACCTTCTAAGTTATTATAGTCCAAATATACTTCTTTGAGTTGTGTAAAATTTTCAATTTTTTTGAATGAACCCATTGAATTGTTTAGTAGACAATGCTAAAATTTGAAGCTTGCTACATTTTTCAATACTTAATGGAATATAACCGGATAATTCATTTTTGTATAAGTAAAGAAGTTCAAGGGCTTGATTGAAAATTGAAAAGTTTGGAAAAGCTACCCCAGCAATGTGGTTGATTGGAAATTGAATGTGCTTTCAGTAAGGCATTTACACAAGGGCTTCTCCCCCATTTCTCTTTCATTTTTTGAGCATTCTTTTTCTTCACTTAATAAATTTCAATGCATTTTTTTTGTCCTTTATCACTGTTACAATCTGTTGCTTGCATTTGTTATAGCAAACTTTTTTATTTATTAAACACTAAAATTATACTTATAAATAATTGAATATTCAAGAATATTATAATCAATTCATGCACTTGTTTTCAATGATTATTTTTACTTTTTATGCATACTTTGTCTTTAAATTTTTTTATTATTTAACAATATTTTTTTTGTGTCAAACATTTTCTTTCTTTGAATTAAAGAAGTTATGAGTAGACTCAGGTCTAGAAAGGATGAAGAGAACGCGTAATCAGTGGTGAGAGAGGAAATAAAAGCAAGAAGAATAAGAAAGAAAAATAAGAAGAAAAGAGCTTTGGAAAATGCTAACACGACTAAAATGAAATAGAAAAGAAAAGAAGAAAAATAATGAAGAGAAGGGTTTTAGCTCATGACTTAGGCTGTACTCATCTGGGCCCATTGTTTTTATGCTGTGGCTGATTTAGGCTTAAGATCAATCAGCGTAGTTTTGGGTCAACAGCATTGTTTTGATTGGGCATAATTTTCATGTGTTTTCTTGGATTTTAATTTGAACACTTGTTCTTTTTAGTTCATGTCAAAGGTTTTTTTTTTTTCAAATGCATACTTTGAATTAAATATTGTCTATGCAAAATAAATTCCTGTAGATGGTTTTTTTGAAAATTTTTATAATGAAAATTAATAAAAAAACGCTAAAGTGGGTTTATAAAAATGGGATTCTAAGGAATTTCGAGTTGTATTCATAGGAAATCTTTAAGTGAAAATTTTTCTTTAAATATTGGTGTATATAGAAAAATTTTCAATAGAAAAGGCCTCCATTTATTTTTTTTTCAAACTACATGCAAAAATGGGCTTTCTAAAAAAAATAATAAAATTATAAATTAATCCATGAGCAGTTGAGCGCCATATTTTGTTTTTTTCCATCATATCTATAAATAATATTCATGATGGTAAACATGAGCCTCTGAGGACATGATTCCAAAAGTCCAAGTAATGATTCCTAAACAAGTTTTTTAGTGAATTTTTTTCACTAACATCACCAAAGTATTGAGGCATTTAAAAAAATTCAATACACAAAGATCTTACTTACATTTCAAACAAGGAAAATATGAAAGCAAACTGAGTTTTAGGTTAAAGGATTTTAAATTGTAAATTTCTTATTTAAAACAATAAAGGATTCAAATTCGTCCAATGTATCCTATCATTCACGAGATTCAAATATGAAGAATATTAAAGTGAATTTTTTATTTAAAACAATGAAGGATTCAGATCCAATTTTTTAACCTCGAATTAGAACACATGCACCAACTATTAATTCAAATTCCCTGGTTCATTAAATTGTAATTAATTCTAGCAAAATTTTGTACTTACTTTTTTCAAAAATAAACAATTTTAATCATAATCTAAAAAAAGTTATGCTCATACTTTAGCATATATAAATAAAATATATATACAAAAAAATTGACAGAAAAAATTCTAAATTAAATTATATATAACAAAAATAACTCCAAATAAAAAATAACTGTAACCTAAAAACATGAAAAAAAATTAAAAGAACGTTTTTAGTCTATGGGAAAAAAATTGAAGACGAAGGCATACCATCTAGACTATTTTCTACCATATTACTTCTTCAATAATGTTTAAATTCTTAATACATTTTATGATATGCCCCGTGTATTGATTTTTAAACTATTTGCAACCATGTCACTACATAACTGATTCAATTCTAAGTAAAGCATTTCAAGCTTAGGAAGATGGTGACATAAATCATCAAACAAATTACCTGATAGACTATTGTATCGGAAAGTAACAACGTTCAGAGAAGAAATGTTGAAGATAGAAGTTGGAATCTGACCAGTAAGTCTCATATGTCTTGCCCTTAACACCTCTAAACTAAAAAGATTACCAATTTCATTAGGAATTTTACCTGCAAAAAATGTAAACAATCAAGGACTTAAGCTATCAACTAGGCTACTTATTTTGCCAGAGTAAACCATAAATCAAAGTAATTTGTTTGTTTTGTTCAAAATCTAAATTGGAGAGATTAGGATTTAATCCTATATTTCAATATATTGATCCAATAAATTAAATGTTTTGCATTGAAGGTTTTTATTTTTTGGTATCCATAATATGTACCAAAATGAAAAATAATGGAAATGTCTTAAGAATAAGAAATTCAAATTAAAGGCAAATGCATACATGATCTTCTATGTTATTTAAATCCAAATATACTTCTTTGAATCATGTTAAATTCTAATTTTCTTGGAATAAACCCATTGGATTGATCGTTAGATAATGCTAATTTTTGAAGCTTGCTACAGTTGCCTATAGTTAATGGAATATAATCAATTTTGAATTCAAGCTAGTCAGGTTATTTTCATATTTTATGAAAAATGTAATCATTTCAACATGCTTTTCAAGTTTTAACCGAGATCAAGTTTTGAGTATTTTTTGAGTTTAGGAATTTTGGATTTGAGTTTTTCAAATTTGAGTAATTTCATGTTTTGGTTTTCTTGGTTCGAACATTTGATTTTTTTTTTTCAAATCAAGTTAAATCTTATATAGATTTTCAAATTGATTTTTGAGTTCTAGTTTATTTTGCCATCTCTTCACATAATTGATATTCCTAAATAGCAATTCATCAAGAAAAAGAAAAGAGAAATGTACCAAATCTGGCCATTATTTATGAGCTTACATTTGATCGTGCTTGCAACAACACTAATCCATCTTTTAGCCATTATGATTCACTATTAGCTAAAAATACTATGGACTGATTTGGATGCTGTGGGATCCCAGCTTTCAAATTTTTTTAGCTACGCCACAAGGTGTATTTGGACCAAAATGGAATAAAAACAAAGGTAAATGCATATATTGCTAATCTTCTAAGTTATTATGACCCAAACCTCTTTCAGTTGTGTTAAATTTCCAATATTTCTTGGAATGAACCCATGTAATTGATAATAGACAATGCTAATACTTAACTATGAAATGAAGAAAAATTCTTTTATAGACACTTATTTTTGTTTGAGTTTATTTCTATGAATAACTAATTGAAAAGCACATTTTTTTTTCATTTTTTCTTATTTTTATTTCTCAGCAATATAGAGAGCTGTAGCTATTTTTATCCGAATTTATTTCAATCAAACTTCACCGATTCAACTTAGTAAAATTTGAGTTTGTCCAAAAAAATAAAAAAAAACCAAAATCTAAAATCCTCAGAACTAAAATATGAAAAAAAAGGAGGAAAGAATCAAGATCGAAAGGAAAAGATGTGAGAATCGAATTTGCTTTGGTAGAACTAATCTTTCCAATTCTCCTAAAACTTTTTGGCGAAATTTTGTGTATAAAAACAACCGAATTGGACAAAAAAAAATTGACAGTCAAGTTTTTCTCTAATTTAAGTTTTCATAAAAGAGAGTTTGTTTGGGGGAATTCCTTCAACATGATATACAACAAAGAATTACCATCAATGAAATAGAGAATCAACACAACCATCAAAATTAATAGCATCAGTCCTCTGAAGTAGAGGAAGCAACAAAAGAAAAAAAATCACACATAACAAAAAAAAAATCAAAATAGAGAAAAGGAAAAGCAATAGTAGCAAAAAAATTGAAAGAAAACAATAAAAACAAAGTTAAGGGTTCAAGTAGAATTTTTTCCTAAAGTTTTGTTTAAGCAGTGATAAAGAAGAAGAGGAATAAGACATAGTAAGGCTAAGGAGGTTGTTTTTGGGCGAATGATGGCTGACAAGAAGCAGCAATGGCCGAAGGTGTTGGTGACAATTAACAATTTCTTACTCGAAATTAATTTAATAGGTTAATAGAAGTAATTGATTATTGAGGGTTATTAAATATTATGAGAATTATGAAAGTGATAAATTCATGAGAGAATTTCAAGAATTATTTTTAAAATATAATTCTTGAATTATTTAGAGATTAAAAATATTTTAATTAGCTGTATATGATTAAATAAACTTATTGGAGATTTAAATTTAAGAAAATTAATTATATTAGATATTAATAAATTAAAATTAAGAAATAATACATACATAAAAATAAATAAATATATATGTATATCATTTCTTATACCTAAATAAATATGTATGTTAAAAAACAAATATATATATATATGTATTTTTGTATGCATGTATTAATAAATAATATATATACATATATACATATACAATAAAAAATTAAAGAATTAATCTAAAAATAAAAAAATAATTATGCAGACTTCCTTTGGAAGCCGAAGGGGTGTTGGCTAAAAAGCCAACCTAACAGTGACCTGGCAATCTTAGACACGACATGAATACACGACACGAACATGACACGAGATGACATGCGATTAAAATTAAGTAAAATTAATATATGAATGTGGTAAAAGCTAAAAATAACATTTTGAGTTTTTCGTGTCGACACGAATTTTTGACACGAATACACGACACGAACATGACACGAACACAATTTTACAAGACACGAAAATAAATTTTTGACACGAATTATCAGGTCTACCTGACACCCCTTGAAAAATAAAAAATAATAATTAAAAAAAAATTAGATATCGAGTAGGAGGGATATTCCCACCAAGGCACCAACCCGTCGACCTCTGGTTACAAGACCGGAGGAGAGAAGAAACGGTAGAGGGCGGGATGAGGGAGTGAGCTACAGTCGCCATCGGCCAAGAGAGAGGAATTGGCAGCGGAGAGAAAGAAAGAGAAAGAAGCGGAAAGGAAGAAAGGAAAAGAAAAAGAAGGAGAAGAAGAAGGGGATCCGACGCCGCCCTCTGCCACTGCCAATTTTGTCACCCCCCCCCCCCCCGGCCCTTAGCGTTGTCGCCAACGCCTCTTGCTACCGTCTCCGAAGGCCAAACCGGGAGGAGGGGAGCTGAACTGGATCTAAACCGATCTAGCTGAAACAAATGAAGATGGCAGAAAAGAAAGAAGGAAGGACAAGAAATTTTATTTTTTATTATAATTTATTTAATAAATTATTAAATAATTTTGCAAACTTTTTTAAATGCTTATACATATTGTTTAAAATTGTAGCAAAAGCATAAGATGTGTATTTTGATGTTTGGCGAAGCCTGGAGCTCGTCAAAGCTTAACGCTTTAATGCTAAGTAAAAGATTTATATAAATCGAACGTAGTATTATATTGCGTAGGTTATATTAAGATGATGATTATATAACTATATGATTGTGGACTAAGAATGGATTATTGAATGAGCAACTTAATTGTTGAATGTTTGATATGATGATGCAACAGTAGAAATTTTGATCATGCAACGATGAAATGAGTAAGTGATAATAGTATTATGATGAGTTGGTTATGGGTATGTCCAAGGATTGAGCATTGAAATAATTGCTTGATGTTTAAAAGTTGTAGATTTATTGTAAATTTTTAGTAAAGTACTATTTAAATATCCATGGAATGCTAAGATAATTCATAAAGATGGTGGAGGTCTCAATATTTATATTGTGATGAAAAAGTGGTGAAAATGGTTTAAAAATATTGTGACATGATATGGAATTATGAATGGACATTTGTGATTTGGTGATTATATGAACATTGAAATGGAGAGCTAATGATTGTGAATTTTATTTGAATGTGTATAGTTATATATTATTAACATGAATGACTCTGTGTGAGGGTATAATCTTGAATGGTTGAGGATTATGGTTATAGTGCTTGAAAAATATTGAGATGCGGTAAATATTACTAAGGTAATATTTAAATATTTATGGATTGCCATTAAGGCCTAAGACAACAACATATGCTTAGTATTAAAATGTGGAAGAAAATGCGATGGTATGATATGAAAATCACGCAGGATCTTAATAAATTGTGAATAGATCTTTTGAGACCCTAATTGAATGAGTGAGAACATGTAGGTGTATACACACACATCTGCTGTGTGCTAAGTGAGTGAATTCAAACGTGCTAATTAAATGAAAATTGATTTCTGATTGAATATTGATTGAGGACTGTAAACACTAATTTTGTCCGGATTGAGCAATAGGTCACTTCAAAATTAGTTAAAATAAATCTTGACATTGCAAACACTTTTTAATTACGTCTTTTTGTTGGTTGCGGAATTACAGCCCATTTGTACTTTTTTATTGAGCTCAGAATTCTTTGTTTGGGCCTTTTGTTTTAGATTAATTTTGGTAGGATTTTGGACTTTTATTTTTTGTATTATTTGTTTTTATTAAAAATTAAAAAAAAATTAAAAAATAGAGCTATTACTCGCTACCAAGAGAGGCTGGGCAGCCTCTTCTGGCAGCCACTTTTTTGACTTCACAGCCCTCATTGGCAGCTGATTTTCAACTGCCAATTGATCATATCCTACAATCTCAGGGATATGATTACTAAGACAAGAAAAACCAGACTTAATCTGTGTTTAAAATAAAGGGAGGGAAGAGCAATCAGAGGAGGCAGAATCTTTTGTTTTTCCAGTGTTTAGCTATAACTCCAATTGCCATAAAACCTCACCAGCCTTCACAGCCACCATAAGCAGAGACCTCCGCCACTCCTGTCCAAGTCGGCCCGACACGGTGGCACGATATCAACTACCCAAAATAACAGATCAAGGCACAAGGACCACCAGCTCCACCACACCACCCCCTACCCAGTCCCTACGCGTCGCCCACTCAACACCATCACCTCGCTAAACAGCCCTCTCAATCTCAAACCCCAAATCGCCACAGATCTCCTGCCAAGATCAAAACCCAACCACTACGAAAGAGAAATCAAAAACAGCAAGCAAAGTCCTAAAATACCCATTTCTTATATTCCAGAAAATCAACAGGAAAAAAACACCAAAACTCACCAATTCCAAGCGTACGAGCAAAGCAATCAAACATCAAAACACAACTCAAAAAAGGGTTTTGGATTTTGTTGAGATTCAGATTTTTTAAAGGAAATCAGAGAGGTAAACAAGGACGAGGAGGGAAGAGGCACGACTATCGGCGGCGGTAAAGAAGCCGGTGGTCCGCGATGGCTTGAACCAAGGCCGGGCCGACGGCGGTGGGATTGGCCAGCTCTGATTTCAATTTGGAGAGGAACTGCCTTTAGTTCGAGAAAGAATGAAGCAATAATAGTAGAAGAGTTTGTACCAAAAAACCAAGAGAAGAAAGTGTAAATTGTTAAAATGTTTACTTGGTTTGTTTATTCACGTGAGTACCTGTTTGATTTGAGGATATCTGACATGCTATTGGGTTTGACATTATTAAATTAATAATTGCTTAGTTATGAACTTATCAAATTTGACTTTTGGACTTTGTCTGCGCACAATTTTTTTTTTCTATATAATAGTTTTGTTGCATGTTTAATTAGCTTTTTGACTGTAGATGTATTTATCTTCAATCCTCAACACTATCACCGATTTGCATAAAAAATATTTAAAATTTGTTTTATTATTTGTTAGGTTTGAAAAGTTAGATTTGACTTGATGAGATTTGTATTTATAAAAGGCTATACTATAAATTTATATGTTTGCACTTTATTTATGAATTTATTACATGATGGGATTTATAATTATGAAAACTGCAAAACAAGTTTAAAGAATAGAAATCCTAAGATTGAAACGCTAATAAATATTGGATTTATATATGATGCACTGACAGTGTATAGTTTCTATACACTGTCAATGCATCAGAGGTTGACACCTCATCAATAGGCTCTTATATGCAAATATAAATAAATTTTTTTAATTTGCCAATAAGGGCCTATTGATAAGGTGTCAACTTCTTATGCATTGACAGTGTATAAAAATTATACACTGTCAGTGCATCATATACAAACTCATAAATATTTGCTCGGTGGATTAAAATTATGAAGTTTATGTATAATTATGAATTAGTTTGACGATTGGAATTTCAAAAGGATTATGCTTGAGTAATGTTTTTGGAAAATCTTGACGTGAGAAAATTTCTTTTCAAGTCTAACCAATTTAATACAAAATTTAAAAAGATATTTTCGATATTTAATAATCATATTCGTCATTTAAAAAATAAGAATTACAAATAAAAATGAAATTAATTAAAAATTAAAAATTGAATAAAAAAAGTAAATATTATATTGATAAATTAGAATTAAATAATTAAGACTTAGGATTGAAATAAAAAAATGGAAAGAAAATAAAATTATTTAAATATGGATTATTCTAATGATAGAATTTAAAAAAGAATTGTGTTTGATTAGTTTTCATTAAATATTCCTAGGGGTGAAAGTTTACTCTAAATTTTACTAGTTTAATGGAAGGTTTAAAGGAAAATTTTCAATATTAAATGATTCACGTTTGTTTAAAAGATATAAAAATAAAAGTTTAAAATAATAACAAGATAAAATTATAGAAATCATCATCATTATCAGAGCTTTTATCCAAATACTGAGATAAGCTATATGAATAAATATATGACCTTACATTAAGTCATCAACATAAATAGGAGACGCTCCAAGAGATTTTATATAATGGTTCATCTCAAAATAATAGAGATAAAAATTAAAAATTAAAAAAAAAGAATAAAAATGACAGGATTCCAAGGATGTTTAAATAATGATTCTTAAAAAATCCTTTAGTGAACTTTTTTTCCTAACCTCACTATCAGTGCTTTTATCCAAATACTGAGATAGATTATATGAACCAATACATGACTTTACGTTAAGTCATTAGCATAAATAGGAGACGTTACAACGGATTTTACGTAATGATTCATCTCAAAATAATAGAGATAAAAATTAAAAATTAAAAAAAAGAAGAATAAAAATGACAAGATTCCAAGGAAGTTCAAATAACAATTCTTAAAAAATCCTTTAGTGAACTTTTTTTCCTAACCTCGCTAAAGTATTGAGGCATAAAAAAAAGGATAATTATTTTATATAATGCCAGTGGAGTTTTTTAACTCTACAAGTGAAATTATGATAATGACACATGCTATTTAAAATATTAAATAAATAAATAATAAAATAAGATATATGTCATCGTCCTAATCTTACTTTTAGAGTCAAAAACTCCATTGGTAGTGTATAAAATAATTATAAAAAAAATCAATACATAAAGATCTTGTTTACTTTTCAAACAAGAATTTTTTTTTTATGAAATAAAATTGATTAAAAAATAATTTGATTGTAACAAAATAAATTAATTGAATTATTTGTAATATTAAATTAAGATCATTTTCATTAAGACTAATAGATAACATATGTTTAATTGGTATCTTTTTCAATGACATTAAAGTATTAATATTTTTTCCGCAGTATTTTCAAATTCAAACTTGTTTTTCATAGGTTAAAATTACTATTTTTATTTAATATTAATTAATTTTAAATTTTGATTAAAGGACAATATTTTTAAATTAAATATTAATTACACCAAGATAGAAAAAATTTGGTAGCAATTCTTTATGTTGTAAAAATCATCTAGGGTAGAAAATTATAAAAAAAATTGTTATGACACTATTTTTTTATGAAAAAGAAGGTAATGTACAAAGGAAAAGCTAACTCCGCATACTTAAATAGGGTTACTACGTATATGGGCTATAAATGCTTAAGTAGAATTGCCTGAGGCTTAATACCTAGATATACCCTCAATGTTTACCATAAAATAGAATTAAATTCTCAATATTTAATTGCATAAAAATCAATCCATTAAGATTTATTTTAAGCAGTTAAAACCTAAAAGTTTTAAAATTTTAAGTACATTTTCGTTAAATTTTTCTTACTGTTGTTAAGTTTTAATTGCAGTTTAAGGGTAATAGCAATTAAAGAACTTAATGATAATGTATTTAATTATGTTATTTTGAAATGTTTAGGCATTAATTGCTTATAATAAAACTTAATAGACTGATTCTATGTAATTAAATTTTGAGAGCTTAATTCTATTTTGTGGTAAACGTTAAGGGCATATATAAGTATTAAGCTAATTGTTTGAAATTAACATTTCAAAATGAGAGTTAACCTTTTCATCTTTCTAGTTGATGTTTTGAAAATCCATGCACTTTGCCCCTCCAACTAAAATGAACAAATATGTAAATAAAAGTATAAAAATTTAGGCTTAATATCCAAATATATCCTCCTGTAAAATCCGAATTTTATTATACTGTATGCCATATGTGTACATTATTGATAGTAGAAATAAAAATTTTGTGAAATTAAATCGAATGTGAGTTCCACTTTTCAATCTAAGAGATGATTTATAGTGTAGTGTATAAAGAAAGAGAAATAAATATTAAAGTGTAACAAGATACTGTTGGGATTTAATTATTATGGTATGAGAGCATTAAATGAGGTAAGACAAAGTTAATAATTGTGGTTGACATTGGCGTGGGAAAGAAGAAGAATAAAAGGAGAAATTGTAGTCAAAAATGTGCAGAGACCTTGTCGCCCGTTCCCTTTTTGACTGCAAGCCGTTCCTTTGGCTGGAAATTCTTCATCATTTAATGGGCTGTCAGACGAATGGAGAAAAGAGAGGAAGGAGAGCCAATCAACGTGGGCGGCTGGAAGAAGTTGGCGAGAAGGAGAGAAAATTTAGTCAATAACATGACGTCTTTTGCTGCCTTTTCTACCCGTTTTAATGCCGTTCAGATGTTCTCTTGATGCAATTTTCTTCATGAATTAATGCACTGCCAGACGAGGTAATGATGAAGGAAGGGATAAGGAGCAGATGGTGAATCCTGATTGGACTAACATGCCTATATAAGGAGGCTTCAAGAGGAGAAACGATGGAAGCAAACTTCTCCTCCTTAAACAACCGTCTCACCCAATCCTTGGATTTCTGCAAGTTAACTTTTCTTCCCTTTCCTCACGTACAGGAACCGTGAAAACCTCACTCTTAACTAGCCAAACCTTCGTCTAATGTTGAAGAAATAAGGAAACAGACAACTAAGCTAAGAAAGGCAAGAAAACATTCTGTTGTTGGAAGAGCAGCTCAGTAAAGGTGAGTTTCATAGCTTTTATAGTGTTCTTGATATTTAATCATAGATATAGCCTGGTTGTAGTTGAACAATATAAGAAAATAGATGGAAAAATAACCAAGAATGAGTAAGGAAACACGACGGGCGAGTAGAAAATTGCTAGTCGAAATGGGTTAGTACTCGCCCAAAGGATGGGACGAGGTTAGGAGAAAGTTTATGTGAGTTCGCCAACATGTGGTCCCGGCGGGCGAGGACCCGTGATCGCCAGTGTGCGAGAATGGCGATAATAGTAGTCGTCCATGTAAAGTTGATGATAACCAGTAGGGCGAGTAGGTGAAAAAGAAGGCGCCAACGTATTCCATTACAAGGGCGAACTCCCACGAATAAGCCGCTAATGGAAAGCGAGCAATGACGGGCGAATGGCGAACTGAGTTCGCCAAATTGCCATATGTTTTAGGAAAAATATAAGTTTTTTTGGAAAATATTAATAATGTGAATAAATGCTTTGCAGACGGGAATCGAGCAAGGCGGGCGAGAACCTAAGCCGTATCAGACGAGGTAAGGAAGTTGTATGTGATGCAAGTGCATGTCCTGTGGAGTAAAAACGTTAAGAAAATATCGGAATTTGTTTTATTTTCTGACATGCATCGTTTGATAAATTGTTTTGGTTTCGGGCGAGCTACAAGCCGCCATAAGTTCTTTGGTTGGTCGAATTGACTAAGGCGGGCGAGTAGTTTTGTGCTAGACAGAAACTCAGGCGAGCCAATGGCGAGCTCTCGGTTTGAGATTTGGGCGAGTGCTTTGTTTTAAAGAGAAATCTGGTAAGCCATAGTTGGGCGAACCCTTTTAAAGTGTTTGGGCGAATGACCCTTGTTTTAAAGTTAAAGGCGGGCGAACTGTTATCAGCCAGCCATACTTGTGTTTTGAAAACTCTGAGGCGGGCGACTATTATTCGCCGTCTTGTCGAGTAGTCAGGGCGAGCTACTGAGGGCGAGTAGGCTCTGGCGAACGATTTTTAAATGTAATTTCGTAAATGAAAAATGAAGTATTTTAATTATTTTGAAAATAGAAAATATCAAATTCTCGGGCGAGTAGTCCCTTGGGCGAATTGGCTAATGGGCGAGCTGACCCTGGGCGAACTAGCCGTGGGCGAACCGGCTCCCAACCTGCCTTTCTTTCATAGAAAATGTTGAAAATGAAGGGTTGTTTTACTTGTTATAAACCCTTTTGGAAACTAAATCATTTTATGGAACGATAACTTGATTTTGAGACAATAGGCCATGAGTTCATGCATTATCACTCATGTACTTTGCGTGACCTAACTAGGGCGATGGCTCGGGTCAAATAGACCAGCGAGTGCACCCTGGGGCGTCACAGGGCTGATTGACCTGCCAAGTCTTCAGCGGTCTCGAGGTCACTTGGCAAGTGGACCCGAGGACCACCTATAGATTATGGCCATACATCTAGATGAGATAGCCGTGAGGGGCGATGGCCTACGGGTGCACCCCAAAAGCGGATGACTTGTGTTCTTTGCATGATTTGAATTATTGCCTAGTCTCAATTAAAAGATTTATGAAAGGATCTGGTGAATCCTGTTGTTTTGTTAACTGTGTTTATTATTTCCTAATGAGTGTGATCGTTAGGATGATTAAATGATTTTGAGATTTTAGCTTTTGTATTTTTTTAAAGCAGCATACACCTTCTTTACTGAGCACATTGTCGCTCACTCCTTATTTTCCACTCCACAGATAACTGATTCGAACTAAGAGACTTACCTTCCAGAGATTTGATATCGAAGGTATGTTATATTCTTTTATATATTCAGCAAAGTTGTACAGTACTACTTTAACTACGAAGGGAATGTATATACATCTTAAGGAAGATACTTTATTAATTCATAATGTAGTAAAAGCTGTTAAGCACCACAGACAGCCCAACCGGTAAATAAGTGTAGTTTACAAGTGAATATTCTGTTGTATAGTGGTTTTGGGATGTTACAGATTTAATGGTATCAGAGCAGGGTTGGTCGGATGTCTAACGATGCTTAAAGTAAATGGTGAAATAGTATACATTCCCCTGTAGTACTGTATAAACTGAATATATAATTGATGTGTTAATATAAGTGATAAACGATTTCTGTGGTACAGATATGAGTGGAAGGAGGAGGATGCGCTCAGTGAGAGGTATAGGCCGAGGTAGGGCGGCACAGACTCCGGAACCACAGACACCGGAACCTGCCCCAAGACCTCCACGTCCTATACAGCTAGAGAGCATCGATAATCGTGTAACTCAGGTGGAGAGGTTAATAGCAGATTTTATGGCTATGTATCAGGCGGATAGAGCCGCAGATAGGGCAGAGAGGGAGAGAGCTACAGCTCCCGCAGCCCCAGTAGAGGCACCTGCACCGCCACAGCCGGCACCAGCTGTGCCTGAGCCTGAGCCTATCCACCACCAGCACCTCAGCCACCGATAGCTCCACCACAGCCACTGATTCAGCAGACACGAAATGCAGAGTCATATTGTAATGTGGCATTGGTGAAATCATTTAAGAAATTGGATCCACCGAAGTTTAAAGGTACTAGGGATCCATTGGTGGCAGAACAGTGGGTTATAGAGATTGATAGATTACTCGAGATTATGAGATGTTCAGAGACAGAGAAAGTGGGCCTAGCTGTGTTCCAACTGGCAGATGATGCGAGACATTGGTGGAAGGCCACCCAGACGGTATTATTTGCTCAGCATCAGGATCTGTCATGGGATATGTTTGTGGAAGCTTTTAGAAGGCAATATATTCCTGACACTGCTCAAGATAAATTACAACAGGAATTTATGGATTTAGTACAGGGTAGTATGTCAGTAAATGAGTATGAGGCTAAATTTACTACCTTGAGCCGTTTTGATCCACAGACCAGTACAAATGCCCGGTATAAGATTTCGAGATTTAAAGCGGGTTTGAGGCCATCCATCAGAGTAAAGCTAGCCCCATTTGTTATACAGACTTATGATGAGATAGTTCAACGGGCTCAGTTATGTGAGAGGGACTATGAGCAGTTCCAGTCCGATTTCAGTAGCAAGAGTAAAGGCAAAGGAAAGGGAAAAGCTAAGAGGTTTATGGAGGATAGAGCAGGTAGAGAGCAGTTTAAGAAGACCAGATCTTCGGGCATACAGATTTCAGAGGGCAAAATTGATAGACCAGCAGTTTCTACTCCTGCTAGTGGCCCCACTACCACTCAGAGGAGTGTTGCGCCCTTATGTAGACATTGCGGAAGGTCGCATGGATCGCGCCCTTGTCCTGTAATGACTGGAGTATGTTTTAGATGTGGACAGACGGGGCACTTTATTAAGGATTGCCCGATGCGTAGAGAGTCGACTGCTTCTACTATACCTCCTGCAGTACCTCAGATAGCGGCCCCGGCAGCTCAGAATGCACCCGAGAAAGCGACACCCTCACAGCCAAGACGGGCGACAGCCGCAGAAAAGGGTAAGAAGGTTGTGACTCAGGGTCGGGTGTACGCGTTGGATCAGGAGACTGCCGACGCCTCTATCGATGTGATTAAAGGTAAAATTTATCTTTTTGATATTCCCGTAATTGCCTTAATTGACCCGGGTTCTACCCACTCATTCTTATCGCCTGTATATGCCAACAGGACCCCAGTAGAGCCGGAGTTGTTAGAATATACATTGCGAGTGAAAACTCCTTTTAATGATTTTCAGATGACAGATGTGATTTATAGGGGTTGTGAATTGACTATAGGAGAGAAGGTTGTGACAGCTAACCTAATTTTACTGGATATATATGATTTTGATATCATTTTAGGAATGGATTGGTTGGCTGCAAATCATGTTAGTTTGGACTGTAATACTAAGTTTATTACCTTCTCTTATCCCGAAAAGTACATTGTAAAGTTATTGTAAATTAATAAAAGTATGAGAATTTATGTTGTGAAATGACATGTGTACTGAAATTGTGGTTGTGTATGAATGTTTATGAAGGATATATTGCTAGTGTGGAGGATGTTGAGAGGAAGCATCCAAAAATACAAGAGATTCCTGTGGTTAAGGACTTCTCGGATGTATTTCCAGAGGATTTACCAGGGTTACCACCGGATCGAGAGACGGAGTTTATGATTGAGTTGGTACCCGGTACGGAGCCGATTTCTAGACCCCCATATAGGATGGCACTGACAGAGTTGGATGAGCTCAAGAAGCAACTCCAAGAGTTATTAGATAAGGGATTTATACGTCCCAGTGTGTCACCGTGGGGAGCTCCAGTATTATTTGTTCGGAAAAAGGATGGTAGCCTCCGGTTATGTATTGATTATCGGATGTTGAATCGGGCTACCGTTAAGAATAAGTATCCACTGCCTCGGATTGATGATTTGTTTGATCAGCTCAGAGGTGCACAGGTGTTTTCCAAGATAGACCTTCGATCAGGCTATCACCAGTTGAAGATTAAGGAGTCGGATGTGCATAAGACAGCCTTTCGAACTCGCTATGGCCACTATGGTTCTTAGTGATGCCATTTGGACTGACCAATGCCCCTGCAGCTTTTATGAGTTTGATGAATGAGGTATTTCATTCATTTTTGGACAAGTTTGTCATAGTATTTATTGATGACATACTGATTTACTCTAAGACTTCAGAGGAGCATGAGCAGCATTTGCAGATTGTTCTACAGACCCTCAGAGAGCGAAAGTTATATGCTAAGCTTAGTAAGTGCGAGTTCTGGCTTGACCACATTATATTTCTCGGACATGTAGTGTCGAGAGACGGGGTATCAGTTGATCCGTCCAAGATAGAGGCCATTGTTCAGTGGAAGAGGCCTAACACGGTTACCGAGATACGGAGTTTTTTAGGTCTTGCCGGATATTATCGCAGGTTTGTGGAGGGATTTTCTAGACTTGCTGCTCCATTGACACGACTCACACGTAAGGATGTAAAGTTTGAGTGGAATGATGCGTGTGAGCGTAGTTTTGGTGAACTTAAGAAGAGATTGACTAGTGCCCCCGTATTAGCCCTTCCTAGCGGATCAGGTGGATTTGTGGTGTATACGGATGCATCCGCTCAAGGTTTAGGGTGTGTGCTCATGCAGCATGGTCGGGTTATAGCCTATGGTTCTCGACAGTTGAAGGATCATGAGAAGAATTACCCGACACATGACTTGGAGCTAGCCGCAGTGGTGTTTGCACTGAAGATATGGCGACATTATTTGTACGGAGAGAAATTTCAGATATATACAGACCATAAGAGTCTGAAGTATATATTCTCACAGAAAGTTGAATTTGAGACAGCGACGGTGGATGGAACTATTAAAGGACTATGATTGTGAGATTCTGTATCACCCAGGTAAAGCTAATGTAGTAGCTGATGCACTGAGCCGTAAGCATGTTGGCATGGTATCGTACATGATGATCAGGGAACATGAGTTGATAGAGCAGTTCTCTAACCTCAGTTTGACAGTTGTTTCCTCTGACCAGTATGGGTTTACAGCTAGTTTTCGTATCGAGCCGGATTTGATGAATCGAATTAAGGAAGCTCAGAGGAGTGATGATTATTGTATTGGGGTGGCCAACCAGATTCAAATGGGAGATGAGTTGGATTTTGAGATTGGCACCGATGAGATACTGAGGTTTAGAGGTCGGATATGTGTTCCCGGTGATCAGCAGCTTAGAGATTTGATTTTATCAGAGGCTCATACCTCTAGATACACGTTACATCCGGGTAGTACTAAGATGTACCAGAATCTCCGGAAAGTGTACTGGTGGCCTAAGATGAAAAAGGACATCGCAGATTTTGTTGCAAGATGTCTAACATGCCAGCAGATTAAGATTGAACATCAGAAGCCGGCAGGTATGCTTCGACCATTATCGATTCCTACGTGGAAATGGGAGCATGTAACTATGGATTTTATTATGGGATTACCACGGACCCGGAAGGGGTACGATGCTATTTGGGTGATAGTCGACAGATTGACTAAGTCTGCTCATTTCTTAGCCATGAAATCTACAGATTCAGTTAGTGCCTTAGCCGAATTGTATGTCAGGGAGATAGTGAAGTTACATGGTGTTCCAGTGAGTATCACCTCTGATAGGGACTCTCGCTTCACCTCTCATTTTTGGGAGAGATTTCAGGAGGCTATGGGATCCCAGTTGAGTTTTAGCACCGCTTTTCATCCACAGACTGATGGGCAGTCCGAGCGTACGATACAGACGCTCGAGGATATGTTGAGAGCGTGTGCATTGGATTTTAGAGGCTCATGGGACGATCATTTACCCCTGGCAGAGTTTGCTTATAATAATAGTTTTCATACGAGTATCGGCATGGCACCATATGAGGCCTTGTATGGCAGACGATGCAGATCACCGATAGCGTGGGAAGAAGTTGGAGACCGTAAACTGTTAGCTCCCGATTTGGTCGAGCAGGCTTCTAGTGATGTACGGATAATATGTGAGAAGCTCAGAACAGCTCAGAGTCGGCAGAAGAGTTATGCAGATATTAGACGCCGACCCTTGGAGTTTATAGCAGGTGATTATGTATTTTTAAAGGTTTCACCGTCCAAAGGTATTATGAGATTCGGGAAGAGAGGAAAGTTGAGTCCTCGATACATTGGGCCTTATGAGATCTTAGATCGCGTTGGAGATGTGGCATATCGGTTAGCACTACCACCAGAGTTGTCAGGAGTGCATAACGTATTCCATGTCTCGATGTTGAGAAAGTACAATCCAGATCCTTCTCACGTGATTCGACATGAGCCACTGGAGATCAGAGAGGACATGAGTTACGTTGAGAAACCGGTGCGGATTCTGGATAGGAAAGATAAGGTATTGCGATCTAAGACGATTTCGTTGGTTAAAGTGCTCTGGCAGTATCATAATGAGGAGGAGGCTACTTGGGAGTTAGAGAGCCTTATGCATGAGAGGTATCCGGAGCTCTTTCAGTGATAGGTCCAAGTTAAATTTGGAGGACCAAATTTCTTAAGGTGGGGAGAAATGTAAAATCCGAATTTTATTATACTGTATGCCATATGTGTACATTATTGATAGTGGAAATAAAAATTTTGTGAAATTAAATCGAATGTGAGTTCCACTTTTCAATCTAAGAGATGATTTATAGTGTAGTGTATAAAGAAAGAGAAATAAATATTAAAGTGTAACAAGATACTGTTGGGATTTAATTATTATGGTATGAGAGCATTAAATGAGGTAAGACAAAGTTAATAATTGTGGTTGACATTGGCGTGGGAAAGAAGAAGAATAAAAGGAGAAATTGTAGTCAAAAATGTGCAGAGACCTTGTCGCCCGTTCCCTTTTTGACTGCAAGCCGTTCCTTTGGCTGGAAATTCTTCATCATTTAATGGGCTGTCAGACGAATGGAGAAAAGAGAGGAAGGAGAGCCAATCAACGTGGGCGGCTGGAAGAAGTTGGCGAGAAGGAGAGAAAATTTAGTCAATAACATGACGTCTTTTGCTGCCTTTTCTACCCGTTTTAATGCCGTTCAGATGTTCTCTTGATGCAATTTTCTTCATGAATTAATGCACTGCCAGACGAGGTAATGATGAAGGAAGGGATAAGGAGCAGATGGTGAATCCTGATTGGACTAACATGCCTATATAAGGAGGCTTCAAGAGGAGAAACGATGGAAGCAAACTTCTCCTCCTTAAACAACCGTCTCACCCAATCCTTGGATTTCTGCAAGTTAACTTTTCTTCCCTTTCCTCACGTACAGGAACCGTGAAAACCTCACTCTTAACTAGCCAAACCTTCGTCTAATGTTGAAGAAATAAGGAAACAGACAACTAAGCTAAGAAAGGCAAGAAAACATTCTGTTGTTGGAAGAGCAGCTCAGTAAAGGTGAGTTTCATAGCTTTTATAGTGTTCTTGATATTTAATCATAGATATAGCCTGGTTGTAGTTGAACAATATAAGAAAATAGATGGAAAAATAACCAAGAATGAGTAAGGAAACACGACGGGCGAGTAGAAAATTGCTAGTCGAAATGGGTTAGTACTCGCCCAAAGGATGGGACGAGGTTAGGAGAAAGTTTATGTGAGTTCGCCAACATGTGGTCCCGGCGGGCGAGGACCCGTGATCGCCAGTGTGCGAGAATGGCGATAATAGTAGTCGTCCATGTAAAGTTGATGATAACCAGTAGGGCGAGTAGGTGAAAAAGAAGGCGCCAACGTATTCCATTACAAGGGCGAACTCCCACGAATAAGCCGCTAATGGAAAGCGAGCAATGACGGGCGAATGGCGAACTGAGTTCGCCAAATTGCCATATGTTTTAGGAAAAATATAAGTTTTTTTGGAAAATATTAATAATGTGAATAAATGCTTTGCAGACGGGAATCGAGCAAGGCGGGCGAGAACCTAAGCCGTATCAGACGAGGTAAGGAAGTTGTATGTGATGCAAGTGCATGTCCTGTGGAGTAAAAACGTTAAGAAAATATCGGAATTTGTTTTATTTTCTGACATGCATCGTTTGATAAATTGTTTTGGTTTCGGGCGAGCTACAAGCCGCCATAAGTTCTTTGGTTGGTCGAATTGACTAAGGCGGGCGAGTAGTTTTGTGCTAGACAGAAACTCGGGCGAGCCAATGGCGAGCTCTCGGTTTGAGATTTGGGCGAGTGCTTTGTTTTAAAGAAAAATCTGGTAAGCCATAGTTGGGCGAACCCTTTTAAAGTGTTTGGGCGAACGACCCTTGTTTTAAAGTTAAAGGCGGGCGAACTGTTATCAGCCAGCCATACTTGTGTTTTGAAAACTCTGAGGCGGGCGACTATTATTCGCCGTCTTGTCGAGTAGTCAGGGCGAGCTACTGAGGGCGAGTAGGCTCTGGCGAACGATTTTTAAATGTAATTTCGTAAATGAAAAATGAAGTATTTTAATTATTTTGAAAATAGAAAATATCAAATTCTCGGGCGAGTAGTCCCTTGGGCGAATTGGCTAATGGGCGAGCTGACCCTGGGCGAACTAGCCGTGGGCGAACCGGCTCCCAACCTGCCTTTCTTTCATAGAAAATGTTGAAAATGAAGGGTTGTTTTACTTGTTATAAACCCTTTTGGAAACTAAATCATTTTATGGAACGATAACTTGATTTTGAGACAATAGGCCATGAGTTCATGCATTATCACTCATGTACTTTGCGTGACCTAACTAGGGCGATGGCTCGGGTCAAATAGACCAGCGAGTGCATCCTGGGGCGTCACAGGGCTGATTGACCTGCCAAGTCTTCAGCGGTCTCGAGGTCACTTGGCAAGTGGACCCGAGGACCACCTATAGATTATGGCCATACATCTAGATGAGATAGCCGTGAGGGGCGATGGCCTACGGGTGCACCCCAAAAGCGGATGACTTGTGTTCTTTGCATGATTTGAATTATTGCCTAGTCTCAATTAAAAGATTTATGAAAGGATCTGGTGAATCCTGTTGTTTTGTTAACTGTGTTTATTATTTCCTAATGAGTGTGATCGTTAGGATGATTAAATGATTTTGAGATTTTAGCTTTTGTATTTTTTTAAAGCAGCATACACCTTCTTTACTGAGCACATTGTCGCTCACTCCTTATTTTCCACTCCACAGATAACTGATTCGAACTAAGAGACTTACCTTCCAGAGATTTGATATCGAAGGTATGTTATATTCTTTTATATATTCAGCAAAGTTGTACAGTACTACTTTAACTACGAAGGGAATGTATATACATCTTAAGGAAGATACTTTATTAATTCATAATGTAGTAAAAGCTGTTAAGCACCACAGACAGCCCAACCGGTAAATAAGTGTAGTTTACAAGTGAATATTCTGTTGTATAGTGGTTTTGGGATGTTACACCTCCACATTGGCCACAAAATGAAATTAAGTCCTCAACATTTAACTGTATGGAAATTAATCCTAAACGTTTAAAAATAACAGAATTAAAGATATTTTTGTTAAATTCTTTAATTTTCGTTACTTTTGCATAGTAATAAAACTTAATGGCGTTAGAGAGAGTTAATGGAATTATCCTTAATTTTATTATTTTGAAACGTTTAGAATTGATTTTAATACAATTAAATGTTGAGGAATTGATTTTATTTTGAAACAAACGTGGAAGATATTAAGCCAAAAATTTACATCCCAAGTCACTCTTAAAGAAATATCTTGGAAACTCATTACTAGCTAGACCTCTATACATAGTACTTAAATCTTAAATGTTAATATTTTGTTTTTTAGTGAACAATGTTTTTTTGGGGGGTAATATGGTTAGATATTTCATGTTTTTCATGAGTTTAACCTTTTCTCTATGTGAATTTAAGGATACATGTTTTTATATCGATTTAAAGTACTTAAAATTTTATCTTTTTAAGTACTCTTCACAAGAATCAAAATATTAACAAGAAAATAAGACTTATCTTTACTAGGAAAGTTAACCTGTATTTTTAATGATGTATTTTTAATGATCTATGCCTATCCATTATGAAAAAAATTTGAAGTCATATTAAATAAAGGAAAAATCTAGAAATTGATTATTAGAGTGATGGGGGCATATTGGATGTCAAGGAAAATAGGTGAATTGATGTGCAATATTGTTCTTTACTTTTATCAATTTACTTTGACAACAATAATCTTCTATGATGAGAAAAGGTTTTTTTTTTTTAATCACAAGATATTTCCAAATCACACTAAGTATGAAATTTTAAGTTTTTATTTTACAAACACTTGAAATTTCTCTTTGAACGGGTCTTTAGGGTTTATCTTAAGTTATTGATTGACTTTTTCGTGATTAGTTTGGAAAGGCTACCCCATCAAAGGAATTGATTGGAAATTAAATGTATTTTCAATAAAGGATTTACACAAAGTTTCTCTCCCATTTCTCTTTCATCTTTTGAGCTAACTTTGTTCCCCACCTAATTGAATTTCGATACATTTTCTTTTGCCCTTTACTCCTTTATCACTTTTACTATCTGTTGCTTGCATTTGTTGCTGGAAACTTATTTATTTATTAATTAATTATCTAAAATTTAAAATTACACTTATTTATTATTGAATAGCCATTTAGAAATTTGTAAGTGAAACATGCCCAAAGTAAAATACAAATTCTTTTTTAAATTGATTGGTGCCTTGGAAGTGAAACATGCCCAAAGTAAAAAATACATTTCTTTTTAAATTGACTGGTGCCTTCGTGGTGAGATTTCTCAATCATAACTAAGCTTGCCAAGAAACATTGCATAAACAAAATTGAAAGAGAATAGAAGTAGGTGTTGTTCATGATGCTTAAATTTTGAATTAATATTTGATGCAGTGATATTATATAATTTTTATATACTGTTAGTTAATAATAAAAGTTATTTTATTAATGAATGAAGTTAAAAATTAAGCAAATCCTTAAAAATAAATATCAAAATAAAATTTTTAATTCATTTTAAAAGGTTTTTGTATTTTTTAAGCTTATTCATTAATGAGATGGTATTTTGTGGTTGACTGATAGTATGTAGAACTATACATTATCAATGTATCAAATATAAACTACTAAATTTTTTAAATATATATTTTATAATAAATGTCAAATTTTTGACATTCGGAATAGAAGGAAAATTCTTTTTTTATGAGAAAAAAGGGATGGTAAGCCAACTGAGCATGATTAAATGGGGTTACTTTGTATATAGATTACAAATACTTACACAGGCTTTTAGGATATTAATTTTTTTTTGATTACACATAAAATTAGCATTACATGAGGGTTAATGTTTTCATTTTTCCAACCGATATTTTGAAAATCCATACATTTTGATCCTACCAACTAAAATAAATAAATAAATAAATAAATATAACTTCACGTGCCAAGAAATTTTAGACAAGCATCATGGAATGGAAACTGATAATTACCTTCTAGAACTCTAACCATAGTACTTAGCTTCTATATGTTATTCATTTGGTTTTTTGTGATCTAATTTTCTTCAATTATGACTCAATATTTAGATTTTGAGCGGAGTTAATTACCTTTCCAAGTGACTTTAAGAATACATATTTTTACATTGATTAAGTATTAACCTCCTTAAAAGCAAATATTTCCCAAATTCTCACATTTTCCAACAACCTGTAAATCTACCGATTCATCCTTATGGAAAGGACTGGTAGCATGTATCCCTCTCATCAAGGAATATATAAGATGACGTGTCGGGAAAGGACTCTCCTTGAATCTATGGTCTGATAAATGGTTTACAAATGATACAGTTGCCAACCTAACATCCCAACCAATCCCATATAATTTACAAAATCTGACTGTCAACCACATTATAGACACACCAATTGCATATTGGGATCTGCAGTACTCGAACCGCATGATTCAAATGTTATTCTTCTAAGAATTCAAGGAATCCCACTTCCACTATCCGATGCTGATGACATACCCTATTTGTCCCTCTCAAAATCAGGATAAGTCAGCACTAACTCCCTATACAACAATCTAATACTCCAAAAAGTTCATTTCAATAGTCCACCACTTCCTTGGAAATATAATTGGAAGCTTAAAGTAAAATCTAGAATAAAGTTTTTCCTATGGCTTACCTCACTTAATAAAATATCAACCTCAGCTTTTCTTTGCTCAAGGAATTCAATCCAATCCCCGATATGTATTATGTGTAACCAAGAAGAGGAAATTATACATCATCTATTCAACACATGTATGTACCTATTTCCAACCTCTATGGACAAAACTAAATTGGAAATGGAACTCCAAGAATATTCACTTAACCCTTCTACTCAGATACTTATCTTCAACCACTAACAGCATAAAAGCTGCATCAAAAGAGATACCTGCTGCATCTCTACTGCCCACTCTTCTTTGGAGTGTATGGAAAACAAGAAATGATATCATTTTCAATGAAAAAAAAATCCCCCGCAACAAATTATTACTAATGCCATAACCCTTATTCTAGATCTCCAAACACAACACAAACATCCTCCAAGCTACCCGCAAGTTAAACTTATATCCTGGACCCCAGCATCACCTCCTTTTATCAAACTAAACACAGATGGATCATGCCTAGGTAATCCTGGCCCAGCGGGTTTTGGCAGTATCCTCCGGGATGGATCTTCCTTCTTAGCAGCATACACTTACTTGGGCATTACTACTAATATAATTGCTAAATTACAAGGAATTAGACAGGGTATTCAGCTTGCTCGATTAATGGGAATCCGTTATCTCATTATTGAAACTGATTCTATCAATTCTATTCACTGGATATCCAGAAACCAAGAGATGCATCCACTTCAGCAGCCACGCAGTTCTGATTGCCATCGCCTGGCTACTTCTTTTGACTATATATCAGTGTTACTTTTGTTTATCGGGAGGTCAACACTACAACAGACTGTCTAGCAGTAGGAGCTGCTCAAATGAGGACTACAACGAGCTACAGAGAGCCACGTGATTTCTGACCGCCTCTTTTGTTTTTTGGTTGAAGCCTCTTTTGTTTTTTGATGAATGCAATGGTGCTAGTATTAGACTTGTAAACTCTGCTGTAACCTGTACTTTCACTTTGAATACTTAAATATATTATCCTGTCTTAAAAAAAAAACCCGCGTTGGTGGGCTTTAGTTGTACTTTATTTGGTTATTGATTAACTTTTCCGCAATTGGTTTGGAAAGTTACCCGTCAATGAATTGACTGGAAATTAAATATATTTTCAGGGATTTAGACAGGTTTCTCCCCATTTCCTTCATCTTTTGAGCACTTTCTGTACATATATGAATGCATTTGATTTTGTCCTTTTACTTTCACCATGTGTTACCTGAATTTGTTGTTGGAGACTTTATTTATTTATTATTTATTATTGAAAATTTAAAGTTCAAAATTATACATAGTTAATATTATATAACGAAAAGTGAGTGAAATTACCTATAGTAAAATATAATTATTTTTAATTACAAAATTATACAATTTTACGTGTGTTGTATTTATCCGACTCTATTATGATTCACTCATTGATTTTTTTTAATTCATTCACTTTTTGTATGAATGCAATATTTAATTATGATTATAATTTTTTGTATTCATAATTTCATAAAAAATACAAATAATAAAACAAGATACCAATTATTTCAAACACTAGTCTTCCTCTTCCATGGTGAGAAAAGTTCTCTATTTTTTATGAACACTTAAAATTTTATTTTAGAAAGGTCCATGGGGGGGTTTTTTATTGTGATAACCGTGGATTTCTGCATTCAGTAAGTAGATAAACGCGATAATTTAATATGTCTTACTAGATAGAAATTGAAATAATGGAAGTTGAGGTAAAGGAGATTTAATCGTGGGTGCTAATAGGCATGTTGAAGTAAATTAAATTTAAGGATTATTAACGGGATCAAAATAGTTAATTAATTGTGTATGATCAAATTGATGTATTGGAGATTTAATTTTGGGAATTAAATTTTTATGTGTTAAGGAACTTAAAATTAAAGAAATATATACACACACAATATATATATATTAGATGTCACTCCATATACATAAATAAATGAATATATGTTCAGAAATAAGTAAATACATTTTTATATATATGTGTATATTTATAAACACGTATAAACAAAAAATATATATAAAATAATATTATATAATTAAAAATAAAAAATAATAACATGAAATTAAATGAACTATATAAATAAATATAATATAAAAATTAAATAAATGTTAAATAAAAATTGAAAACCACAACCAGCGTCGAAAAGAAGCTTGCCCTTTAGCCAAAAACAAGAAGGATATCAGGGAAGAGAGGGACACGGTCAAAAATAGATCACCAAGGGGGAGAAGAGCAAAGGTCACTGCTGGCCAAGTGAGAGAAGAACTGGCGACGAGAGAGAGTCAAAGTAGATCTGAAGAGATAGGCTCAATGTCGGCCAAGGGAAGAATTAGCAGAGGAGAGAGAAGGTCGGTAGAGAGAGAGAGAGAGAGAGAGAGAGAGAGAGAGAGAGAGAGAAGTGTCCGGTGATGGAGAGAGGAGACAAGAGAGAAGGAGAGGAAGAAAGAAAGGGCCGCCCCTCCCTGCCATCAACATCGCTCCTCTTGCCGCCCATGCCGACACCATCCCTTGCGGCCACCGGCCAAGGCAGAGGTCGACTGGTCTTGGCTAAACCGGATCTGAATTGGTTCAATAGAAAAAAAAAGAGAAAAAAGAAAAGAAAAGAAAAGAAGAAGTTTGGAAAATTTCCTAGATTTTCAAGCTTGGAAGAGGTAAGATAAATTAACAAGCTTGGTATTTTATTATAAAAATTTTAACAAAAATTATTTAATTAATTTTGAGCATTTTGTGAAAATGTCTGAACATGTAGCAAAAGTGTGAGAAGTGTATCTCGGCATTCAACGAAGCTTTTTTGGTGTTCAACGAAACTTGGAGCTCGTCAAAGCGCCAAGCTTTGATGCTAGGTATGATTACTTGTATAGGTTAGAGGTTTAATCATTCTGTGTTAGTTTAATTGATTTGAGATTTAAAGATTGAAATTTGAAATTTTTTTTGAGAATGTGATTAAATGAGCTTATGGATCATGGATGAGTGATGATGATGACGTAAGTGATAGTATGATGATATGATAATCTATATTGTGGTTGTGGTAAGATACGTGTAATAGGTCAGTGGTGGTTTTATATTGTATAGATTGGTAGATATTATAATTATAAATGAGATTGATATATTATTGTGATGATGGAATGTTGAGAACCGAAAATGAAATGTGTTGGGATATTTTTGATTTAATGTTGTGAGAATATGATGAACTGAGATTGACTGTGGGAATGAATGTGGGAATATGTGAATTAGATCTTAAGATTAGTCAAACTTTAGATTGCATGGATATAAAGAATACGATAAAGAAAAGCATCCTCTTTGTTGAGTGACCTGGAGCAATTTGGAAGACCAAATTTTTTAAAGTGGGGAGGATGTGATAACCGCGGATTTCTCTACTGGGTAAGTAGATAAATGAGATAATTTAAGATGTCTCACTAGATAGAAATCGAAATAATGGAAGTTGAGGTGAAGGAGATTTAATCATAGGTGCCAATGTGCATGTTGAAGTAAATTAAATTTAAGGATTACTAATGGGACCAAAATATTTAATTAGTTGTGTATGATCAAATTGATGTATTAGAGATTTAATTTTGGGAATTAAATTTTTAAGTATTAAGGAATTTAAAATTAAAGGAATATATATATTGGATGTCACTCCTTATACCTAAACAATAAATATATGTTAAGAAATAAGTATATACATATATTTATGTATAAACATATGTAAACAATATATATACAAAAAATATTATTTTATAATTAAAAATAACAAAAAAATAATAAATGAATTATTAATTGAATTATATAAATAAATATAATATAAATAATAAATGAAAAATGAAAACCACGGCAAGCTTCTAAATAAAAGAAGCTTGCCGTGGATTGCTTCAGCCAAAAACAAAAAGGCTGAAGTAGATCAAGGGAGAGGGGGACATGATCGAAAATGGATCACCAAAGGGGAGAAGAGCTAGCGTCACCGCCAGCCAAGTGAGAGAAAAACTGATGGTGGGAGAGAGAAAGTCGAAGCAGATTTGAAGAGATAGGCTTGCTGTCAGCCAAGGGAAGAATCGACAAAGGAGAAAGAAGGCCGGTTGATTGAGAGAGTGAGAGAGGTGTTTGGTGACGGAGAGAGGAGAAAGGAGAGAAGAAGAGGAAGAAAAGAAAGGGCTGCCTCTCCCTGCCATCAACATTGCCCCTCTTGCCACTGACGCAGACATCGTCCTTTGCTGTTGCCGACGAAGGTAGTGGTTGGCTGGTGGCTGAACCAGATCTGAATTGGTTCAGTAGAAAAAAAAGATAAAAGAAAGGAGAAAAGAAAAGAAAAGAAAAGAAAAGATGAAGTTTAGAAATTTTCCTAGGTTTTCAAACTTGGAAGGGGTAAGATAAATTACCAAGCTTGGTATATTATTATAAAACTTTGTATAAAAATTATTTAATTAATTTTGAGCATTTTGTGTAATGTTTGAACATGTAGCAAAAGCGTGAGAAGTGTATCTCGGCGTTCAATGAAGCTTGGAGCTCGTCAAAGTGCCAAGCTTTGATGCTAGGTAAGATTACTTGTATAGGTTGGAGGTTTAATTATACTATGTTAGTTTAATTGATTTGATATTCAAAGATTGAAATTCAAATTTTTTTTTGAGAATGTGATTAAATGAGCTTATGGATCATGGATGAGTGATGATGATGGCGTAAGTGATTTGGTATGGTGATATGATAATCTATGTTGTGGTCATTGTAAGATACGTGTAATAGGTCAGTGGTGGTTTTATATTGTATAGAATGGTAGATATTATAATTATAAATGAGATTGATATATTATTGTGATGATGGAATGTTGAGAACCGAAAACGAAACGTGTTGGGATATTGTTGATTGAATGTTGTGAGAATATGATGAACTGTGATTGACTGTGGGAATGAATGTCGGAATTTATGTTCTTAAGTTGTGAGTGACGCTAGAAATACCTTTGAGGTTGAGTTGTTTGGTGGGAAATTGGTAGGCCAGCCAGTGTTGGACTGGAAACCAAGGAAGAAAGGGCTAAGATAAAGTTGAAGGAGGTCTGAAACAAGGTTCTGGGGCTGGAAATTGGTAGGCTAGCCACTACTGTGCTAGAAACCAGTAGGAGAAAGTCAAGAAGGCCTTTCGGCCAGAATAGGAAAGGAGACGTGTGAAAGGCCAATCTTTGCGAAGGTAAGACTTTGTATAAGTTAGAGGTAGAATTCTAATGTTTTATATTTGGCTAACTAAGTATATTGCGATGATGAAAATTGTGAGATCTGTGCAATAAAGATATCAAGATACGATTGGAGAAATGTTGAGAATTGCCGATTATGGATAAGACGATTAGCATTGTGATTGTTTGATGATGTATATTGTTGTGTTGTGAGCGATAAGGTTCTAGTATTGTTGGAAGCTTGTTGAGGTATAAAATACATATGATGTACTATGAATTGATGAACTATTAGTTTGATAATGTGTGACAGGAAGCATGTTGGAATAAATTGGATATTGACTTGAATTGTTGAACTTTGTAAAATGATATTAGAATAATGATTGAAATGAATGAAAATGTGAGGATTTATTTTGATAAGCTAGACATTGATGGAGTTGGAATTATAGTATCTTGTGAAAGTGAAATGGACTACTTGAAATTGTTCTAAATATCATTAATGGTCATGGAATATTGTGGTGTTATTGTCTTGGAAATAATATGTGATGAAATTGAATTGTGGCAGTGATCTTAAATGTATTATCAGACTGTGATGAGATAAATAACTTTTATTGAGACCATGGTAATTGTTTGCAATGATTGAAACCAGGGGTATATGTGATATTGTGATCGAGACCATGGTAATTATTTAATTGATACTAGGTTATGGTGACAAGACTTAGAAAATTGGATTACTATATCTTGTGGATTTTGATGGATGATATGCTCATGTATAAGAATGCTATGTTACTATTGGCTAATGAGGGCATGGTAGCCCATTATGGTGCTCTCAATTTTTCAATATTAATGTTATAAATATAAATTGTTTGGAATGGATAAATAATAATGGCACTTAGTATAATGCTTGATACCTTGTTTGGTGTGGTTGGGATAACTAAGCGAGAGTAGCACCTAAGCATTATACATGGTCACCATTTCACTTTGTATTTTTTTGAAACTTATGACTTGGCTTTAAGCATGCATGATATGATATTTGACTGGTTGAAAGTGTGCATTTTTTTAAATGTATATGATTGACTTTTGAACATAGTTGAGTGGTTTGGAAAGAAATGACCATGAGGCGTACTAAATGTGCATAAATGATTTAAAAAGGAAAGAATGATATGATCTTTGTGTTCCAATACATATGAGTTTTTGAATATGCAAGTAAATGGTTTTAGAGACAGTAGGCACCTCACCCTATGTATTCTACGCATGAGGCATAGATTACTTATATGTGGACATAATATGATTATTAAGGCTTATTCGACTAGTCATGATCTTAATTTGGATCCCATGTACTCGATGAGAATCAGGGAAGAATTCTATGGTCATGGGTACAGTCCTACTGGAGACCTAGCATATATTGAGCCCTGCAAGAGATTTAGTCCGTTGACATACGGAAAAGATATTTTGGTTATTAGGATGTTAAATTGGGAAAGTCTGTTGTGTTACACTGTGTTAAGTGAATTTGATTTGTAGGTGATTAATTGAGGAAAATCTTAAAATATAAAGGGGATATTTTTAATCTATTTCTAAGCAGAGATGTGTTAAAGGCTAAATAGGATTACTTCTTGCTTTAGAAAGTAATTTAAGTCACTTATGAATTAATGAATGAGTGAAAATTGCTTAGTGACTATACTGACACCGAATACAAATCGTAAAACATAAATAAAAAATTTAGTTTGTAAATTTGTTAACTGGAATAAGTGTTAGTGTTAAATGCATGTCACAAATTTTGGATGGTGACATTTATGCTATATTTTGATTATTGATTGACTTTTCTACTTGTTGATTAGTCCAAAATTAGTAAAACTGTGTTATCTTTATTTGCTTTTGCATTTATTTTTTCATATTTTTGTTTATTTACATACATTTTTTATTTGTTAAAAACTTTAGAACATGTAAATGTTCATTCTAATATGAAAGAAACAAATAAAAAATGAGGTTAAATAGTTTTAAAAAATAATAAAATTAATTTTTTTTTATCATATAATCTTAATAAATTATGAGAATAAGTAAAAATCACTCAAATGATGGAATTCTAATAGAATCGGTAATTTATAAATTTCTTCCAAATTTCGGTTGAAAGAAATTTTCTAAATTCTACGAAAATGTTGGAGAATTTATGAAAGTATTTTCAATATAAAAATTATCATTTTTCTCAAAAGAAGATAAAAAAAATTAAAATTAAAAAATAAAAAAATTGCAGGTTAAAATATCTAAAAGAATATTGAATAAATTCGATGATAGAACTTCTCCAACAAAGTGAGTGTGTTTTCTTGAATATTATTGACAAAAAAAGTTTCTTTTAGAGGTTCAACCAAAATGCTGGAGAAAATCTACAAAAATTAATATATAAATAATTAAATATTAAATAACACAAAAAATTAAAATTAAAGACTATTTTTGAGGTTGAAAGGATAAGATATAATTAATTGATACTTTTTTAAAAGAACACTTAGAGATTGTTAATCCTTCCACACATATAATCGTATTCACAAACTTAAATTTTATTTTTCACAAATAAAAAATTATTATTTTTAATAAAACTTAATTAATTGTAATATTTTATTAAAAATATAAGTTTTTTTAAATGATTATCAAACTTAATAAGAAAGATTATTGAAGAGTCCCTTCTATTTTTAAAATTATCTAACGGTGAAATCTCAAGACAACTTTGCTATTATGATTTCTTATTTCGTAGTTTTTAGGTAGGCAACCTTTTATTAGAAAAAAGAATTAGTAAATCTTTCTGCTTTAAAGAGTTCTACCAAAATTCTAGAAAGGAATGATTTTATACTTCAAAAATCAAAGAGTGCCAGTGCTACTCACTTTTTAGAACTAGAATATTTCAATTTTAATGCAAAATGTTATCTCAAAAGAAGAAATTTTAGCTAGTGTTTTGGTAGCAAGAGAAGATAGAATGAGGTTACGATAAAAAAAAATTTTCTAGCACCGAGTCTTTTTTGGTTAAAATTGGCACTAATTCTAAAAGAAAAGATTATAGGGAACTATGAACTAAGAAGAAAAAAAATAACTAGAAGTTTTTAGACGTGCTTAAAATAAAAACAAAGACAAAAGCATACCTTCCAATCTATTTTTAGATAAATGTAATTCCTTCAGCATGGTTAAATTCCCAATACTTTTGGAAATGGATCCGTTTAATTGATTTATGGATAATTTCAAAATCTGCAGGTTGTAGCATCTGCCAATTTTCTCAGGAATTTCACCTGCAAACAAAATAAAAAAATCAAGGTATCATCTGGGTTACACCTATTTTTTTAGTGTATACTGTAAATTGGAGAGATTTGTTTCTTTTATTCCTAATTTAAATTGGATAGGTTGAGCTTTAATCATATTTCATTACAAGGTTAAACAAATAAAATATTTTGCCTTGAAAAAAAAATTGAATACTTTTGTTATCTACTATGAACGAAAATGAAAAGAAAACAAAAGCAAATGCTGGCTTATCTTCTAAGTTGTTATATCGCAAATATGGTTCTATGAGTTGTGTTAAATTTTTGATATTTCCTGGAATGAACCCATTGAATTGATTAGTAGACAACACTAAATTTTGAAGCTTGTTTCATTTGCCTATACTTGATGGAATATAACAGGATAATTCATTTAGGTACAAGTAAAGCACTTCAAGGTTAGGAAGATGGAAGCACAAACCATTTGGCAAACTACCTGAAAGACTATTATCTTGAAGATGAATCTCTTTCAAAGAGAAAATCATGCAGATGGAAGATGGAATTTGACCCGATAGTTGATTGGATCCCAAGTCCAAGATCTCTAGATTGGACATGTTAACAAGTGTTTGAGGAATTGTGCCTGTAAAATTATTCTTTCTCATTTCCAACTTTTCAACTCTATGCAGTTTCCCAAGCCATGATGGAATTCCCCCATTAAGACGGTTGAAGCCTAATTTAATGAGCCTCAAACGATGTAACTGACCCAATTCTTTAGGTAGCTTTCCATAGAAATTGTTTTTGCTCAAGTCAAGAGAGAGTAGAAATGAGAGATTTCCTAGTTGTTGAGGGATGTTTCCAGTAAGATTCATATTTGGAAGAGTCAAGGCTGTTACTCTTCCATGTTTGTCATCACAAGAAACACCAACCCAATTGCAAACAGAGCTGGAGGCCGTCCAATTGTTTGCCAAGATGTTGTGAGGATCAAGGATATGATCTTTAAACTCAAGAAGTGCATACTGATCGGTGGTGAGATTCCTCGCATTTATAGCTAAGCAAGCCATGAAACATTGCATAAACAAAATTAAAAGAAAATGGAAGTAGGTATTGTTCATGATTGTGGGATGCGTATAACAAGAAGAGAGTTCGAAACTGAGGAACTTTAAGTGATGCAATGTAGCTAGGATGATCAAGGTAAAGCCATAAACCTTGCTTAAATAGGGTAGTCCAAGTTCTTTGCTGCCAAGGCAATTGGAAAGTGATTTGAGTAAGATTCTCCTTTGCTTCCACAAGTTTCTTATCCACTGCTTGAACTTATAAGTGATCATGATGGAGATTGAAAACCCAATTTTATATTATTTTACTTAATAAAAATTGAAATATTCCTTTCAACTCATTTCACCAACAATTTATTATAAATAATTATGCAAATATTCCGATCATTTTATTCTAAGTTTCATATATAAAAATTTCCTCTGAGCTTTTACCCCATTCATCATAAAATGGTAATAACAGAACGATAGTTTATATGATTTAACAATGGAACATTGAGGTAGTACGGAATTTGGTTTTAGAAATATTTCCCACACAATTGAAAAGGTCAACTAAAGATGTAACCTTAAATTTTGTTTTGGTGGTTTGATATGTAATATCATTGCATTTTGATAAAAAAAAGTTAATGTAATTGCATTACACTGTATAGTTAAATTATTTTATGATGATTTTTAAAATTAAAAATATCATACTAATCCATATTGCATGTATATAAAGGAGTGAATAAAATTAAAGTCTCGAATTAACATCCAAAAACAAAAAAAGACTATCAGAAACAGGGAAAAAAAAGTCTTGGTCTCTATACTTTAATAACGACATCATTCCCCATACCTTGAATCTGCATGCATTTTAGTATAAATCAAATTTAAGGAAAATACATATAGTATCTTCTAAGTTATTTAAACCGAAATATACTTCTTTGACTCGTGCTAAATTTTTCATATTTATTTGAATGAGCCAATTGACTTGATTAATAGATAATGCTATACTTAATTATGAAAAGAAGCAAAAAATTTGTTAGTAGAAAATTTTGTTTACATAGTATTTTTTTTAATTATTTAGAAAAGTTCAAGTGAGGGGATCTTCCCAATCAAAGGTTAAGGCATGCGCTGCAATGAGAGGTCATCCATCAAGGAAGATTGTTAGTAATGAAAGTTGAACTTAAGTTTTACTAGCGAAATGGATAACCCTTGCTAACCCAACAATCACCATTGGCAGATTTTTTTTTTTTAAATGCATGTTTTGGAATTGAAATAAATATTGTCTACACAAAATAAATATTTGCAGATGTTTTTTTTTAGATATTTATTATGAAATATTAAGAAACAGGCGAATGTGAATTTTCAAAGATGAAATTATAAGGAAGTGAGACTAGTATCCTTAAGAAATCTTTAGTTGAAAAAATTTCTTTAAATGTCGTAAAAATATTAAGATATTTTTTAAAAATCAATATTAAAGGCACCCATTTACTTTTTTTAATCCAAATGTAAAAAATGTTTTCAAATAAAATAATATATTAATTCATGAGCACCATATTGTTTTATTTGCATCACATGTATAAATATTATTTATGAAGGTAAATGGGATTCCAAAAAAAGTCCCAGTGATGATACCGAAAAATCGTTGGGAGTGCATTTAAAAAAATTGATAAACAAAGTTTTTGTTTACCTTTTAAACAAGAAAATATATTTTTTTATTAAACTAAAAGTGATAAAAAAATAAATAAATTTGATCATAATAATATAAATTAATTTATTTAATTTTAAATATCAAATTAAAATATTTTTATCAAAGCTAATAGATAATATATGATTAATTGGTAATTTTTTTTAGAACGTTACTTTTGAATCCAAACTTTAACTAATTTCTTGAAGTGAAACGTGTTTCGACATGCCAAATTAAAATTTTATCAAGTGAAGATCTTTTTTATCTTTGTCAACATATTACATAACTATTGATGATTTTTATTTTTTACTTTTGTTTTACAGTAATTCGCTTATAAAAAAAATTATTCCTGACTACGGAAACGACATCGTAACAGAGCATCGGACCATTAAGATAAGCTCCACGGACTTCCAGTAATCAGGAAAACAAATATTGACGAAGACTTTTCATTATTTACTTGTCATCTCAAACACTGACTACAGTAAAGAATACTTCCCCCCGACTCATGTACGACAAACTTATTGCAGTGGCTCTCCATCAACTCGTTTGTGATTAGGTTTCAATACTCCAACAAGATGGGTAAGCCTCCTTGTATCGATAAAATCCAGATTAATGCTTCGGTTGGTATCAAAGCTATGGTGAGATTGCCTCCAAAGATTAAGCATTTAGGTACGTGAGTGTAGTAGGACAAGAGAACCGGTTTCTGACATCCTAATTCCAACTAATTACATAATACAAACTTTAAAATTATTTTACTGCTTATTTTCCAGTCAGAAAACTGGAGTAAAACTGGCACTACACAAATACTCTACTCATTTTTCCATTGAAAGTTAGAAAAAGGAAAAAAATCACCAAAAAATGATTGTAAAAAGTTGAAGTAAAAATTTTTTTTAAGTACTTAAACAGAGTTCGAATCATGAAATTCTTACTGTTAAATGTATTTAGCTGTTTATCACTTTTAATCCGAACTAGATTAATCTCAAATTATAAAATGGATAAAAATACCTCTGCTTACATAAAAAAATTTATCTTGTTCGATTGTCAATTGTCATTTCGTTCCAAATGAAAAACCAATTTTCTTAGTCCAAACAATACGATAAAATTGCAGTCACATTGATATGACTTAAAAGACAGCCTTTTTCTTGTATTATTCACAACTTATAACTAGTGGCGCGGCCACGTTACAATCTTGGGCACAAATGGCCCCACTGAAAATTGGAATATTTTTATAATACATTCATGCATATATTGATCTCTCAAAAATAAAATTTTTAGATAAATTGACCCCCCTAAAATAAAATTTATGAATTAATATATAATATAATGAAATAATTTGGGATCAATATGTACTTAGTGACAAATAGAGATCATATTAAGAGGAGTTTAGAAAAATATTAGTATTATTATACACTATGTATACTAAAATTAGTTTTGCTTCAATCAATTACGACAGATAATTTGGGATCAATATGTACTTAGTGACAAATAGAGATCATATAAAGAGGAGTAGAAAAATATTAGTATTATTATACACTATGTATACTAAAATTAGTTTTGCTTCAATCAATTATGACAGATTTACAAATTTTTTTATTATAAAATTATAAATATAAGATAAATTACAATTATATTTTAGTATTACATGAAAGAAATCAATAAATTACATCAAATAAATAAACTAACCAAACAACGAACCAACATATATAAGTCAGAAAAATCCAATATAAAGTTGGATCAAACTCATATGTGACGAGATTCAAAAATGAGATTTTAAGATTCCAAGATTTTCTAGCTGTAATTAAGTCAAGATTTTATTATCAATACACAAATAATTTTTTGTACAACGAAAATAGTGAAAATTTTGTTACACAAATCAATAAGAGATAATTTGATTACATATATTGAATAAATGTGTTAGATATATTTATGATCATTCTTAAAAAATGAAAACTATTTGTGACAATTGTAAAAAGATAAAATTTAAAATTTTCTTGTCATATAAGATAATTATCATTTTTCTGTTAATATTATACTTAATTTTTGTAATAATATTGTAATTATTTAAAGATTTTGTACAAAAAATTTTATATTCATATATTTGTCATTTAAAAAATTTTTTTAATTATTTTTATTTTCATAGATTAATAAATACATAATTATAGATGATTGAAAAAGAAAGAATATTAAATTTTTTTATAAAAGAAATACATAATTTTAAGAAATGAAAAAAAACAGAAGAATTATAATAACTTTTGACACTACTGAATAATTTTTTTGACCATACCACTACTTAAAACTTTGAAAGATTGTGGTTGATTCAAGTCTTGTATGATCAAATTCTACCATCTGCCTCAAAAAACAAGTTTAATTAATTGCACTGTAGTCCTATGAATTCAATTGTTTCTATCAAGACAATTCGTGGTTATAGAAATCAACCAATTATCACTAAAGAAAAAAAATTTAAACAGTATATTGTTTATAATACAGTGAAAATCTATTGCAGAATTTGTCACAAACCTACATGTGCCACCTTGATTAATGTTATTTTTGCAATTATCATGAAAAGTTAAATAATTTAGGTTGTATCGATATAGACTTGATTGTTACTTTTAAATGTCAGGCCAAAAACAACTCTTTCGAATCTGTCCATTTAAGGCCAGACTATATTTAAAATTATCAAAAACATATATTAATACTTTATTCATTTTCCGATTAATTTTTTTTAAAAAAAATCTTCTGATTCAATTGTCAATTGTCATTATCGCTCCAAATGAAAAACCACTACGTTGTAATTGTAGCCACATACATATGATTTAAGGATAGTATTCGCAATTTGCAGCCTTAGGAGACTATGATTGAGTTGACTCAAGACTTATATGATCAAATTCTACCATCGACCTCAAAAACCAAGTTTAATTAGTTGCACTGCACTCCAGTCAATTCAGTTGTTTCCATCAAGGCATTTCCTTGACTCAGAATGAGTAGGAGGTCCATCAAGGCATTTCGCGGTTATATAAATCAACCAATTACTGACTAAAGAAAAAAAAATGCAAGCAATATATTTGTATATGATACAAAAAAAATCTATTGAGTGTAGGAGTAATCTTTAATACATCATCAATAGAGTTTTTTGACTTCATAAATAAGATTAGAATGATGATACATATTCTTTAAAAATATTAAAAAATAAAAAATAAATAAAAAAACATGTATTATTATCCTAATCTCATTTGTGGAATAAAAAAATTTACTGACGGTGTATTGAATAATTATCCTTGAATTTATTGTATTTGATATAGAAAAAACCTATCGAGGGATTTGTCACAAACCCAAATGTGCCACCTTGATCGATGTCATTTTTGCAATTATCTAGAAAAACTAAAAAATTTAATGAGTCGGGTTAGATTGGACCAGACTTGATAGGGAATTTTAAATGACAGATCCAAAAAAAACCGGCTCAATTCGTCCATTTTGGTCTGATGTATTTAAAATTATTTAAAAATATAATAAAATTAAATAAAAAAATTAATTAAATAATTTTGATTTGGGTCAAGCTAAAAGACTTTTGCTGTTGAACTTGAACCGTCCGATTAGATATATTATCTTCTACATTCAAAATTTGTCAAGCCTTAAAATGAAAACAAGTCAAATCATCACCAGAATAGATTAGTAGGCTTAATTGAACTCAAAATTAAAGAATAAATCAATAACAAGAAGCAAGCAGGTATGATTTTTACCCTATAATTAAATCTGTTAATTTTGTCGTGTCTCAAAATTTAAACTCCGACGCCCTGTAATTATTTTTTTTCTCAATAGATCAGATAAGCTCACATTAAAGCACATGTGGAAGGTTCTTGAACTCAAAATTAAAGAATAAATCAATAACACTAAGCAACGACGTATGTTTTTACCCTATAATTAAATTTGCCCATTTTGTTTAGAAATTTTTTTTATTCAGTGTAGTCACCTGCTTCAAACATTAATTTAAGTATTGAAGTGCGTCTCAAAATTCAAATTTGCCCTCTAACTATTTTTTTTCTCAATAAATCAGATAAGCTCACACTAAAACACATGTGAAAGGTTCGCACATCCAACACCAACAAGTTATTAATAATTTATATTTTTTTAAGCTAAGAAGCTTTAATTAAAATTTTGTAAAGAATGGGCACAAATTCATTTTTAACTCAAAAATATTGGTTTGAGCTAAAAACTTTTTATTTTATATTATAGAAGTGGGGGTAGGAGAATAGGTTGTAGGTGTTAGGATTTGAATACCAAACTTATTAGATATCATTTTCTAAAAATGATTGCATGAATTATTTGAACTAAAATCTAAATTCAAGTGTTCTAGTTTGGTAATAGTGATCTAAATTGTAATTTAATTACAATAATAAAAGAAATAAAATATTAAACAAAAAAAAAAAACCACAGCTCATGGACTTTAAAAACAAGGGCTAATCTTATCCCATCAAGGACAAAAATAAAGCATGACTGAGCCCAAATAGTGAAGAAATGGGTTAAATTAGATAAACAATCCATAAATAATTCCATTAGGGACGATATACAATTTTTTTTTTTAAAAAATAAAATGCTCATTCTTACTTCTTAAGTTTGTTTGCATGAACAGTAAAATTGATTCCAATAAAATGATCATTAAAGATATATATTTTTTAATAAAATAAATAAAAATTAAAACCACCAATAGAATTATAATTTTAACCTTTTACTTTTTTTTTGGCAATTGGACATCAATTCCTTTGTTATTGGTGCCAACTAGTATGCCAAACCAACCCTTTAGTGAATTGCCGTTTGAAATATCAATCATTCCTTGAGACATGACCTTTTCATTTAATGCATCATACTCATTGCCTCATCAAAAATTTCATCAATTATTTTATTTATTGAAAGTTTCAACAAAGAGTCATAATTAGAAATGTCACTTTTTATAGAAATAATTCCTGTCAATTTAAATTTTGTATTTGAAGCATAATTAATAAATTCATCAATCATTATTTAATTTTAAAATGCTTCTATGGTAATTATAGTTAGTCAGAAGATTTGAACCTTGGACATTTCGTAATGCTCCTATTGTTGCTTAAGTAAATATGTTTGCTTATGTAATTTAAAAGCAGCATGCTGCTTAAGTAAATACTAAATACAAAAAAGTTTTCCAATTAATTTGGTTGTTCACCTTTCCTATAAATTTAAAAACCTTGCAGATCAAAACGTTGCAGACCATGATATAGACTATTGAATAATTTGACAAAAAAAAATCATCATTAAATCCCATTAATCTGTTTCATAAAAGAAAAAAAGAGAATTTCCCCACAGATGATTAAATAAGAATTTAGTCAACCGCAAGTGAAATACCACAAAAGCATGGAAATCCAAGAAAAGACAGACTCGTGATCAATTCAAAGAAGAAACTAATTATTGTTGACGATGGATTTAGTAATCAGATGACGGTTCAAAATGCCAAATCTTGATTTATAGTTGTTTTCTTTGCTCTACATTCCAGTTTTAGGGGTTAAGCTGAGAGGTTTTTTTTTTTTTTTTTTATCAGTTTCTCCATTGATGGATATTAATCCCTTTACAAAGAAAAAAAAAAGAGAAAGCAGAGAAAGAGATATCTTTAATAACTGTCTTTTTTCTACCAATATCTTGCATCATCCTGATCGTCACCTTTGCTATAAATAAATTTAAAAACTTTGGTCAAAAACGAAATAATTAGTCTACTATAAAAAGCAGGGAAATGCAGGAAATGAGATGAACGAACAGAGAATAAGCGTACATAATCTCCATAGAATTGAAGGGAAAAAGAAAGGAAAGAAAAGAAGCTGACTCAACTTTGTGCAACAACAAGAATATATGAAAAAGCAGAATTTTATAACATTCAGCTCAAAATTCATTTCCATAAAATACTCACCCGAATTTTATAGCAATTTTCTCTGATCTGTAAAGTTACTCTTCAATCTCCATTTAAGCATTTTCTGTTGGAATGTCAAAATGTGAACTGTTTATACATATTGTTGATTGCATGTGAAACTTTGCTACTATGAAATGCAGCTGTTTCAGACTTGTGATCCTTCTATTTTCCAATGCATGTCATGAAAATTGCGTAGTAAATAAAAATACAACTGATCTAAATCAACAATTATAAATTTATAATTAATGATAAAACTGGCTATAATACTATCACTTATAATTGGGTAGATTGTGCTGTTCATACACTTTTTACATCTTCAATTGTCAAAGGAATCAAATGTTAGGAAAACATTAATACATCTCAATAATATAAAGTATTCCGACTACAGATAAACGAAGATAAACCATACCATACCACACCGGCTAATGTAGATATTCAGGGAATCTAAACAAGTTTAATGTTAGGAAATTCCAACATTAATGGTGTAAGCAAATTCAATTGCTTACATCTCAATAATCAAAATGAGTTAAGATCCATACCTTTTTCTTAGCTGCGATTGCTTTAACTCATTTTCTAAAGCTGAATGGTTCACAATTTTTAACTCATTTCTAAAGCTGAACAAAGGTACCTTAACACTTAAACAGAGAGAAACAGGGGAAAATCCTTCAACAAACCAAAGTACAGCTGAAATCATCAGCACAACATGAAAACATCTTACAGCATAAAAGATATTACCAAGTAAACATATCATCAATCCCACAAATAAGAAAGTAACTAAATCCCCCAATGCTGACATAAACTGGAATTCACTGGATAGCGTGTTGCTTAGTTCTTACTTCCGACTATTAGTCTTGGTTTCGCAATGAAATTTTGAATTGCCAAGAACCTTGAATGTAGTTAAAGAAGCAGCATCTCCTCTCTAGATTGTTCTTCTTCTAGTATTTTCTTCACAATACTAGAGATGTCTAGATGTATTTTTGTATAAGTCATAGTATCATTATGTCTAGAAGCCTGTAAGTTGGTTTATAAACCGACATGGTAGAAACTTCTTAAGTTAGTTTAGCAGCCGACATAAACACCTATAAATAGATGTGGTATAAGGCTAAGTGAGTGTTTAAGAGTGAGAGTAAGAGAGATGCAAGTGTGTATGAGGCGTGAGCAAAGTGAGAGCGAGTGCAAGTGATAGTGTAAAGAGTATAAGTGTGTGAGTAGTGTGAAGTGAGTGTTAGTGTGGAAGAGTGAGGTTGACAAGTTGTTTTTTAAGTTTATTATTACCATAAATAAAATAATTTTAGTTACTCAACTCCAACAAAGTGGTATTAGAGCTAGGTTGTCAGGGAGCGTAGTTCGAGAATCTAAGTAAGACTATCAGGGATCGTAGTTCCTAAAGACGCAAAGACTTTGCCAGGCACTCTCAAGATATAATGGTAGATATTTCAAGTTCCGCAAGTAATATCAAGAAGCTCAATCAAAATAATTACAATACATGGAGTATTCGTTTGCAACATTATTTGCTTGGGTAGGATTTGTTGGAGATTGTTGGTGGCGAAAGTTTGACACCACTCACCGATGATAAAGAACTGAACAAATTGAAAGGTGAAAGCTAGAAAGGTTATGCATGTGCTATTTGTCACCATTAAAGATAGCTTGCTACAGCGCATCAGGGATGCGAAGACACTGAAGGATGCATAGGACACATTTGCAACATTGTTTATAAAGAAGAATGATGCAAAGCTTCAACAATTAGAGAACGAGCTCCTGTAATCTCCCATGTTAATATGTCGATAAGCGAGTATTTTTCTAAAATTAATCTCTTTGGGACAAATTTCAAAATTGGATCCAAAAAATGCAATCAATGAGACGAGAATGAGAAGGATTATTATTCATGGCCTACGACCTAAGTACAATGGGATTGTTACTGCAACTTGAGGTTGGGGGAAGGAACCAACTCTAATCAAGTTGAAAAATATCTTAATCAATGAAGAGACTTTAGATAAACAAATGTCTAAAGTCTCAATAAAGGATGATGAGAAAGCTCCTTTTTAGCAATAAAATGACCTTTAATAAAAGAAGAGGGGAGAAGTTTCAAAGGCTACAAGAAGCGCGTCAAAAGCAACGAGAAAAGAGTTTTCAACAAGGGAGAGCTCACCATGTTCGAGACAAATACAGTAATGAAGAGGCAAGGTATCGTCGTAAAAACAACTAGTGTTACAACTGCACAAGGTTGGTCAATTTGCTTGGGATTGCACTCTTCATGAGATGAAGAGAGATTTTCAAGCATCCATAGCTATTGAAGAAAATGAAGAACTTCCAGTCACGTGCACTGTGAAGATAGAAAAGGAGCATGCACTTGCCTTTTGAGTGAATTAATTGACTACAATAAAGATTGGATAGTAAGCTCTGGATGCTCCAATCATATGACAGGGGATAAAGAGAAGTTGACAAATATCTCAGCCTACAAAGGAGAACGAGTTGTGGTAACTACAAACAATTCAATGTTGCCGACCACACACACTGGCGATACAACCATTGTGCCTTGTTTTAGCCCACATCAAGTTTAGCTACAAAATGTCTTCCACATTCCAGGTATGAAGAAAAAATCTCTTATAGGTTTCACAACTGACAGCCTCAGGAAACTATATGGTGTTTGGACCAAATGACATACAGGTATATCCAAGCTTAAAACCAACAAGTAAACCAATAATGGAAGGAAGGTGGTTGGAGTTTGTATATTTTATCTGCTCAAACTACATACATGGACAAGACACGGAGGAATGAAGTAGCTGATTCGTGGCACGTGAGGCATGGACATGTGAACTACAAGAAGTTAAAGGTAATGATGAAGAAGTCTATACTCAAAGGACTTCCCCAGCTAGAAATCAAAGAGGACACAATATGTGCCAGGTATCAATACGGGAAAGCTCATCAGTTGCTGTACGAGGTGTTAAAGTTTAGAGCTAAAGAGAATCTCCAGTTGATTCACTCAAATGTGTTTGGTAAGGTGAAACAATCTTATGTTAGTGGCTACTAATACATGATAACCTTTATTGATGACTTTTTGAGGTACGTTTGGGTTGATTTCATGAAAGAAACATCGGAGGTACCACTAAATTCAAAGCGTTCAGAGAAAAGGTTGAAAAGAATTAGGCAGAAAGATACAATGCTTATGCACAGACAACAGAGGAGAATATGCATCAAAGGAGTTCACATATTTCCTGCAGGAATACAACATACATCAGCAGTTAACATGTTCGAATACACCATAATAAAACAAAGTTGTAGAGAGGAAGAATAGACATTTGGCCGAGATATGTAGAAGCATGCTAAATGTGAAGAATGTGCCACCCAAGTTCTAGCCTTCTAGGCTAAATGCATGAAGACAACAATGCACGTGATAAATAGGCTTCCATAAGCAAGGCTTGGGTTTGTCTCACCCTTCGAAAAATTACGGAACATGAAGCCCACAGTGAGTCACTTTCGAGTATTCGGATATGTGATAATCCAAATTTCATTACTTTGATAAATAGAATTGCTGCTATTAAATAATAATAATAATAAAATACAAAATAAATATTATTAAAATACATTGAAGTGGCTTCTTTAAGAAGCCAAATACACCACCTAACCCCACTAAGTTTAGGGGTGTATCTCAACTAAAGGAAGACCAAACCAGCAGCATTCCTCTCGGTTAAAAAAAAATTAAATAGAGAAGCAGGGGTGGCGTGAAATAGCAGCAAAATTGTGGCTGGAACCAAGAGAAAGGAAAGAAGCAGGAAATAGAGAGCTAAATCGGGCATCCAACCAAGTTGGAAACCGCAAGTGAGTGAGAGGCGAAAGTGAAAAACCAAAACCCATTCAGCTGGGAAAGAAAATACAGCAAGGGAAGGAAAGTAGTGAGGCAAAATGAAGGAGAAAGGAAAGATGGGAAAACAGAGAAGAAAAATCGAGAATGAGTTGCTGGCCAAACTGAGAGGAAGAAGGGTGTTGACATTGGTAAGGAAGAGAGGAGCTGAAGCCGAGAGTTTAGGTACTACTTGGAGCAGTGGTTTCGGGTGTAAACAGGGCAGATTGAGGCGGGGTACAAGGCTGTTCGGGTGCTGGTTTGAGCGCCAAAATGGAGGCTGATTTGTCGGCCTGAACAGGACAGAAAATAGGGCTGTGTTTTGGGCAGAGAAGTGACCAAAATAATGCCGAAAATGCAGAGGCGAAATAGGGGTGTCTAAGGGCTATTTCGGGTGGTTATTGTAAAGGCTAAATGGACATTGTTTAGAGATGGCAACAGAGGATGGTGGTTGAGTTTTGAATTGGTAAGATTTTTATATAATGTTGAATGAGAACTATATTGTTTTAGGTTTGATAGAAATATATATATATATATATATGAAAGTATATGAGAGAATTGTGATATGATGTGGAAAGGGGATTATGGTATTATTTGAGTTTTGTTGAACGCCATTATAATATATCTAGAAAATATATAGGAGAGTTTTTGGAAAATATTTGAATTGAATTTGAAAGATTGATATAATGTTTGGGATATAAAATTGGAGTATTGAGAAATCACGAGAATGATGTTATTATGTGGGATGTTATTTGACCATTGTTGAAAGGTGTTATATGTTAAAAAAAATTGTTATGATTATTATTATTGCTAGAACATTAAAAGAGTATTGACGGTATATATTGGGATGTATTGGAATCATAAGGGGAAAACTTTCAAGGAGCTGGGAATTTACTATTGGTTAAAAGTGCGCAAAAATAGTATTTCTAAGCATTAAGCTTGATATAACGAGGTAAGGAAATATATGGTAAATGCTTGTTAGCATGCTATGTTTATGTATGTCTAAATTAATTTAAATAAATACTTATGGATTTTAAGTGCATCCTTGGTTAAATTTCAAAATATATTGAATTGAGCTTCAAGTGCAAAATTGTTTGAGATTTGATTTGTATTGGTTTGGTAAATAAATATACTACTTGTTGGAGTTTTCTGCAGGTTGTTTGATTGTGATTATTCACACTAGTAATGTTCTACCTATGTCGTCATAATGTCGAAATTTTGTTAGAAATTGTTTAAGCAAATTTCTTGGTATTAAATTAGTTTTACAAAATGCCTTTAAAACTTCATACATATTAAACATCGTTACTTGCTATCGAGATAATGGTTTTTAAGCATGATTTCGTACGAGAATAATTTTCTTCAAAAACTATAAGTATTTAAAAAACGATTCATGCTTTCGATACTCAACATATCGTATAAGTTCTAGTTCTAAACGAGTTTTGACTCATGAGACATGTAACGATGTATAATTCTTGTGTGGCACTTGGAAATACTTGTGTGGCACTTAACTCGCCTGTGTGGCGTTTAGTATGCCTATGTGGTATTTGCCTGTGTGGCATTTAACTATGCCTTTGTGGCATTTAGTAAGCCTGTGTGGCAATTATGTAGCCTGTGTGGCATTGAGGCGCCGTATATGTGTTACGTCATGGATCTTGCCTGTGTGGCAAATGGGTAGCGGTAATTACGTATAATTGTCCGACAACTAGTCGTGACTTGTACCTCAGCTACTAGATGATCACTGGTGCTGAGATGATTCATGATCATAGATACAGCCCTAGTATGGGACTGTGACCATTGCTAGCTATAGTGGATGCTTTCATGAAAAGTTTCTTCGTTATATTTCCAAAGATCCCGATTATGTTATCAAATCTCATAAGTGTATGCCCATCTCATGAAAATGTTTTTAAATGTATATCTCGATACTGTTACAAAGATGAACGAATGTATCATTTCCATTTCTACTGTATCTTGATTTTGTGAATGCGTGAGTACTAATATGTTTGGAAATTACTTGGCATAACATTTTATAGCTTATAAACTATGGCTTATCAACTTTGCACTATTTTCGATAAAACATATTTAAGCATGAGTTTTGGCGCATTCATTCACGCATACACATGCATTAAACATAGTAGGAACCTAACATCATTTAGCGTATGTTTTCTTACTGGGCATTAGCTCACCCCGCCTCTTCCAACTCACAGATTATTTCAGGTAGACACGACACGGGTGTGGTGTACCGAGAGTTATTTTGTTGAACTGCAGAAAGTATATTTTTGGATCAAGGTATAATTCTTTTGTCATTTTGTTTATATCTCAGACGATAAGGTTCTTTTCGGCATAAATAGTGTACATGGATCGGGATGTAAGTACTAGGACTGTATCGAGAATTATATATAATTGCGTCTTTTAATGAATAGTATCTCGATCGTATATCTTGATAAAAATGTGATACTCTGGATGGTTTCTTGAGATGATTATTGTGCCACAGGTTAGATTATTGTTGTGTTATAAGTGTGGTTGGACAATAAGTATGTATAAAGGGAAGGAGTTTTTTAGTTTAGATTTTGGCACGCATTACGATGTAATTGAATGGGACCTTAGACAATTAGTCTTAAACAAATTAACGAGTAGTAATTTACTTGTTAGTTGTTAATTACACTGAGCGAGTGACAAACACAGTAAGAAAAGGAAAAAGTTAGCTGGAAAATCCCAGCTTCCGAGGGCATTATAGGATGTGTTTGCTACATCTTCATGCATGATCATTTGCGCAGCAAGTTCAACAAGAAGGTAAGGAGTTTTTCAGTTTCGATTTTGGCACGCATTACAATGTAATTGAATGGGACCTTAGACAATTAGTCTTAAACAAATTAACGAGTAGTAATCTACCTGTTAGTTGTTAACTACATTGAGCGAGTAACAAACACAGTAAGAAAAGGAAAAAGTTAGCTTGAAAATCCCAGCTTTCGAGGGCATTATAGGATGTGTTTGCTACATCTTCATGCCTGATCATTTGCGCAGCAAGTTCAACAAGAAGGTAATCCAATGCATATTTGTGGGTTATGACAATCAAAGAAAAAGGTAGAGATGTTGTGATCCAAAATTTGGGAGATGCTATGTATCAAAAAAAGTTGTGTTCGACGAGGCATCTTCATGGTGGTCACTGCAAGCAGTGTTATTGCAAGATTCAAAAGCAATTGAAGAAAAGATTCAAGAATAGATAGATGAAAGGCTAAAAAGTTTCAATCCATGCAAGATTCAAGCTACGAATCTTTAAATAGATCTCTCTAGGAGTAAAGACAATTTCAATAAGAAGAGAAAAAAGAAAGTGATCTTCAGTTAATTCTATGAAGGTCATGAATAGTGTGAAGTCTATACAAGGTCATGATTATAAGTGTGTGAGTAGTGTGAAATGAGTGTGTGTGCCGTGAGTGTTAGTGAGGAAGAGTGAGGTTTGAGAAGTTTTTGTGTGAGTTTGTTATTACTATAAATAAAAGAATTTTCAACTCCAACAAAGTGGATTTAGTGCTAGGTAATCAGGGAGCGTAGTTCAAGAATCTAAGTAAGATGATCAGGGATCATAGTTTGAAATGAAGCGAAGACTCTACCACGCACTCTCAAGATATAATGGTAGATATGTCAAGTTCCGCTTGTAATATCGAGAAGCTCAATCAAAATAATTACAATACATGGAGCATTAGTATGTAATATTTTTTGCTCGGGCAAGATTTATGGGAGATTGTTGGTGGCCAAAGTTCAACACCACTCTTCGATAAAGGTGGCAAAAGTTGACCCGACTAGAAAAATCTGCACAATTAACTCGAATCCAAACCCGACCGATCCGATTTGACTAAAAAAGTCAACAACCAAATCTAACCTGATCCGAATCCAAATTGATCCGAAACCAAATTTATCCGAATTTACATTGATCCAAACCCGACCAGATCCGAACCTGAATTGATCCGAACCCAAATTCATCCGAATTTAGATTAATCCGAACCTGAATTGATCCGAATCTGAACCCAAATTTACCCAAACTTGAAAAGATTCAAACTTAAATTTAATATTATCAATAAATATTTAAATGTTAAAATTAAATATCAAAGTATTTTAATATAGTAAAAATATAATTTTTTTCAATAATATGAGTGTTATATTTTTTTTTAATCTAGTTAAATTTAAATATTCACTTTTATATTGCATTCATTTGAACCTAATGTATAATTATTTAATGACTAATCTATAATAGAGTACAGAAGCTATATCATCTACACTAATGTCTCCAATTATTCTATAAAAAATCAAAATAAATTAAAGAGATATATAATACTGTTTTATGATATTTAGTAGGGATTATTAAATCACTTTGATTCAAAAGTTATTAATTATCGTAGATAATAAAAATAAAATGAAAAAATGTAATTAATTTATGAATATTAGTAAATATATTATAAAAAAAACTATCATACAAATTATTAAATATTTTGATTATTTCAATCCCAATTATACTATAGGTTATGTAAGAAGAAACTTTTATTTTCATGAGTTTTGTAATTCTTAGGAATATGGTTTCAGTTGATTTTCATACCAGATAAATCACATTAAGATGACCAAAGTTTAATCCAATAAATCTGTCCAATCGACTCGAATCCAAATCCGATGAACCCGAATTGACTAAAAAAGTCAATGACCCAAAGCCGAAATGATTTGAACCCGAAATGATCCAAACCCGAAATAAACTGATTTTTCCTTGACCCAAACCCGATCGTATTCGAACTCGAAATGATCCGATTTTTCCTTAACCCAAAATGATCCGATCCAAAATGATCCAACCCAAATCTGATCCAACCCAACCCGCCCATTTGCCACCTCTACTCACCGATGATAAAGAATTGAAGAAATGGAAGGTCAAAACTGGAAAGGCAATGCATGTGCTATCTGTCACCATTGAAGATCGTCTGCTACAGTGCATCAGGGATGTGATGACCGGAAGGACGCATAGGAATACACTTGCAACATTGTTTATGAGGAAGAATGATGCAAAGCTTCAACAGTAAGAGAACGAGTTCTTGTCAATTTTGCATCTTAATATGTCGAAAAGCGAGTATTTCTCTAAAATTATATCACTTTGGGACAAATTTTAAAAATTAAATCTGGAAAATGCAATCGCTGAGATGAGAATGAGAAGGATTATTATTCATGGCCTACGACTTGAGTATTGTGAGATTGTTATCGCAATGTAAGGTTGGGAGAAGGAACCAACTCTAATCAAGTTGAAAAATATCTTAATCAATCAAAAAACTTTAGATAAAAAGAAGTCTAAAGTCTCAATAAAGGATGATGAAAAAACTCTTTTTAGCAATAAAATGACCTTTAATAAAAGATGAAAGGAGAAGTTTCAAAGGCGACAAGAAGCACGTCCAAAGCAAAAAGGAAGGAGTTCTCAGCAAGGGAGAGCTCAACATGTTCGAGACAAAGACAGTAATGAAGAGGCTGGGTATCATCCTAACAATCGGTATCACAACTGTGGCAAGGTTGGTCAATTTGCTCGGGTTTACCAATTTAAGCATGTACATGGTAATACTGCAGCCTCTTCATGAGAAGAAAAAGAGTGAGATTTTCAAGTATCCGTAGCTATTGAAGAAAATGAAGAACTTGAAGTCGCATGCACTGTGAAGACAGAATAGGAGATACACTTGCTTCGGTGAGTGAATTAATTGACTATAACAAAGATTGGATAGTAGGCTCTGGATGCTCCAATCATATGATGGGAGATAAAGAGATGTTCACAAATATCTCTGCTTATAAAGGAGAACGAGTTGTGGTGACTGCAAATAATTCAAAGTTGTTGATCACACACATAGGGGATACAACCATTTGTAAAGAAAGAGATTATAAAAGAAAGAGATTATAAAAGAAAGAGATAAAGAAAAAGAAAGAATGAAAGAAGAAATTGTATTTCAGATGATGCATTACAAGAAGGTTAAAGGCCTTTATATAGGCAATAGAACATGACAATAAAGGAAATATAATCAGGAAATAAAATCGTAATTAAGTCCTAAAATCAATCATAATCGATTAGTCAACTGTAATCAATTAGTCTAAGGTAACTGTAATATTACAATTGATTGTAACATTAATTGTAATATTACGTTTACATTATCATAATCAATTAGTCAACTGTAATCAATTAATATAAGTCAACTGTAATATTACAATTGATTGTAACATTAATTGTAATATTACGTTAACATCCCCCCGCAAACTCAAGGTGGTAATGTGGAAGCCAACTTGAGTTTGGAAACTTGTGCAAGAAATTGTCCAGGTGAATGTGTTTTGGTGAAGATATCTGCTTTCTGATCTGCGGTAGTGACAGGAACAAGCAGTAGAGTTTGGCTGAGCAAATGATGATGAACAAAGTGACAATCAATCTCGATATGTTTAGTACCCTCATGAAAGACACCATTATGAGCTATTTGAATAGCACTTTGATTATCACAATGGATTGGAGTACTGAAACGATGAGAAACACCCATGTCTTGAAGAAGCCATCGTAACCATAAGAGTTCAAATGTTGCATCTGCAAGAGCTCGATACTCAGCCTCAGTACTGGAGCGGGAGACAACAGTTTGTTTCTTACTACGCCAAGAGATAAGTGATGAACCAAGAAAGAAACAATAACCAGTGGTAGAACGACGATCAGTAGGATCCCCTGCCCAATCAGCATCACAATAACATTGCAAATCCAATGATGAGCTAGAAGAAAAAAGCAGTCCATGAAACATAGTACCCTTTACATATCTCAGGATACGAAGAACAGCAGCAAAATGAGTAGATCGTGGAGCCGAAAGAAACTGACTAATAAAGTGAACAACATAAGCAATATTTGGGCGAGTAACCGTCAGATAAACAAGACTACCCACCAAAGTACGATACAAAGTCGGGTCTGGGAGAAGACTACCATTAGAAGGAGAAAACTTGATGTTTTGGTCTAGTGGTGAAGAGGAAATCTTACTATCTGTCAATCCTGCTTTGGCAATAAGATTGAAAGCATACTTTGTTTGTGATAAGTGTAAGCCCGTAGAATCGTAAGTAATCTCAATACCTAAAAAGTAACTCAAAGGACCAAGATCCTTCATCTCAAACTGGGAATGGAGAAAAGTCTTGAGATCTTGAATACCATCACTATCATCACCTGTAATAATCATGTCATCCACATAAAGTAAAAGAAGGGTGGTACCTTGGCTAGTTTTCCAAGTAAAAAGAACAGAATCATAGGCACTGGATGTAAAACCCAACTGAGCAATAGTGGTACTAAATTTTGAAAACCAAGCTCGAGGGGCTTGCTTAAGACCATACAATGTTCGCCGAAGACGACAAACCTTGTTAGGCGGTATAGAGGAACCAGGAGGTGGCTTCATGTAAACTTCCTCAATAAGATCACCAGTCAGAAATGGATTCTTAACATCCATTTGATATGTTGGCCATTTTCTAGATGTAGCAACAGCTAAGAGGGAGCGAATAGATGTGAGATGAGCGACTGGAGCAAAAGTCTCTTCATAATCAATGCCATATTCTTGAGTAAATCCCTGAGCAACAAGGCGTGCCTTGTAACGTTCCATTGAGCTATCAGACCGAGTCTTAATCTTGTAAACCCACTTACAATCAATGTCTGACTTATCAGGTTGTCGATCAACAATGTCCCAAGTATGTGTTTTCTCAAGAGCCTGTAACTCTTCTGCCATTGCTTGCTGCCACATAGGATTAGAAGCTGCCTCACGAAAATTACGAGGTTCATGTAATGTGGCTAGGGCATAATAACAATGAAAATCACGAAGTTGAGTATTTGGTTCCCTTACTCTAGTGGAGCGATGTGACGTCCTCGTCACTAACCAAATAGCAACTAACTCTTATCTCAAATAACAATTAAATCGACTAGTTTATCCGATGTCAATCTTCCTTACTCTTATGCTTTAGGCATTTTTATCAGAGTATAATATCTAATTTCACATGCATAAAAATTTTCATTTATAAACATGTGTCATGTACATCAGGATCTCAAATATTCAGACAACCTAATTTCCTCACATATACAAAACTATGGTATCGTACTGTACATTAGCCGAAGTAACGGCCGACTAAATATACCTTCACGGGATAAGTAGGAAGCGTGCCCCGAAGGTATCTCAAAATCCCAAATGATGCTCCTCTATCCGGAGCGGAATTACTTCAAGTAATCTGTATGAAAAATAGTTGTAAAGGAGTGAGTTTACGCTCAGTAAGAAACTTATGTAAAAGAGCGTACTATATCGCTATATGCAGTTTTCCTGCTTGGCTCTATAATGTCATGTAAAATCATTATAAAGCATAGTGCTTATATTTCTTTCGCAAATATCAAATACAAGTAAATCATGCTTTCAAATATTTCCACGGATCTCAAATCACGTGAAATCAAGTAGGCAAATACAAATATTTTCAAATAGATGGGAGACAATTTATATCCAACAGATTCATGCACCAAGTAATTCTCATCATGGATATAGCAAATATATCCCATAGGGATAATCCAGAGAGATAATGGATACAGCAAATATATCCCATAAGGGATAATCCAATATAAAAATCTCAAGAGGATACCACAAATATATCCCGTAAGGGATAATCTTGAGAGATATCAAATAAATGGCGTACCCACGTATGGGCCAGGGATCCTCCCCAAGGCCGAATCAAATAAGAGACTCATGGCCATTGTCTATAGCCCACAGTTTCACTAGTCAGGTGCCGTACTGGGGGTCTGAGGGCTGGACTAGAGCTCCTCAGTCAAATACAAGTAACAAATAATGTGCATGCTCTTTTGAGAGATTCATAGTCTCCAAAACCTTATTCATATAGGTTTTAAACAAATAGGAATATCCTTTCTTAAAACAGGTTCTCAAAACCTTTCTTTCAAATAGGCAGTCGACTGGTCATATATGGCAGTCGACTGCTACCCCATGTTTTGCCTTATTGAATTTTTTTCCTTTTTGAAATTCAATTATTATATTTTTCAAAATACAAATAGGGCAGTCGACTGGCCCCAAATGGCAGTCGACTGGTTTTGAAACAGAATGTTTCCCGAGAATTAGCAGTCGACTGGCCCCCTTGGCAGTCGGCTGGTTTTGAAACAGAATGCTTCTGGAAAAATGGCAGTCGACTGGCTCCCTTGGCAGTCGACTGGTTTGAAACAGAATGGTTTCTGGAAAAATGGCAGTCGACTGGCTCCCTTGGCAGTCGACTGGTTTGAGTCGATTTTCGAAAAACGACGTTTTGGATGTCTCTAGGCAGTCGGCTGCTACTTAAGGCAATCGGCTGCTCCTAGCCTAATTGGTACTAGGAGTAGGACCCAAATTGCCCCTTTTTTTCCTTCACTTAAAGCAGCTGTTGTTTCTCTCCAAAACAGTTAAAGTAGTTAAAAATATGCAGACATAGTCACCCTACGTCCGTTACATGAATTCCTTACCTCAATTGAGATAAATCCACAAACTTGGTAGCCAATCTACACTTGTCCTTTTTCACTTTTTCAAGCTGTAAACATCATGACAATTTAAACCTCAATAAACCTACTATATCAACTTTATACAATCCTAAACCATCAAAATATCAACATAAAACCATCTAACTCCCTTACCTTTGCAATTCACCAATTCTTTGGATTTCTAGATCTCCTTATTCACTTGGATTCACTCTCTCATATTACAGGCATAGGTTAAGCTATCGACAGGGATCGTTTTTCTTTAGAGAAGCTTAACGAATCGATGGCCTGAAATGGTGGTTTGTCAAGGTGAGAATTTGAACACTTAGAGGAAAAATATGGAAGCAACGAGAGGGAGAGGAAGATGGGCTGGTGTCGTGGGGTGCAAGAGATGATGATGATGAGTCATGTTAGTTCATTTAATGCCCATTAATGCATGCTCATCATCTCAGCCATTGACCACCTCCTTTGACTCTTTGACCTTTGATTGTTTGACCATCAATTGCCTTAATTCCCTTTATGTCCCATGCATCATTTATAAATTCAGAAATTCATATTTATTCCATTAATCCAAGTTGAAAAACTATACAAGCATAGGAAAATTACAGAAAATTGGGGATTTCACAAGCGACGAAGAGGAGGAGGTACATATGGGGAAGGCACGGATGTATCGGCAGGAGCCTCGATGAAATCAGAAGTTGAGGGAGACAAGGAAGATTGGTCATTGTTTGAGCTAAAAATACCTGCAAGATTCTTGTCAGTTGGTGAAATATCAAAAGATAGGTCTGTGAAAACCTGTGGAGAAGAAGATTGGGATGGCAATGCAGAAACACTAGTAAATTGCTTGTGCTCCCAAAAGACCACATGACGCAAGACAAGAAGATGCTTAGAAATTGGATCATAACACTTATAGCCTTTATGTTCTATACCGTAACCTAGAAAACAACATAAACGAGCTCGAGGTTCAAGTTTAGTTCTTTCATGATCAGGCAGTAGAACAAAACAAGCACATCCAAAAACTTTAAGAGAATGATAGTCAGGGGTCTTATTGTATGACATTTAAAAGGAGTTCGCATGACTAGCACTGGTGTGGGAACTCTGTTGATAGTGTAAACAGCCGTAAGAGCAGCTTTGCCCTAGAATTGTTCAGGAAGAGAGAATGAAACAAGAAGGGCACGAACAATGTCTAGTATATGACGGTGTTTCCTTTCAGCTCTACCATTTTGTTGTGAAGTGTGTGCACAAGATCGATGAGAAAGAGTTCCATCATTTTTTAACAAATTACTGAACTCAATTGATGTATATTCACTAGCATTGTTAGACCTAAAAACTTTTATCTTACGAGAAAACTGAGTTTGTATCATATTATTGAATTCATTGAAAATTGACAAAAGTTTAGATCATTGTTTGAATAAATAAATCCAAGTATATCGTGAAAAATCATCAATAAAAATAACAAAATAACATGAACCTCCCATAGTTGATGTTGGAGCTGGACCCCAAATGTCAGAATGGACTAAATCAAATGGTGAAGAAGAAGAAGATTCACTTTTATTGAATGGTAATGTACTTTGTTTTCCAAGTTGACAAGATAAACAATCAAAAATGTCATGAGAAACTTTACCTAAAACACCAGTAGAAGATAGTGATTTTATTCGACAAATAGATGCATGACCTAACCTAGAGTGCCATAACTCTAAAGAAGCTGGAATATGTGTTTGAGATGTAGCAGCAGTGATCAAGTTTTGTGGAACTTTCAGGCTTTCAAGTTTAAACAGTGTTCCAACCTTATGCCCTGTCCCAACTTTCTGACCTGTTCGAGGATCCTGCACAATACAACCATATTGTTTTGAAAAATGTAAGTCAAGACTGAGATCACAAAGTTGGCCAATAGAAAGCAAGTTAAAGGCAAGGTTGGGAACAAGATAAGTATTAGGTATACAAAGAGTGGAAGTTTCAACATTACCGATGTGGGTGGCTTTCAAGGTGGAACCATTAGCAGTTGTAATGATGGAATTATTAGAAATAGGTATTGTATTCTTAAATAAAGAAGGATCAGCAGTCATATGGTTTCCATAAGTAGTATCTAACAATCAAGTGTTACCTGATGTAGTAGCAGACATGGTAGTAGTGTGATTTTGAGACATTACTTGATTGATCAGAGCCTGAAGGTCATCAGTTGAGATTGTAAATTTGTTAGAAGAAGATTCAGAGGTAATAGACTTAGTGTTGGTTGCTGCAGCAGCCTTGGTGCTTGGAGAACCATTAAGACGTGTTCCATTGGAATGAAATGTAGCCTTGCATTTCTCAACAGGATGATTAGTCCTACCACATCGCGAACAACGCATTGCCGAAGAAGATTTAGAGTCAGAAATTTGTGCTTTATTAGAATGAAATATTGCTTTACAATGGGCAACAAGATGATTGCTTCGTCCGCATCGAAAACAAGGCGGAGTACGTTGTTTAGGAGTTGCAGCAACAATAGTGTCTGTTTGATGAGTTCGAGTCATAGCTAACTGAGTTTCTTCGGAAATCAACTCTGTAAGTGCATTATCCATGGTCGGTAGAGGGTGTCGACGCAAAAGTGAAGACCTGGTATTCTCAAAATCATCTCGAAGAGCCATGAGAAATTGAATAAGTCGAAGTTGATCCGATAATCAATAAAAATATCTCGATCATTTTTGAATTCTGGCTCAGAATTCTCAAGCATATCCCATAAATGTTGCATTTTGGAATGAAATTCATCAATTGACTGACCTGATTCTTGGTGAAGTTGAGACAAAGTGATCATAAGATGGTATTGATGAGAAAGAGTAGTAGAACTGTATTGTGTTGCAATGAATCCTAAGCTTCCTTAGCAAGATTAAAGCGTCCAAAATGTATATTGATAGAGGGAACAGTAGTGTTGGTGAACCATGTAAGGATCCGATGGTTTTTTACTTTCCCATTCTTCAAGTCGATCTGAGTACTTCTCATCAGATTCTTCTATTTGTTTGACCAGTGCCTTACATTCTCCAGTGACAACAAGCCATAGTTTCATGCCGTTTAAATAATTGCGCATAGCTGAAGCCCATCGATTGTAGTTATGCCCATCAAGAATGACTGAGATTGGTTGCGCGGTTTCTCTTTGAGTACTTATCATCTTTTCTAAATGACTGAGTTTTGAAAAAGAAAATGGAAAGAAACGAGTTATCCCAAAATGATTCACCTTCGGGATGAACAAAAAATTTGCTCTGATACCATGTAAAGAAAGAGATTATAAAAGAAAGAAATAAAAAAAAAGAAAGAATGAAAGAAGAAATTGTATTTCAAATGATACATTACAAGAAAGTTAAAGGCCTTTATATAGGCAATAGAACATGATAATAAAGGAAATACAATCAGGAAATAAAATCGTAATTAAGTCCTAAAATCAATCATAATCAATTAGTCAACTGTAATCAATTAGTCTAAGGTAACTGTAATATTACAATTGATTGTAAAATTAATTGTAATATTACGTTTACATTATCGTAATCAATTAGTCAACTGTAATCAATTAATATAAATCAACTGTAATATTACAATTGATTATAACATTAATTGTGATATTACGTTAACACCATTGTGCCATGTTTCAGCCCACATCAAGTTCAGCTACAAAATGTTTTTCACATTCCAGGTATGAAGAAAAATCTCTAGTCGGTTTCACAACTCACAGCTTCAGGAAACTGTACGGTGTTTAGACCAAATGACGTAAAGGTATATCCAAGCTTAAAACCGACAAGTACACCAATAATGGAAGGAAGGTGGTTGGAGTTTTTATTTGTCATTTGCTTAAATCGCATACACGGACAAGACATAGAGGAATGAAATAGCTGATTCGTGGCACGCGAGGCTTGGACATGTGAGCTACAAGAAGTAGAGGTAATGATGAAGAAGTTTGTGCTCGAAGGTCTTCCCCCACTAGAAATCAAAGACACAATATATGCCTGGTGTCGATACAGGAAAGCTCTTCAATTGTCATCCGAGGAGTCAAAGTTTAGAGCTAAAGAGCCTCTCCAATTGGTTCACTCAAACGTGTTTGGTAAGGTGAAGCAACCTTCTGTCAGTGGCTATCAATACATGATAACCTTTATTGATGACTTTTTGAGGTAGTCTGGGTTGATTTCATGAAAGAAAAATCAAAGGTCCCTACTAAATTCAAAGCGTTTAGAGAAAAGGTTGACAAAGAATTAGGCCAGAAAGATACGATGGCTATGCATAAACAATGGAGGAGAATATATATCAAAGGAGTATTTAGATTACCTGCATGAATACAACATACATCGGCAGTTAACATGTTCAAATACACCATAATAAAACAGTCACAGAAAGGAAGAATAGACATTTGGTCTAGATATGTAGAAGCATGATGTGCCACCCCAGTTCTAGGTTGAATGCATGAAGGCAGCTATATACGTGATAAATAGGCTTCCATAAGCATGGCTTGGGTTTATCTTACCCTTCAAAAAGTTACGGAACATGAAGCCCATGGTGAGTCACTTTCGAGTATTCAGATGTGTTTGCTAAGTCTTCATGCCTGCTCATCTGCACAGCAAGTTTGATAAGAAGGTAATCGGCTGCATATTTGTGGGCTATGACGATCAAAGAAATGGGTAGTGATGTTGTGATAAAAAATCTGGGAGATGCTATGTATCCAGAAAAATTGTGTTCGACGAGGCATCTTCATGGTGGTCGTTGCAAGCAATTCTGTTGGCAGATTCAAAAGGAATTAAGAAAAGATTCAAGAAAAGATGGATGAACAAGCGAGGCTTAAAAGATTCAATCCATGCAAGATTCAAGCAACAAGTCTTTTGATTGATCTCTCAAGGAAGAAAGACAATTTCAAGAAGAAGAGATAGAAGAAAGTAATCTTCACTTACTTCTACGAAGGTCATCACGACAATGCAAGCCAAATCCTAAATATGCTAATGTTGCTCTAATTGAAGATCAACATATGAAGTGGCATCTATGAAGTTGGAGTGGAGAAAGGTGATCGAACAAGAAGTTCAAGGCTTCAAAAAAAAAAAATGAGACGTGGGAGCTAGTACCAAAGTCGAAGAAGGTTAAACCCATCTCATGCAAGTTAGTCTACAAATTAAAGACTCGACTTGATGGATCAATAGAAAGGTACAAGGCTCGATTGGTGGCTCATGGATTCTGTCAAAAGTATGGCCTAGATTATGATGAGACCTCCAGCCCAGTTGCAAAGATTATGACAGTACGAGTATTACCTGCCCTTACAGCAAGCAAATCTTGGAAACTATAATAGATGGATGTGAAGAATGCCTTGTTGCATTAGAAGTTAGATCAAGAGATTTATCTGGAGCAACCAAAAGGATTTGAAAGTAAGAATCATCCAGATTACGCATGAAAGTTGAACAAGGCATTTTTTGGATTGAAGCAATCGCCAAAAGCATGGTATGCTAAAATCTCAGAGTTCTTAACACAAAGTGGCTACTCCATTGCAGTAGTAGATTCCAACTTGTTCATTAAAGTCAAAGATGGCAAGTTGGCAATCATCTTGGTCTACGTAGACGATCTAATTATCACAGGAGACTATGAAGAGGAGATTAGGTAAACAAGAGGCAATCTCTGAGTACGTTTTCAAATGAAAGAGCTTGGAGAATTAAATCACTTTCTCAGTCTAGAAGTAATCCATAACGAAGAAGGAATATTCTGGTGTCAGCACAAGTATGCAACAGATCTTCTACGTAATAAATTAAAGGATCAATTGAATTAAGTTCAAGGAAAAATCTCGATTATTACAGGATTGGACTAGTTATAAATAAATGTAAGAGGAATCAAATTAAATCTGGTTCGGTATAAGTTCAGAATCATAAGTCTTGAAACATTTTTGGCCCAATTCCAATTTTAATGTGGAACTGATTTGAATTGCACAACAACTATATAGTTGTTGCCCCTTTTTTTTTAAAATTTCTTTTTTTATTATTTTATTTTTCCTATAAATATCCCCCCATTTATTGTTTTCTCTCCACACAATCCCTCAAATTCTCTCTAAATTACTCACATTCTCTTAAATTCCTTTATTATTAATTTATATTAATTTATTGTATGTTATATATTTATTTTCTTATTGTTCTTCAAATATCTTTCAATAATCTATTTATATTTTCAAATTCTTTATTTACTCAATTTATTTCAACTTCTTATCTTATTATAGTCACAAACTATAATTTCTAATTGTTCCCATTTAAAAAAATGACAAGTTTTTTTTTCTATCGTTTAGCATCCATGTCTTGTGTTCCTACTCACATTCCCGAATTAGGAGAGGAGTCTTTCGATGAATTTAAGCCCGAAATTCATATGGAGCAGGAGGTTCCGATTTTGGCTCATCAACAGAAAGAATCATCCGTGGCCACCATTGCCACTACTGCCATAACATCTTCGAACCGCCTTAGAAAAAGTAGGGGAACACTTAGATATTGTACAACAAGGAGGTACATATGATTATCTTGCACTTTGTAAATTATGTAAAACGAGTTATTCTTATAAAATGGATAGAAGTTTTGGGGTATGGGTACTTTTAAAAAAATTAGTTAATAGACATAAATTTGATTTGGATACCATACAACCACAAACTAGCCATGGAGGATACCCAAATTTAAATTAATCTGCAAAGTGAAACTAATTGAGTTTTTTAAAATACCAAAGCTAGACATCATTTAGTTATATTTGTATTTAGATGTGAACAATCTTTCACAATGTGTGAAAAGGAAGGATACTTAGAATATATTTGCCAATATATACAATCTGCTTATCAATCAATTTCTTGACATACATTAAGAAACGATTGCATGAAATATATTTAGAAAATAATGCATCTTTAATTAAAAACCTTAAAAATGTTTCTTCCAGAGCTAGTTTAATAAGTGATATTTAGACTAATATTAATGGCCTAATTATCTTGTTATTACTTGTCATTGGATTGATAATAATTGGTATATGTAAAAACGTATTTTATCTTTAGATTATTTATATCAATCACGTACTACATATAACATAATATATTACTAATGCTTGTAAAATTTATTGTATTGAACATAATTTTTTTAGTATTATTTTAGTAATAATGTGGTTATTCCTATTTAATTTAATAATTTAAAACCAATTTTAGATTAGACCTATTTATAGGTCAGATCGGGTCAGATTTGGGCCAAGATTAGACAATGTATTAAGGAAGTAAACATAAGCCCAAGCCTGTCCATGCTTGCCTAAATGTTATTAATTTTTTTTAAAAAAATCATAATAAAATATAAAAAATATTAAAACATATAATAGTTTAAAAGTATAACACAATTAGTTTGAATAAATTTTTTACAAAAAGGTTGCAAAAAACATGAAAGTTTAAATTAAAGTATAAAAAATAATACAAAGTCAATAAATTGCACAAATAAAACAAAAATAATTAAAAATATATTAATATGAACTAATAGTAATAAAATTATAGAAAATGGGCTTGCTTGGGCCGGGTTTGGGCTTAACACAATAAACCCAAGCCTAGACCCTTTTTTAACGGATCTAGATTTTCAAGCCGAATCCAATTTAACGTGCATAATATTTTAATCCAAATCCGCTAAAAAAATGAGCCAACCTTCACGTTTAGTCGAGTTACCCGAACTTTGAACAAATCTATTTTAGATGGTGCATTTTTTCATGTTAGATGCCTCTATTCCTACTCAAGGAGAAGAAAATGTAGAAACGTTTTTTTTCTAATACTATATTGATTTCCTCGAAGTGATATTCATGACCAAAAATTGCCAATTTATAATCTTTTTTAGACTTGTTTTCGTTTTACAATAGTGAGAAGGAGCAGCCTGGCCAACAACAAGATGATTACAAAGCCGATAGTGGATGAAGGCCAGGTGTTTTGGATGCAGGTATATATATTTAATGATGACAATAACATCATTGTTGTTATTATTATTATTATTATTATTATTAATTTCTTTTAATGTGTGACCCACATCAACTAAAAAAATGTGACAATTAGGCTTAAAAAAATGTTTATCAAATATAATTTAATCAAAAAGTAATGCAGTTAATCATGATAAATCATAATTTACTTATAAATCATTTTCGCTTATTGTTTTCAATGATGGATCTTCATTGTCATTAGCTTAGATTTTTTTTTACCCAAATTGAGTACACTTGGTAAATCAAAAGGGAAGAAAACATTTAAGAATTTTTCAGAGTTTTTTTCTCTAGAATCATTTAAAGATTTTCACTTTGGGCTTTGCACCACAGTTGAAAAATTTATTGATAGAAATGTATTATTGGAATATTTGAAATTTTAATTTCACTTCTTTTTTTTTTTTTTTCAATTTTAGAAATCGGTCAAGATTAGACTTGTCCAAAAGCTAGGTAACCCGTTAAAGCCCAAAATTTAGCTCGATTTGTTAATGGGCTTGGACAAACAAATAGGCCTGATGAATTTTTGAGCAGGGCTCGGACTTTGCCTTTGGAAACCTAAGCCTAACTTGGCCCAAACATTATTAATACTAAAATTTTTTTTATATATTTTATTAAATATAATGTAATTAAATGTATTTAAAACATTATTGATTAATAAACATTATATATATTTAATATGAAAATTAATGTGTAAAGTTTCACAAACCAAATTAAATTTTAAATAGAATAAAAAATAAAAAATAAAGAAACAAAAAATCAAAATAATCAAAATGTAAAAGAAAAAAAATAGGGCCAGGTTAGGGCTTGGTCTTGAATAATGAATTATATAAACGGGTCTAGGCTTAGATTCAAGCCCAAATGATCGAGCCGGGTTGGGTTGAGCTCGAGCCTATAAATAGTCTATTAAAATCTAGCCTAGGCCCGACCCGGCCTGACCCATGGATACCTCTAGTCAAGATCATTTAGATGTGACATCCTCGTCACTACACATTAACATATAACTTTTCCTTTCACATATAACTTGATTAGACTTGTTCGTTAATGTCATCCTTCCTTCTTCTTATATAACTTATGATTTATCACTTATGACATGCTATAAATATTTCACATGAAATGTATTTTATTCATAATCATACATAGGTCAAGTACATTAGGATCTTATACATCTTACATAACCTAGATCCCCAAAAATCTTATAAACATCATTGTAGCGTTGTACTGTGCAATAGCTAAAATACATGTCACTTAAGTATACCTTCAATAATTATTGGGAAGCATATCTCGAAGGTACACTATAAGATCTCAAAAGTGTGCTCCTTTATCTGGAGCAAAAATCACTTCAAATAATCTGTAGGAAAAATGATTGTAAAGGAGTGAGTTTACGCTCAGTAAGAAACATATGTAAAAGAGCGTACTATGCCTCTATATGCAGTTTTCCTTGCTTGGCTCTATAATGTCATGAAAAATCATTATAAAGCATATATCATACACTTCTTTCAAATAGCATATGCAAGCATACATCATATACTTTCTTCAAATATCATATATAAGAAATTCAAATACTTTCGATTTCTTTATTCCTTTGAAATCGCATATACAGATATTTTTCAAATAACATGGAGACTATTTGCATTTCAACGGAATTATGCACTGGATAAACAAGTGGCGTACCCCCGTAGGGGCTAGGAATCCTCCCCTAGCCAAACATATAACAGAGACAATTGGCCAATGTCGGTAGGCCACGATGAACACTAGTCAGGTGACATTTGTGGCACCCAGGACCGGACTAGGGCTCCTCAGTCAAGTAAATATACAGAAGTGCATAATCATCAAGTACTTCATAGTCTCAAAACGTTTGTCATATGGCTTTTTGCAATGACAATCATACTTTTCTGAAATAAACTTTAAAACCTCTTTTTTTCAAAGGTGGTAGTCGGCTTCAATTACATATCTTACTTTATCGAAATCATTTTCTTTTAAAAATTCGATATTTCGAATTTTTGAAAACACATGGGGCAGTCGACTGGTCCCATATAGCAGTTGACTGGTTTTGAAACAGAATGCTTCTGAAAACAGGGCAGTCGACTGGTTATATAGCAGTCGACTAGTTTCTCAAATAGAATACTTTTCAAGTAAATAGCAGTCGACTGTTTTGAAACAAAATGCTTTTTGGAAAATAGCAGTCGACTGGTTTGCATCGGTTTTCGAAAATCTACGCTTTGGTTGTCTCAAGGCAGTTGACTACTACTCAAGGCAGTCGGCTGCTCCTAGCATTTTGGTAACTAGGAGTAAAACTCGAAATTTACATTTCCTACATTAAAATCAGCCTTCATTTCATCCCAAACATCCAAAACATGCGGACATAGTCACCCTACGTCCGTTACATATATTCCTTACCTCAATTAAACCAAAACGCGTAATCGCTTGATTGCACCAATTCCTTTCCTTCACTTCTTCAAAGCTGTTAACATCATCATAATTCCAAACTTTAACTTTCTTTCATTTTAATACCATAAGCATACTATACCAACATAATACACTTCAAACCATAGATATAATTGAAAGAATCAACTTCTATCCTTACCCTTGTAAATGACCAAAATAACAGCAAATCAGTTCTCTTCCATTCCTTGGATTCAATCAACCAAACTTTAGATATAGGTAAAGCTAGTGATGAGGAACATTTTTCGTCAAGTAAGCTTAATGATTCGATAATAGGAAGTGTTGGTTTGTTAAGGTAGCTAAGAGGGAAACTTGGAGGGAACGAGAGGGGTTGGAAATGTTGCTGTCGACTTGGTGATGCATATTAATCCATTAAATCATGTCAGCCATTGACCCCTTTTGACCCATTTAATCTTTGACTTTCTTTCTTCCATCCATAATCCACATGTCAGTTACTTACATTAAAATTCTGATATTAATTTTATCATACTCCAATTATTCTTACAATATTAGAATTAATTTCTTGACCATTTGACTATAAATTTCATTTATTCCATATATGTCCCATATACCATTTATAGGTCAAAATTCTCATATTTATTTAATTCCTTTCAGCTGGAATACTATACAATCATGAAAAATTTACAGGAAATTGGGGATTTCACAACAGAACATTAATTTTCTAATTATCAAAAATAAAGTGAGGCTAAAAGTTTTCAATGCATATTTATTCATTTTAGTATTTTCTTATATTTTTACAAATTGAAAATTCATCAAATGGATGTCAAAACTGCATTCTTAAATGGAAAATTAGATGAGATGTATATGAGACGATCCAAAGGATTTGTAATTCCTGTACAAAAAAAAAGAATGTGTAAACTAATTAAGCCTTTATATGAACTTAAGTAATCACCTAAACAATGGCATCAAAAAGTTTGATAAAGTTGTGCTAATTGAATATACTATCAATGAATATGAGAAATGTGTTTGTAGTAAGTTTACCGATGGTAAAAGTGTCACCATATGTTTATATGTAGATGACATGTTGATTTTTTGTACGAACTTAGAATAAGTTGAAAATACCAAAATTTCAATCTAATAAATTTGCCATGAAAGATATGATGTCACATCCCGTATTTTATAGTAATTTCCACATTGACACACACACAGTGATGGTTGGGTTGTTTGTGATGCCTTTATCACTTATTTTTTTCTAAACAGTAGCAATTTACGGAAATAATTTATTTATTTACGAAATAAAAAATATTTACATCAGTAGGAATTTTGTCGAACGTACATCCCCTGAGTATAATTTAGATAACAATAGTACTGTACAAATAATGTCTGAACATATAAAAGGAAATCAAAATACCTCCAGGATCCACTCAAGCTGCCTTTGGATCGATAACGTAGTTGACAATCCGTGGAACGGTATCACTGTAGGTAATCTGTGGAGTTAGAAAAATAAGGGTGAGCTAATGTGCTCAATAAGAGAACTGTATGTAAACACTGATACTCTGAAATCTATATGTTAAAACAATTAAATCCTAATAGAGTACTAAGGTACAAATCAGGATGGATACTATAGTCGACTAGGAAACCGGATGTAGTAAGGAAGGTATTTTAGAATACCTATCTTTTCCTGGCTCTTAGAAGCAACTATAAGGAGTAGTTGATTAAATTTGATCTCAAAACCACATAAAATGCTATTAAAATTAAATAGCAAAATAATTTAAGAAATCAATAAATATTTATTTTCATTCACAATATTCACTTCACATTTTGATAAACATTATGTAATAAACTGTTCCGTAAACAATATTTATATAAACTCATTATCAGTAAACAAATCAATACCAACAACCAATTCAGTAAAACAATACAGTCATCAGTAATCAGTTTAGTAGAGACTAGGCAACACCCAAGGAATATCATGCTATAATAATGTCCCAAAAGGGAGAAATAATAACATGTGAGACCTATGGCCATAGTCTAAGGGGTTCATAGTATGCACCGATCAGGTGACCACTAAGACGCTGATAATAGGATCAGTATCTATGAGCACAATATAGCAACAGTAACACATGACACGTGAGTATGATACGGGGCCTAATAGTCTCAAAATAGTGAACGCACAGTAGAAACACCATTTATGAAATCACTTCCATGGATAGTATCTTCAGTCAGTCCATAAATAATTATACTGAAAATATATATTCAGTTTATGAATAAAAATTCATAAAATATTCACACTTCGGTATTTTTTCATGAAAATGTTCTATTTATTTATAGAACTATCATAAGCACATGCTAGTACTTTCATGTAATTAAAATTCTATAACAAGAATATTTAAATATTGTTTTTCATAATTAATCACGTAATGCAATTTTAACAATTCACATGGAAATCCCTTATAATTTTATTTGTTTCTATCATTGAAAAATATTAGAATTTATTTCTTTAAATTCCTATAATTTTCGGTAGAATAACGACTATTTTTAACCTAGCCTTCCTGCACTAAAAACACAGTTTATAACTAGCCAATATCCACAATTTCACCAATTCCAAAGCAATTCATTTCCAATTCATTTAATAAAAATCATGTGAACCAATTAATGCATCCACAGTATCCCTACATGTAAGATCCGATTCTACACTACTGTAGACTCTAATTTCATAAAATTGAAAATGGAAATTAAATAAATAATGAATATTGATTTCCACTTGGGTGGAAAAGCTCCTTTACTTAAGATAAGAATAGAGCAATTTTGGTGAAACACTATGGGCGAGTACTACAATGGAAGAGCTCGCCCAAGGTAGGATGATCGCTAATGGTGATGGCGAGTTGGATGATGGCGAAGGCGAATAGGTGAGCTCGCCACTATATGTTGATTCAGTTGATAGCCTAGTAGACAAGTGAGGCAGCAAGGTACTCGCCAAAGTTACAATGCCAAATCAATGTGATCACCAACTTGTGGCTTGAGTCATAGCAAATAGGCGAGTATAACAATGGTCGCCAAGTAAAGGAAATCAGCTTGTAAATCACCAAATATTGTTGGCGAACTGAAATTGAAATAGAATGGGCGAGCTGAGGTCTCTGGTTGATAGGCGAACTGGAACTAGAATCAGCACGTGACCATTGCAACCAAAATTGACATTGTAAGTCATATGGTTGAAAACAATTAATAGAAAGGAGGTTAAAGTCAATAAGGAATTAACCTTATTGGTTGAGAAATAAAACAAAGTCAATAGAAGCAGAAAAAGGCGTGTGGAAGAGAGACTTTCATGCCAGCTTAAGCTGCAGTTTTTCTTCATGCATTAAATGTATGAAAGACGTGAAATAAATGAAAGAAGATGGGATAAGGCCAAGTGATGGGTTCTGATTGGATAGCATGGCTATATAAGAAGAAACATTTGAGGAAAACCGATTTAGCCAAATTCATCTTCTTTACGAGAGCTATGCAACTGCAAGTTTATGTTATTCCTTCCATTCCTGTCATGCTTGATTTACGAAGCTTCACTCTTCAGTTGGCTAAACACATAAACCTGCTTGCAAAACCTTTCCTCCTTAGTTTGATGAGCTAAAGGGATAAACAAAGTAAGGCCAACATGAGACAGAACGTGGTTTGTGCTGGAAGTGCAGTTGATTAAGGTGAGATTTAATGATTTCTTAAGATTGAATGATATATTTATATGATTTCCAAGCATAAGAAGCATGATTATAGTCTTGCTTTTGATTTATTCTTATTAGATCATAGAAATAGAATAGATTCATATCTTAAAGAAGATGAAGAATAAAATGAAACTGGGTAGCAATTGTAGTAGGATGATGGGAAAATAATCGAGAATGAATAAGGAAAGTAATGGAAATGGTGTAAGAGTGATGAGAATAGCGACTATGGTGATCGCCTATGTTGAAAGTTAGTAATCGCTAATGAGGCGATTAGGAAATAAAGAACTCGCCAAGTGTAAGAAGTTATTGTTCAAGTGGGCGAGATCGCCCAACACTAGTTAAATTTATAGGCGAACTCAATTCTGAATGTAAAGCCATGTAAGGCGAACTCCCATGCATAGGCATTAGGCGAGTCGAATTGTGGGCGAACTCCCACTAATTAGCCAATATATGAATGGCGAAAATATTGGGCGAGCTCCCATGTGTAAGCCATTTGGTGAATGGCAAGCTCAGATGGGCGAGCTACTAAATGCTCTGTTGGGCGAGCTAGTAGGATATCAGTTGGGCGAGCTGGTTTATTTATCTCAAGTCTCGCCCAAGTGATGGAAAGTTATTTAAAGAAAATATTAATAGAATTTATAAATTATTTTTGCAGCCGGGACTTATGGACTCAGTGAATGTGATCAGGAAGGCGAGTAGGAAGCAAGGTTTCGTTGGACCAGGTAAGGGAGATGTGTGTGAAGTGAATGCATGTCCTGTGGAGTAAATTTCATGGAAATTATTGAGAAATTGTTTTGTTTTATGACATGCATTGTTTTAATAATTGTTTCTATTTGGGCGAGCTAAAAGCCGACCCCTATGTATACTTGGGCGAACTGGTTAAAGGCGGGCGAGCCTTCTTTTTATGATTTTGGGCGAAGAACCCTTTTATGTTCTTTTGGGCGAGCAACCATGTTTTAAATAGAAATCTGGGCGAGCCAATATGGGCGAACCCTTTTAAATGTTTTGGGGCGGGCGACCCCTGTTTTCATGGAATGGGCGAGTTGACCATGGAGTGCCGCATTTGGGCGAGTTGACCATGGCAATGCTATAATGGGCGAGCCACTGGGGTGAGCCAGTTTTACTTGTTTTTTAAAAAGCAATGGTTGGAGGGCGAATACTTGTTCACCCCACTTTCGAAATGACCATGGGTGAGCCATGATGGCGAGCTGACAGTGGCGAGCAGATTTCTATTTACATATTCTCAACGAAAAATGAGCTATTTTTAGCATCTTTAAAAATAGAAAATATGAAACCTTTTGATGGGGCGAGTTGACCATGGGCGAATTAGCCATGGCGAGCCAGTTTAACCCGGGCCTTTCTCACACGGAATTCAGTGAGATTGCGGGCTGTTTTTAAAACCTTTTTGGAAAGAAAATCATTTTGAGAAAATGATGAATTTATGAAATAATTCCTTAAAAGTTTTTCATGAGATATAAAAGTGATTTTTGAGACTTTTAGGCTCTGAGTTTATGCATTATTAATCATGTAGTTGCGTGACCCACCTGGGGCGGTGGCTCGGGTCGATGGACCAACGGGTGCACCTCAGGGTGTCACAGGGCTAATGGACCCGCCAAGTCATCAGCGGTCTCGAGGTCACTTGGCAAGTGGACCCGAGGACCACCTAGAGATTATGGCCATAGATCTATTATATCCCTTTTTGGGATAATTATTCCGTTCTCGCAAGGGGGAGGGGGAACGATGATAGCATGATGATGCCTAGTCTCAACTTACTGGTTTCTGTTTACTGATGAGATTTATTGAATCCTATGTATTGTTTACTACATTTTAAAGTAAACTGTTTAGCCAGTGATTTAAATGGTGTATTGAGAGTGTTGTTTACTGTATCCACTGTTTTCCTATTTGATTATATTTTAGGAAAAACAAATATGTTATGGTATATAGTTTTGGTTTTATAAAATAGCATATGTTTCCTTTACTGAGCGCGTAGTTCGCTCACACCTTTATTTTAACTCCACAGATAAAAGACACGGAGTTAGAGAATTAGCTTCATATAGCTACATATATGAAGCGCTGGGGCAAAGTATGTTAAACATGACAAGTACAGTCTCTTCTCCTTTACATTTCAGACATAGGTATACAGTACTACTTTATTGAGATAAAGACAATGGGGGATGTTTGATGTAAGGAAATTTGAAAAAAATTTCAAATTCCATATTTGTTAAATAAATGGTTATCATTTATTACTAGCACTGTAGAATGTAAATGGCATCACAGACAGCCCAACCTAAAAAAGTGTATAAAAATACGTGAAAAATGTGGTAACGGGCTGTTACACTACAGTTCACACACGCATCCCTTACCTAGCTGATTAAGTAGAACTTTCCGATAGCACCATACGCGAATCAATACTCTCGGGCTGCAAGATATTACACCAAACACCATTATTCACCATAATTGAATTTCTAATAAATTTTCCTTCACTAATTTCTACTACATTATCAATAGAAAATAATTAATCGGTATAATTTGTACCGGTATTAAAACCTAACTTCGTCAAATCAACTCCGAATTTAAATTTGACTTTACCAACAGTCTCCTTATAATTTCTACAGTCTTATGGCACCCTAAATTCATTTCTATGCCTCAAACTACATGATTTCATGAAGCTTCAACAATGGCCAAAACCCTAGGGACTCCAAATAATGAGATTGAATCCAAACTAAGGCTAGAATTATATTTAGGAAGCTTAATTACATCATGTAACAACCTTAAAAATCAAAGAAATTAAATATATATAAAAAATCCTTACCTTGGCCAAAATTCATGGGGAGTATTTCCTCTTGATCTTGTCACTTATTTAAAGAGCTTTTGGTACGTATGAAGAGAGGATGATGAGTAGAAGAGGTTTGTAGAAGAAAGTTTGGTGAAATATCGTGAATTTTGGTGAGATTTATCAAGCTTTTCTTTTCTTTCTTCAATGGTGGCCACATGAATGAGGAAGAAGAAATGGGAATAGTGGCCGGCTGACTTTGGGGAGAAAATTTAGAAAATTCTTCATATGGCAAAATGACCATTTTGCCCTTAGTTATGAGATTTTTAGACAAAAATCCTTTAAGCTTCCGTAATTTTTATAATCGTGTAATTGCACTCCAAAAATTCAAATTTCATCACCAAAAATTCTTATTGGGTGTATTTTGATAAATCATAGTGGTTTGATTCTGGTTTGACCTATCAAGAAGGTGAAATTATGAAATTACCCTTACCGGGTAAATTGCGTAAATTTATGATTTTATCATTGATTCAATTCATCTGTTGACATAGCTTAGGACTTATTTTCATGTAGAATATCATGCTATTTTCACTTAGTCCAAATTCCTTTTTGATTAGGCACAATTTACGAAAATGCCACAAAGCTATGAACCAATTCGTCATTTTCCAATTTGTTTTCGTACTTCTCAAAAACAATCTAAATGAGGGATTTTAGGTTTGAAATTCTTACTGTAGTCTTATTGGATCTCCTAAATAATATCAGTACAGTCTCATGTCCATCCCAGCACTATAGAGCTTGTGGGGCCCACCTTACTGTACTGGCTCATACCTACGAAATACATAGGAATGAACAGTAGTGAATATTCCTACATGTACAACAGTACTTGAATATACAGTTCTCACATATGAGTTATACAAATGTGATTGTGAGACCTCACAATTTATAGTACAATTTAATTAGATTTAAATAATTGAGAGTTGTGGAATAATTATAATTAATAAATATTTGATTTTATCTTAGGTTTTATGATTAAAGAGTAAGTGAGCCCCACTAATTCCCCGAGGTCCAGGGGAAGGTGAAACTTTAGGGATTCGATATTTGGAGCTAGAAAATATGATGGTAAATGTCTTAGCCTCAATCTCGATTATTTTTGCATATTTCAAAAAATGTGCAACAAATTGAAAAATAACGGTTTAGTAAATAATAGTCAAACCAAAAGGACTTTTGACCCTTTGTTTATACTAAATAATCTCTCATAAAATATAGTTTTAGAATATCTAGATAGTTGGAAGAAACCAGATATAAAGATAGAAATTTTTGCAATTTTACGGTTTGGGGTATTTTATTAATTTCACCCAAACCGATAACTAAACTTCAATAAAAGCTTCACCAAACATTAAAGCAAGTTAAATAAATTTGATTTATTATTAAATAAAATATTTTGGAGGTTAGACAGACTGTTTTCAACAAAGTCAAAGTTTAGGGGTAATTTTGAAAGAATCTTTAAGTATAAGGGCAAAATGGTAAATTTACCTTAAAATATCAATTTATCTTGAATTTTCCAGCTCCTTCTTGGCTGAAAATCAGCAGCAACCAACAGCAAAAGAAAACCTCTATTGCCAAGCTTGAGAAGAAATAGAAAGTGAGAAAAACATAAGGAAAATCAAATTAAAATCAAGTAATTCCTTCACCAAACTTGTCCTACTCAACCTCCTCTTCAATTTGGTGCCTAAATCAAGTGCCAAAACAAAAAAAAAATCATATTGTAAGCCCTCCCATACTATTTAGCCAAGGAAAGAAGTTATGGAAGCTTGGGAATTTTCAAAGTTTTTCACTTATTTAGTACATGATTAAGATGTTTTCATGTTGATTTCCACTTAAATCATGTTAGAAATATAAATTGGGATCCTTAAGGGTTTCAGCCATCATCTTATGTTCATGAGCATGGTGCAATTTGATGAGAAATTAATGTAGGAAAATTGTGAAAATTATGAAAAACATGATATTTAGCTTAATTAAGCGTAGTTATGCTTAAATTCAAGAAACTCAATTTATTGGCCATAAAAGAAGATTCGACTATGGCTAAAAGGATGAGAATTTGATGCCATTTCATGTAAAAATCATGTGGAAGTGATGTAGGAATTTAATAGAAATGATTTGGAATTAAAAAGGAAGTGTAATTTGAAGAAATTCCACATGTGGCATAGGAAGAAGGTTTCGGCCAAGCTAAGGGGAGGATGAATTCATGGCCATTCCAATGTAAGTTAGGTCCTAAAATAATGTATAAATTATTTTGAAAATTTAGGTGCAATCGAAATCAAAATTGAAGTTATGTAGCAAAAGTTACAATTTTTCACCAGTAGAAATTTGACTGCATTTAGACAATTTTGATAGATAATGCATTCATATTTAAATATTTAAATATTCTTTTAGATAAAATATAGTGAATTTGTCAAGTTTGAATAATAATTTGCAGCCTTTAAACCCGAGGGTCCTACCGGTGTTGACGAGGCATCTACCGAGAAAATAAAAGGTAAGGGATATTTGTATGAAGTGTAGGGATATATTGTTGCATGAATTTATGAAAATTTCACTTGGTGGAATTTAAATAAATATTTTGGATTGAAATTTGGAATTATGGATTATGGTTGGAATCGGTATTTTTGTGCAGAGGGTTAGATTAAAATGAACCATTATGTTGTCGAAATTTTTCTATGCTAACCTAAAACCCCTAAATTTATGAAATCTAGGAAATTCATATTTTAATATGAAATTTTGAACTATAAAGAAAATTAAATTTGAATATCTGAATTTTAAATATTTAAATATGGGTTGGTAACTATTAAATCACAAATTCAATAATTAAAATGATTTTTATGGTATTTTATCTATTTTTGGATGTCTGAATATGTTTATGCATTTCATGGAATTTAAATAAACAAGTTTGAAGATTAAATATTGATTTAATTTTTATTGTATTTTATATGTTTGAATTTATTGATTTTATGGAATTAATTTTTATGAATATATTATGATATGTTTTGATAAATTCATCTCTGTAAACTGTTCTGAAAATATTTATTTAAATGTTTTGAGACTGTGGCCCTATAGTTACCTGCAAGTACATGCATTTCCGTTCCATTTTGATTATTGTTGATTCTAGCCCAGTCTTCTAGCTCCCAAAGGTGTCACCTAGCTAGTGTACACACTGTGGTACCCTGACTATGGTGATATGTCTATTATAGTGCATGTGTCTATTGAGTGTAGCCTAGTCTCCACTAAAAATTATACTAGGCTGGTAAATCCCTGGTTAACTTAGATCTAGGCACTCCCAATTTTGATATATTTATGATTTTGATTTATCCATATTTTATGTTCCATGATATGAATTTAATATTTTGTGAAATTATTTATTTGATTTATCTGTTAGAAATTGCTATAAATATGATTTATACTGTTTAAGGAGAAATTGTTTAATTTCTATTATAAGTATGTTTTATTTTTCAAACACTGGAATTATATTTAAATTTGTGATTTAATTAAATCAAATGACTTTCCTATAGTGGCTTTGGATACCGAAACACACAAGTACTCCAAAGTACCTCCCATACTTTACCTGGTTACCCAACCCACTATAGTATCCTTCTTATTAGATCGTGCTAGTTTTATTTCATAAGTTAAATTCATGATTTTGTATAAAATCTGTTTATGAAATCTGCATATAGGATACGTTATATCAACTTTCGTATAAATGTTCCTTATTGAGCACGTTAGCTTACCCATTTATTTTTCACTCCCAGATTACTTGTAGTGAGATGGGGTCTGCTTCACAGTAGGACCTAATGTTGGTATTCCGTAGGTGATTTTACAGACTCATCGAAGTATACTATGTTTATTTTTATGTATTTAGATTTTTGTACAGTACTATTTTTATATATAAGTAAACCTAGGATGTTAAACATTTTTATTTTGTTTGTGTAAATTTGAATTTTGAATCTCGGGTTTTGTATACAAATAACAAGTTTTATTTGAAAGTTAATTTACATTGCAGACGAGCCCACCCTTTATGTGTTTATTTATATGAATTTAGTAAAATATTAAAATATTTTGAAACGTTACAATGATTTTGGAAATAAAAATTCATAGAATAAACAATAAGTTGATTTTATCACAATCACCTTATATTGGGGAGATATTCAAAAGATTCAATCATTTTGTGCAATTGTTGCAACACCATATACTTTAATTTGAGATTAACTTTTAATTTGAGATTAACTTCAAATAAAGATATATGGATTGCATAACTTGAATATGCAAGAAAGATTAATTGTTTGATGTATGTCATGACATGTATAAAATCGGATAAAGCTTTTGTAGTTAGTAAATTTAGTAGATACATAAGCAACTCATGTAACATGCATTGAAATGTTATATTGAGAGTATTAAAATATTTGAAGAAAAATTATTACATTGTTTATAATCGTGACCTACATTTATAATAAACTTGTCTAAGGGCCGGGTAGTTCATTAAGGCATGAAATTTAGCCCCATTTTTTAATGGGCTTGGAAAAAAAAACATAGATCTAATGAATTTTTAGGTCGGGTTTGAGCTTTGCCTTTGGAGACCTAGGCTCTGCCGGAACATTATTAATATTAAAATGTTTTATATATTTTATTAAATATAATGTAATTATATGTATTTAAAACATTATTGATTAATAAACATTATATATTTAATATGAAAATTAATATGTAAAGTTTGCAAACCAAATTAAATTTTAAATGGAATAAAAGAATAAAAAAAGAAACAAAAAATGAAAATAATCAAAATGTAAAAAAAATAAAAAATAAGATCGAGTTGGGTTGAACTTGAATAATGAATTATATAAACGAGCTTGGACTTAGATTTAAGCTCAAATGATCGGGTCAGGCTGAGCTCGAGCCTATATATAATCTATTGATATAAAGCCTAAACCCAGCCTTTGGACACCTCTAGTTTACAATTCATTAGGGTCCATGGTAGAAGTTGTTGGAAGATTTGTTGTTGATTCTTGTTTTGTCATAATTTATCACCCACTTATACCCTTTGTTTCTTGTGTTTATTGTAAACTGACATGCATAAGATAATAATTCAAAAATTAATGCTTATTCTACTGAATTTTTCAACTTAATTCTTCATATATGTTATTAATCTATCCGTTAGCAAAATGTTATTCATAGTTAATGTTCAAAAATTAATGCCACTTTCTTTACCCATTCTTCTCTGGGTGGTGATTGGTTTAATAATTTATACGGTTGGGCTTATTTAACATATTTACTTTGAATGGTAGGGCTTGATCAGTTTCTGTTCTAGTTTGGTACAATTTGAAATAAGCCTAGGCTTATGGTTGTTGGCCTTCACATTGTTGGCTAACTTGGTGAAGAAAAAGGAGCTTTTCTATCTCTCTTTTTGAAAGAAATATAATGCATGACTTCTAAGATTGTCAAGAGAGTTTGCATATGTCATATGTTTCAGTAATTGATGTATGATTATCTGTTCAAAGAATAAGGTTTGAATCATTTTCTAAATAAGCTGACTAATATTCTGGTGCATTGAAATTTGAAAGTTCCCTCTCCACCTTGGTAGTTCACAAATTCACTACCTTATTGGAAAATTCCATAATCAAAATGGAGAGATTGATTCTGAATTTTGATATTAATGAAGCATTTGTGTGATAAAGTTGTACAAGTTTTCAATTAAGAAAAGAAGGCAAATTGTAGTTAGAGAGGCAGAACAAGCCATGAGGGCCTTTGTTTATTAGCCAAGCTTTAACTTCAAGTCTTTAGAATCCTCTTGTTTATGGGATGATCAAAAGAGTCCAATACCATGGTGTCTCTTTTCCTTTAACAATCTCTAATTATATGACCATCTAACTTAAAACATGCTTGTAGCAGGGAGTCATTGAGTCTGAAACTATTGGCGAAGGATTAGAATTAGAAAAGGAAGAAACGGCCAAACTCTAGATTTCGATTGCCACAAGAATCTCGCATTGGCTATTGAGTGGGTTATCAATGTAGTAGATAGTTCAATTGAACGAGTTGTGGTTTATTGGGATATCAAGCACTTATTGCAAAAATCTTGGCTACTGTTTCAGCTTTTAAGGCATAATATGCTCAGTTGCAGCATTCTCAGTCTCCTTATGATGCTAAGGGGATTCAAGTTGCTGATCAATTGATAGTTTCTGACTTGAAGAAATTGTCAGAATGGAAGAAGTGTTTCTTGAAGAAAGAGTATGATCCTTTGTGACGTCTCGGTGTGCACTTGCAGGTCATGGACTCAGGCCATTGCACCGAACGGGTCACTTAATCATATTATCTGCTATAGAGTGCACCCCGTAGAGCCACCGCTTCACAAGTTTGTCAGAGTATTCCAAATGGTCGTAGCTCCAATTCATATCCGGAGGGACTCAAGCCTTGACACCATGCAAGTGTCAATCCCTCTTAACCAATTATCCTAAGACAAATCTTGGGTAAAGTGCTAAGGGGATGCTAACCGACGGCCTATTGAATGAGCTGGGCCTTAACATCCTTCCCCCGAACGTGCAATGATTTTAGCTGAAATTCAGGAACAAAAAAGTCTTTCAATGATGTTTGAAATTATGGGAAAGAAACTGGAATCAGTTGAGACTCAAAGAGTCAAAAAATTTTTCTTCAAGGAAAGTTGGATGAATCTAATAAGCAAAACAGGTTGCTTAAGAAGAGATTAAATCAAAGTGGTCAGTTGTTTGTGCTTGACAATCTTCATCTATCAAGCTTAAATCCAAGCCATTTTATTATAGTTTTTAGACAAACTGTTAAGTCCATTAGAAGTTTTGTGAGGCTGATGATTAATGAAATGAAGTTTGCTGACTAGGATATCAATGCAGCAACTAGTTCAATTGAACGAAGTGTGGTTTATTGGAAAGCAAACGACAAATATTTTGCTTTTAAGTCTTTCATTTGCGGGGAAATGTTCAAGGCCTTCCACCTTCCTTACTTCTCTCTTCTTGGTAACTTTATCCTCAAGGGGAAAAAACATCGACAAGTCGTCTTTGAGAGATTCATGGAACTGAAATCCATGAAAGTTAAGGAATATCTAGCCTTGAACCCCAAGTCAACATTTGCGAATTTTGTCAGGCCAAGTGCTTGCATGTTGTTCATCCTAAGATGGAATCATCCTTTTTTGGCAATTTGATCAGTAGAGACATGGTGAGTTCATATCAATTCCCAGATATTTTGAATTGAATGCTGCCAATGTCATTTTCTTGCACTTTTTCCGTCGTCCTGGGAGTGTAGTTAGACTTTCTTCAAAAGTAGTACTAGATATAGAATGGAGAAATGAGAACCATGGCTAGAGCTTGAGGATTAGGACTCCCTTACATTATTAAACCACTTATCAAAATGTGTCTTAGTATGTGCATGCAAGTTAGTAATTGAAGTTAATTGTTTATGTTTGCATTCAATTTCTTAAAACGTCTTAACTGATTATGGATAAATTTATTTTTTTTGGTATTATTTGGCCTAAGAAGGCAATTCTTTAGATTAGTGGGGATGCTTCCAACTTTTGAAGGGGTTTCTTGATTCAATGTACCATGGTAGACATTAAAGAGCACATTATTGAAAGCAATACCAGTTGTGTGTAGGGCTTTTCAAATAAATGTACCTGAAAATCAATGTTATATTTTATTGAAGAGCACCAAGTTTTTAATGATTATAAATACGAAGAATTGTGCGGTACTATTTATGTATATTTGTAACATCCCAACCATACGTTTAGACATAGATACTGTGAGAATTTATTATAATATATATTTATATATGTAATGATTTGAATTCATACTTATGAATGGAGTCCTCACAATTGATAAGAAAACAATCATTGACAAGAAGTGTAGGAATTAAGTGCTACACTGTAAGAATCACTTTTAGAATCACCTTTAAAATTCTAAGTTTGGTGTGATTCTAGTTTTATGTTGAGTTTAACCGGAAAGTCGAGTTTTATTAGGAAAGTTTGTAATGCCTCAATCTTACATGAGAATATTATGAGGATTTGCTATTAGAAATTTGTAGAGACTTGAACAATGCATGTGAATTATCTTTGTGAAAATTTTCAACTAAAATGGATAACGTATGATAGGTTGAATATTGATCTTCATATATAATAGATGATAAAAACTTAAACTTCTAGTATTGCTGGAAACCTAAAAGAGAACGTGCCATTATAATTAAGCCAAATCAATACCAAGCTACTACTGTTAAATATTAGAAGATGATAAGAATGTAAAGGTCTAGTACTATTGGAAGCCTAAAACTTTTCAATCTAATGAACTTCGTAGCTTCAGCTGGATCTAGGCCCTAGAGATCATTGGGGAAAAAATTCTAAGCTACTAAAATTTTTTTTTTGCTAGTGAATTTGGTAGCTTTAACTATTTTATTTACGATGAACAAACACACTTGGAATATTGAGTAGAACTTAGTCGTCACGCTTGATATGAAGAGACTCTGTATTTTGTTGCAAGTAGAAAAAAAGGGAACGCCAAACAAAAATTCTTGTGCTTTCTAGTTGCAACAAATACATGTATAAAGTATCAAACAGTATCTTACTTAACTATTCACTTCAATATTTCAAAGTGTTATCATGTGCAAAATCTAACCATTTTTTTTGTAATCAAAGACACTTCAAGTTAATTGTAAGGACTATACTAAAGAAGGACACTACATGTTTAGATGGTAGAGCACATGGTCCTTTATTGCGACTAAAAAGACCTTAGATTGGTGGAGCCAATAAACTGCTGAGATTCAACGAAGGCAATATGCAACTTACCTTGATTGAAATGATGCACTTTTACAAGTGGTCTTCATTGTTTGATCTCAAAATTGTATTTTGTTATCCAAGAATATGGTTCATGTTAAATGCTTGTAAGTTGTCAATCTTAATTGCATAATCGACAGTTTTTTGGCTTTTAAAGAGAGTATCAAGAAAATGAAAGCTATAATGAAGTTGAGCATTTACTCAAGCAAGGAATGTAAAACTTGCATAGTTCTTATTAACTGTTGAACAAACATTTTTGTAAGACCTTTTCAAGAGAATGGCTATGATCATTGTAAATTTAATTGCAATTTAGGTTCAATCATATCGATATAAGAAGATCATGAACTTTATTTCTTATTCATTGCAAATTACATTTGTTATTGCATACATTAAGAAAATTAAGCCCTCAACCCCTAAACTTCAAAAGAAATTGTCTATTTAATTATGTGTTGTCCATATCCTAAGAGGAATAGTTGAACCAAACCCCAAGAAAAATCAAACAAGAAGGCATAAAATCTGTAAAGCTATATATATATATATATATTAGTGGGGGACAATGAGAGAATAAAGCATTCAGTGGTAGCATGCTCCAGGAGTAAGGGAAGAAGACTGTAATAGTCTATCAATTTTAGTGAGATGAATGGCAAAGAGCCTTTCATTGTTAGCCATTGCATGCCCTTTATTATCACTAGCAGAAAGCATTTTTGTAGGCTGCTTAGGAAGAGTGATTCCAACAAGATTTTACTTAAATGAAGGGACTTCTTTCCTCTCTAAGTTCAAAAGCTTTCTGTTAGATGTTAACTCAAATTCTATTGGGAATCAATTTGGATTCTAATAAAATTCTATTGGTTAGAGAATTACTTGGTGGTTAAGTTTATTTAGAGATAAATTTTCTTAATAGATTAGATTCCTTAGTGAATAGGAATTCTTAGTGATCAAGTAACTTGGCTCTATAAATATAGAGTGGGTCTTAACCTTTAGAGGGGGATTGAGAGAGAGATATAATTACTATGTAATCTCTGTGTGAGAGATTGGTTTGTAGGGATTTGGGAAAGAGTTGGAGAAAACACCGTGTTGCATGAGAATTTCATGGGTTAAACACTATGGAGCAGAAACTAGGTTTGTTTTGGGGCTTGGGCTTAGTGTTTGTTTTAAGGTGTTTTGTACTCTTTGTAATCTCTATGTTTTATAGTGAATTTTTCTCTCTTATCCGTGGATGTAGGCACTTGGGTCGAACCACGTTAAATCTTGTTTCTTGTGTGTTTGATTTAATTACGCGTTGGTCTCATTCGTTTGTGGAATACGATTCTACTTGAAAAATTCCAACACTTTCTAGCTTCAAAAGATATTAGTTGGAAGATGAAGGCAAAAATAACAATAAGCAAAACAAGGCTTAATCGAGTCATTTTTTAATGCAAAGAGAGAATAGAAATCCTATATTTTCTCTACCTTTATTGTAGAAGTGTAGATTATAATGAAGCTTTGTATGGCATATCAATTGGATTTTGAGGTATATACACTACAAAAGACGGTAGTTTTAAAGGCATAATATTTTCGGCGATTTCGAAAACTGCCGAAATATATACTATATTACCAGCAAAAATAAATCCGCCAGTAATTACTAATATTTCAAAGGCACTTTGGCCTCAATAAAAGACGACTCTCACTCTTTTTTTATTATTATTTTTTATTTTTCTTTTATTTTCTCTTTAATTTTGTATAACTCAGCCTTCATCTTCATCATCTGATCTCTTTTGTCTCTCTTTTTACCAAAAACTTGAAAATCAAATCCTAACTCTTGAAATCAAGCAAAATCTCTCTTAAATTACTCTTTCTCCTGAAAGATTTCGAGATAATTTTCCTAATATTTGAAACACATGCCCTAACTTTTGAATCTCAGACTCTCACCATTGTTATTGTCATCTCTGCCCAGACCCGACGCTTGGAAGCATCAATGACATTTGGTCAATCGCTCTTCAACATTCAAAATTTCTGGTAATTGTTTTATTTTTTTAAAAGTATGAGTATCATTTCGAAATCGCACAATTATCCTTCTTTGGTTACTTTAGCTCAATCGAGCTTAGTTTTTAGTTTAACGAATTACGATTATAGTCAAATCTTGGTCAACTCTCCCGTTAACGATGGCGGTAGCGGAAGATGCTGAGCAGAACTATTTGCCAAAGAAGAAGAAATCAGAATCTGATGATGATGAGGTAACTTTGTTTTTTGTTCTGTCTCCTAATATTTTGAAAAAAATACGACTTTGATTTTGAGTTTTGGAATTAACAGGAGAAAGAAAATTGTTGATGGAAGCTTAATGAAAGCTTTGATGAGACCTGGAGGTGGTGAATCAAATCCTTCAGATGGTGATCAGGTTATTATTCATTTTAAGCTACAAAATGCAGGATTTCTTGTATTCGGAAAGGAAAAATGTGGCTTTGCAAAGCAATGCAAAGGGTTGAGTTGTGAATTTGTATATATATATTTTTAATGTTTTGTAGGTTATATATCATTGCACGGTTAGGACGTTGGATGGCGTTGTGGTTGAGTCTACAAGATCAGAAAATGGAGGTGAATATACTGCAAGCATTTGATTAGATTTAACTTTTGATTGATATGTTGAGTGACAATTTTGTATGCTTGGCCATTTGGTGAATGTTAAATCTGATAAATAGGCCTCAAGTTAAAGTATGTGCATAGTTGAATTGTCTAAAGGTATTAGCCCTTTTTGTATTGAATTGACTTTCGCTTATGTAACAGGGAAAGGTATTTCGATAAGAAATGTATTGGGCAAGAGCAAAATGATATTGGGGTTGTTGGAAGGAATTCCAATAATGTTGAAGGGTGAAGTGGCAATGGTATTATCTTTGTGGTTTTCTGAACTGTATTTGTGTTTGTTTGTCCAAAATGCTTAAAGAAAGAGAAAAAAAATAAAGGAACTATTGAGTTGGAATTTCTTTGTTTTTTGGAATAAGCAGGGGAGTTTCCCATGGATTGCCCACTTCATGACAGTCTTTTAAAAGTGCATTACAAGGGCATGCTTCTTAACCAAGAAAAGACAGTATTCTATGATACAAGACTTGATAACCAGAGCAAACCTTTGGAGTTCAGCTCTGAAGAAGGGATAGTGAGTTCACTGTAGTAAAGTTGAAGAGGTTTCTTGAAAGATATTAATATTAATCTTTATATTTCTTTTTGTACTGGTTGAAGTCAAATTGACATATCAATGCCAATCGCATACAAATTGTTTTTGATTGAAATTATCATGCTTAGACTACGATCTTGCCTTAATAATAGTAAGCTTTTATTTTGCCTTACAGGTGCCTGAGGGATTTGAAATGTGTGTCCGTTTGATGGTTCCTGGAGAGATTGCTCTTGTCACATGCCCCCCTGACTATGCATATGACAAATTTTCAAGGTTGCTTTTTGAATTTATTTTGTCTTCCTTTTTGTTCATGACCTGAATGCCTCTTTTTGGATTAGGCCACCTAATGTTCCTGAAGGTGCTCATGTTCAATGGGAAATTGAGCTTCTCGATTTTGAGATGCCAAAGGTAATGAAGTAATCTTTTAGGAACTTTTTTGTACCAACATGTTGTTATGAAAATAATGAATCATGTTTTCTTTTACCGGTCTAGTGCCTAACATTAAATTTGTATTACAGGATTGGACTGGTTTGAACTTTCAGAGCATAATGGATGAAGCAGAAAAAATTAGACTCACTGTATGTGGCTTATTATATGTTGCATTCTTTCTCAATGAGCCATTTCCATTTGTTTTATGTCTGGTGATAGACTTTACACCCCCCCCCCCCCCCAAAAAAAACTCTGAATTTAGGGTTGCAAGCTGTTCTAGTGATCCAAATTAATTGTTTTAAGCATCTATTTTTCGTGCTGTAAGATTATTAATATTTGTATGAATACTTAACCATCATGCTATCATTTTTCTGCAGGGTAACAGACTCTTCAAAGAGGGAAAGTTTGAACTTGCCAAGGCAAAATGTAAAAATGAGTTGGTCTAGTAACTGTTTGAATTCTGATATTATGATCCTTCTATAGACATCAGTTCTACAACCAAGTAAATGCGTTATGACTTATAATAATACATGTTTTAGGTGAAATGGCTCTTTGTTGTTTTTGACTAATAATTTTGAATCAACCTAATTGTAACAATAGCTATAAATTTTTTCATTCGCATGTCTCGTAATTTTCTTGTTGCTTGTATAATGCCATTCACTCTAATTTGCTATTTGTTTGATGTACCTTACCAGCTTATCATAAACGAATACAAGAGAAAATTACTCCAATGTGTGTATGCGTGTGTAATTATATAAATTACTCGTGTTAATTTACTCATGATTTTCAAGTTTATTGTTGGTATATAAGTTAGCTCTTATTAATGTAATTGTGTAAGCAAGGCACTTCAACAAAAAAATTATTAATTCAATAATTAAGTTATACTAATAAAAGCTTTTAAATTTAAAATAACTTAATAAATATAAAAATTTAAAATTTAGAATAAGATTTTTAAAGCTTTTAAATTTAAAATCAAATTCAATATATATAAAATTTTCAAATCTCAAATAAGACTTTTACCGGCATTTAAAAGTGCCGGTAAAAGCTTTTAAATTTAAAATAAAATTTAATAAATATAAAAATTTTAAATTTTAAGTAAGACTTTTACCGGCACTTTAAAGTTTTTTATTTTTAAAGGCATTTAAAAGCACCGAGAAAAGTCATGCCGCAATTTGTCAAACTTTCGCCGGCATTAGAGTACATCACCGCCGGTAGACCTTCACCGGCATTCCGCCGGCGGTCAATGAACCTCCGGTAAGATTTTTACCGGCGGTTTTTTGGTCTTTTACCGGCGCTTATAAGTGCCGGTAAAAGTTAGTTCTTTTGTAGTGATATAAGAATGGAGAATCGTGCTAGCTAGTTAAGTCAGAATGTTTGGATTGATTGATCAAGGAATATTTTGGTATTTTTCTGCTAGGATTTCTTTCACAAATTCATGGAAATTGGGTTAGGGACAAAACAACTAAACTGTCTATTAGCTGTGTTTTAAGTAACTTACTGCAATGTCCTTGCACTTATTACCACAAATACTTGGGAATAACCAGATTATTCCCCTATTCAGTGTTCACTTTCCTTGTATGCTTTTGGTTTAAAAGTTCAAAAATCATTTCCTTCTACTTTTATGGACTAATGCTTTTTCGTAGTTCAATGTATGAACTACAGGCCTACAACTAACCTGAAAGCCAAGTTTGCCAATGATGCACTGGAAGCAGTAAATATGCCTAAGAGCAAGACATAACATTTTTTGTAGTAGCCAACAAATCTATTACTCAGTGCTGATTTAGTCAATTTGCTTGATATTCTTGTCTTTCAAGAAAGACAAAAACCATGCACATCTTCCATTCATATGCAAACAAAATTTTAGAGGCACTTTTGTGAAACCATCAGTATCCAATGATTCCGCTAGTAAATTTGTTGTATTTTGACAATTAATGAACTAAGCATCTGTCAAATATTCAACATATAATGTAAAAATTACTTGCAGGCCAACTCTTTGTTTCTAATTCCGAAAAACACTTTACATTTTAATAAAATTATCATCCAGTAGGTTCAACTTTGCCTTGTTACCTGCCTAGGTTCATTGGACCAAGGCTTGTGTTAAGATCCCAAATTTGAGCAATATTGAAGCTAACATTGTGCCTAAGCAAGCTTTGTGAATATATGCAAACATAGGACGTCAAGTTCAAGATATCAAAGTCAAAAAATACATACCATAATCGAAAATCGTGTAAGTAGGATAGGACTAATACGATACAACTGAAATTGGTGATGACAATCCAAGAAAATTGTAAATAAGTCACTTCAACTATATACATAGAATGATAGAATCCTTACCACCAAGCTTGAAAATTCTCTTTCTCTTCACTGTAAGTACAAAAACAACCTGGAAACATTTATTAAAATCTATCAGAGAAAGACCTCGAATTTGAGGACTATTAAAACTCACCTAAGACAAAAGGAGAAAGATATGCAATAAAAAAAACGGCGGTTAGTACTTTAGAAATATTAAAACTCACCTAAGACAAAGAGCATTAGTTAGCTGTATTATTTTCTGCCTCCATTTCTCTTGATTTTGCTTTCGACATATTTTTGTTGAAATCTCTCAATGATTTGAACGAACCACCATGGTTTTCCAGTTGTGAACACAATGTATCCCATGCTCAATCCGAACACTACCCCACATCCATACCCCATCAATATAGAAAAGTTCCAATTTAATTCTCTTTTTCTATTATCAAATTCTGTAGGAGGCGGGTCCAAATCCTGATCATTGACTTTTGATAATGGGATTCCGCATAAACCTAAGTTGCCACTGTAGGAATCATTTGTGAAAGTATCAAACTGTTTGCCTCGAGGAATGAGTCCACTGAGATTATTCCAAGAAAGGTTTAATACCTCTAAGAAGGTAAGATTTACTAGTTGTGTCGGAATACTTCCTTGGAGCTTGTTTGATGAGAGATCTAAGGATTCAAGATTTGACAACTTACTCAAGGATGATGGGATAGGACCTGTTAAACTATTGTGGGAGAGGTTGAGGACTATAAGTGAACCAAGTTCTCCAAGTATTTCAGGGATCTCTTCGGTGAATCGATTATTTGAAAAATCAATAACTGTCAAAATTTTTAAGATCATCATCTCTCTCTTCAACCCCTTTGTGGTAACAAATATAGACTCCATATAATAACCAACTATGCCTAAATACTCAATTTGCATGTACTGTGCTTCACCTCTCTTTTTAGACCCATTGATTATAGCATGCAAATTTTCAAAAAATTTGGTCGGCAAGCAGCCATTGAAATCATTGTCAGATAGATCAATGATCCGTAAACGAGAGAAGGAAGATGCAACTTCAAGATTGGCAATGTGACCATAGAATCTATTGGACCGCAAGACAAGAACTTGTAGATTCTTCAAATTTCCTAACCAACTAGGAAAGGTGTCATTTAACTTATTGTTTCCCAAATCTAGAAGTTCCAAGTCCTTGCAGTTGACCATAGATTGAGGTATTGGCCCTTCAAGTTGATTATTGTTGATGCGAAAATTTCTCAATGAGCAACTTTTAGGAAATAATATTGTTGGTATTTTACCATGAAAGTTATTCATATATAGATTCATGGTTGTAAGAGAATGACTTAATTTTTCAAGACAGTCAGGAACAATTCCACCCAAATTATTCTTCGATAAGTCGAGATATTCAATGGAGCTCAAATTGCAAATTGACAAAGGGATTTCTCCATTTAATTTATTCTCTAATACGTTGAACCAAAGCATCGAAGGCGACAAAGTTGGAATCCGCCCTTAAAGCAAATTTGAACAAAAGTCAGGAGATTATTAAATATTCTTTAAAAGAAGTGCTTTAAGAAAACTTGCTGTTTTCTAAAAAAATAAAAATCTACCTTGATAGTGTAGTGATTGATTAAGTTTGACTTAACGAGTTAAGTGAACAATGTATTTAATTAAAAATACGATAATAAAATACAAATAATCAAATACAATCATAGGTACTTATATTTTTTTTTACTTTTTTAAAAATAAAAGAAAATGGCCCCACATCTGACTTCATATAATTCTTTTTATTTTTACGACATAATCTCTCATGTAAATTTTCTTTGGCTTCATTGTTAATGAATATATATAATTAAACTAATTTTTTCATAATTGTTTCACTATGTATTTTGTAAAGAAGAATGAAAATATTGTCTAAATAGTTATAAAAGCATCCATATATGCCGAATTGGGATTAAAAAAATAAAGATGATACCTATCAAATTCTTAGAGATTTAATTAAGCAATCAAATGCCTAATAGTTTATGAAATTACACTTAAAAATGAGTAAAATACATTTGTAGTACTAAATCTTTAATAAAAGTTTGATTCCTAATTTTTAAATTATTTCATAGTAGTCTTAATTTTTTTGAGAAATGTGTCAATTTATTTCTCCCATCAAATTTTGCATAAAAATAAAAGAACGTAACATATCAGAATAATAGATCCAAAGTTATTACTCATTGTCATTACACCAAAATATTTTTTAGTAGAAAGGAAATAATATTTTTAAGTTCTCTTTAGAAGGGATAAAAGGTTCCATTTTTTTCTTTTGATTTAAAAAATTAAACTTAAAATCCAAGAAAATATAGCAAAGAGTAATAGTTTTTAATTCATTCTTTGATTTTGTTTCCTTTCTTTAATTTTATTTTATAAAATTCTATTTCTCCAATATTTACAAATTTTGTAAAAAATATAACATTAAATCCTATTAAAAATAAAGCTAAAAATTTTTTCACAAAAAAAAGAAAAAAATAAAACATACCAATAATTTAAACCTTGACTAGTTGCTATTTATTTTCTCAAAAATAAAGAAAACGAAAAAAACTTGCATATACTAAAGTGCTTAATTAATAATATTTATATGCTACCTATAATTTTAAATTTAAATGGCAAAGGAATCATCATTTGCTAAGTGATCTTGAATTGATTACTCCTAATTAATAAAATATTTCATTAACAGATTATAATAATATAATTAGTTGTTTTATGTTGGCATAATTTCAGAGAGTTTCAAATTATATTAGTAATAATTTAAAGAAAATCCTCTTTAGGAGAATTAATTAAAATTTTGCTTCTATTTGGTTAAGTTTTAAAAATATCTAGTTATGTTTCATTTCTTTCTTTTTTGTTGAAAACAATTCTTGCTTTTAGTAAGATTTAATTTATATTTTTTTATCCAAATTTATAAATATAAGGGAAATGAAAATTTGATAAAATAAGAATAAAGAAAGAAAATAAAATCAAGGTAATAAAGCCATAATTATTACTCTTTTCTAACATACCAAAATGTATATATTAAAAAAGAAATAAAAAATTCAAAAGGAAAGTAAAGTACCATTTTGCCCTTAATTTAAAGTTGAATTTTTAAAATCATAGGCAAAATGGCACTTCTTTTCATTCTTAAAAATTTTAAAAGTTTATTTTCTTTTTAATAAATAGATTTTTAGTATGATAGTAAAGAGTAATAATTCTAAATCCATTGTTCTAATTTGTTGTTTTCTCTTATTTTTCTCCAAAATTTGGTGAGAAGACCATAATGACAATTTTTTAAAAAGATTTGGGACTTTAATCAATTTAAAGATAAATAGATCAAAATGAAACCTAAGTGAAAGGTTTGAGACTAAAAATGTATTTTATCCCTTAAAAATTTTTACCCCTTAACCAAGTTTTATACTTTTACATTTTTTTTTGGCTAAATCAAACTTTTCTTATTAAACAAATGTTTTCATGTAGGGTATAATTTAGAGATCTTGTCTACCCTGTTAAATACCTAGCTTCGTTATTCCTAGACAAGAGAACACCCAGAATAGTCTTTTAAGCACAATACAAATACCCTTACTTCCAGGATATTCTGCCCGTACAATACTACAATTTCCACCATGCTTCAAACATATCTAGTCTGTCAACCCTTGCTTTAGCTAAAATCAACCATTCCATTTGCCTTTCTAAATATATTTGAAAATCTAACTTCATTTAGCTAACCCGTTAACTTTCAATTGATACAAATATTTCCCAAAGCTTGTCTATTTTCAGCCGTTTTACACCTACCAAGAACAATAATGCAATCAAAATCAATAATAAAGTCTACTTTATTTCTCCAATTAGTGTTCATAAATACCTCGAGTGCAGTTTTAATAGTTAGAAGCTTACTGAGTTTGTGAGAAAAGTTCTCAAGTTTGATCCTTACTAAACACATATACGGAGAGAGTTGAAAAGTTTTAACTATGATTAAGCTCCGAACATAATTAATCTTAGACTGTTAAAATAGACGAAGAACCTATGATTTACATCAAAAAAAGCTTAGCAACATTTGAATCTTGAATACCCAAAGGTCCTGAGAATAAAGCATTAATAATTACATCTTCATTCCTAAATACCCCACCACATTTAGCTAAACTTGGATTTCTTTCGCAAATTTGTCCACATTAAATTTCATCGATCCACCTAACAGAGGACTCCATAAAGAAATGGTCTCTTAATTTCCCCCCTAACTTGACGCATACAGACATGTGGGTTATCTAATAGCATAAACTTTAACATAGACCAATCTTCCTTTATAGCCTTAATCCAATAAAGTGATCTCAATTTTACCATAAATAGCAATTCATTAACTGATTATTTTTTCTATTCAAAACACATTCGTTTCTAGCTACCCATTAGATCAAATAGCTACTACAAAGACGACATCCACCAAGATTTTAAAAATCTAAAAAATAATGGATCAAAGCAATTAAGCAAGAAGTACCACAAGGTTGATAGCTATCTCAACTCAATAATATCGTGCAGTCTTGAATTTCTTGATCTTGATGCTCATTACAACACCTTTGCAAGAATCTTGTATTAAGAGTTTATTAGACTAATCAATCTATAATCTCTAAGATCAATAAGATTACCAACTTTAGGAATTAAGACAATAAATGATGAATACAAACCTTTATCTAATCTCTCTGTTCTATGTAAATCATCGATAAATCTTATCACCTCCTCTTTCGTAAATTCCCACCCTTTTTTTAAAGATATCAAAATTGTAGCCATCTGGTCTAGGAGCCTTTGATCCTTCACAACTCCATGTCACTTCTTTAATCTTCTCCATCTAGAATGGCTGCTCCAACCATTTGCTTTTGGAATAGATAATCTTTTAAAAGAAAGAGATAAATTCACCCTTCAATCATACTTCACAACGTGTTATTCTTACAGAAATCATCAGTCATACTTATGACCATTCTTACAGAAATCATCAGTCATACTTATGACCATTCTTGGGTTAAACACCCATCCTTCGAATGATCAGGAATAAAATCTCTTTGTCTCACTTTTGATGTACAATGAAAAGATATTGCATTTTTATCTCCCGTTTTTAAGCAAAGGGCTCTTGACCTTTATCTCCACGGGGACTTTTCTTCTTTTTAGCATATCCCACAATTCTCGGACATCCTCATTTCTTTCCTCGATTTCTTATGGCTTTAAGTTCCCACTATCCCGTTATTATCTTACTTTTCAATCTTTCCTTCTATAGCCAATTTTCACATATATCCACAAAAACATCAAGATTCTACCTTTTTCAAAAAGAATTTCAACTCACTCATTTTTCTCGTCAAACAAAATCCAGCTCTGCCAATGAACCTCATATTTTTTTCATTCCCTCTTCACTTCCTCCATAAATCCTTTCTTCAGCATCCAGCAATTTAGAAATTTAAAAGGCCTAGGCCCCCAATTCACTAATTCAAACATTAAAAGTAAAGGAGCATGATCAGAAATCGATCTCACTACTCCTCTCTAACATAAACCTCTAAATTGATTGAGCCATTCTGATGATACCAGAAATCTGTCCAGATGGTTCTCTTTGTTCCTAAATCTAATCCATGTAAATTTCTTCTCTTTAAGAAGTAGATTGAAAAGTTAATTACCGAGGATAAAATCATTAAAAATATGCGACCCCAAATCCATTACTAATACAATCTTTCTTTTCCTTGTGGATTTGATAATATTAAAGTCTCCAGCCATACACCAATTTGCTACCCACCATATTCATCCTATTAATACTTTTTAACCGCAAACCTTTCTTTGCACCCGCATCACAGGGCGCATAGATGCTACATTCCACACAATCAAAATTAATATTCACCCACCTATCTTTCACAAAAATCATGTTACTTTGAATTGAGTTCAACTCATTTGAAAAGCAAATTTTGTTTTAAATTATTAATAAACCAACTTAATTTCTAGCTCTCGCTGCAAAGACTCAGTCAAATTTTCCATTATACCATGTAAACACCCTATTTTGTCTGGATATTAATTTCTAAAATGAAAATAACTATCATCAAGCTAGGAGAATTATTTAGTTAGATAGAATTAATTTAGAATTAGAATTAGGATTTTTAATTAATTAAGTAGAATTAACGTTAAAATAGTATTTAGGAATAATTAATAAATAAATAAATAAAATAGGAAAAAACAAAAACTAAATAAAAGAAAATTGGAAAATAAAACATTAAATTTAGATTAGGATTTTTAGATTTTTAATTAGTTATTATTTGATTAATATTAAAACTATTGGAGTTGATTAGAATTAACATAGGAATTGAATAGATAATTAGAATGAAAAGTAAAAGAGAGATAAAAACGCCCCTAGTGGGTGGGGTAACTCGTCAAGCTTAGTTGCCCCATATCGTGGGTTGGAGTGCCAGTGGCTCCTAGTGAGGTGAGCATCCCATCTGGCCCTGCTCGGGGGTGGTCAGCCCATCCTTCCCCCATTTTTAAGGCCACCTCAAAAGAGAGATAAAAATTAAAGTAATTTAATTGCTTGTATATAAAATGGAAAACAGATCGCCTTCTTGAGGACCCTAGCTAAAGCCTAAAGGCTCAGTATCATCAGACACTCTCATCATCCAGCCTGCCTCAAATCCCGCTTGTTCCTGTGCTGCATCGTGTGTCCCTGTTGCGTGTAGGCGCACCTTGTTGCCACCATTTTCTACCTCTGTTCTCTACTGTAACGCGCGCTTCGCTGTTGTCCTTTAACACAGCCAACCGAATCATCCCAGCTTCTTCAAACCCAGTTTGTAACCATCATCATTGTTTGAACCCGAGCCTTCTCCATGACTACTTGCTCTGTTTTTCTTGCAGCTTGCTGCAACTATCGCCCACGCCTGTCCTGATTAATTACACAGATCCTCCTCGTCACCTTCACTATCCTTGGCGGCTATCCCAGCAAGCATAAACCGGACCACCTTGCCATTATCATCCTTTTACACCAACAGAGCCTTCGTTAATCACCATCGTGACAAAAGCCTCATCCTTACTGCCTGTTGCGGAGTCCCTTGCTCCAACACCTCACTCTAAACAGCCCCTGTTTTCACCATCACCTATCACTGCTCAACCAAGTCCCCTTCATCGTCGGTCCCTGCTATCATTCTTGCTTTACCGGCTTTTCTGTACTGCACTGCTGCCGCTCCTGTCACAAGCCGCTACAAGTTGCTACCCCTCCCTAGTTGTTGTTGTGAACTCGGTTTTAGAATAAAACTTAAGGAAGAAAGAAAGTGGCTGTGGCGTTTTTCGTGGAAGAGAAAGGGGGCATTGAGTGCTAAAAAGGTTAGAAAGTCTTGGCCATTAAATGGCCTTTGTATACGTGTGATCAGACCTAGTTTCCTTTTATTATTTCAGTGTCTTTAATGCCTATTTTAATTATAATTTAATATTGTCAAGGTCACATTAGTTTGGTTAAATTTATATAATTTATTTAATTAGAAATTTGTATAAGATATTTTAGGTAATTTAATTGTAGTTAGAATATGATATTAGCATAATTAATCTGAAAAATTGACTTGGATAATTAGTGTAAATAGTTAATGTGAAATAATTTGGTTTGGCATATTGATATTTTATGTTTTTGTTGATGTATTATTTATTTGTTTATTTTAGAGTTAAGACTAAATATGAATATAAAATTAAGACTAAAAAAACTATTTAGGTTATAAAAATAAAATAAATATATATAAATATAACAAAATATAAAGTTAAAATAATAAAATAAGAAGATTTAGTAAATAAAAATATTAGTAAAATTACGAAGGTGGACATGATTTATTCCGATGAGAGTTACACTTAAGTAATGCTTTGAAATCTTTAGGTGAGAGGAATTCCTTCATGATTTGACTAACTTAATGGAAGAACTGAGGGTATTTTCAACAAACAAACAATTCATATCCATTTTCTAATAAAAATAAATAATAAATAAATAAATAAATAAAATTAAGAATTAGATAATAATAGCTATTGATGATGAGTATTAATTATTCCAATGATAAGATTCCAGAGAGAGTTATGCTTAAGTAATACTTTGGAAATCTTTAGGTAAGAGAATTTCTTTTAAATCTTTCCAGCTTAATGGAGGATTTTAAAGGAATTTTCGATAGAATAATTCATATTCATTTTCTAAAAATAAAAATAAGTAATAGATAAAGATATGAATCAATAAAATAATAGAAAATAATAAATGATAAAAATAAAATAAGATAATTTAGGTAGAGAAGTCAAAGTTAGGAAATTTCCATAAAATACTAAAATTCATCTGACAATGGAGCCTTTTTAACTAAGTCGCATAGTGCTACTTGAATGCTCTAGAGGTGGAAAGGATTTTTTAAGTTATCCCACTAGCTTAATGGAGGATACTTAGAAATATCTTTCAATGTTAAGTATATCGAAATTTGAAAATAACCTAAGCAAATTTAGAAGATAACCTAAGACTAAGTGGTACCATTTTAGGATGGACGTTGTAGGGGTGCTAATCCTTCTCTACACATAACTGTACTCCCAAGTCTTGGAATCTTTGAACGTAGACCAAACCTTGAATAGGTGACCAATCACACCTTAGGTTAAAATGGTTGGTGGCGACTCATTGAATTTAAGTCTAGCGAGTTAGGTTTTAAGACTTAGCAGGTTACAACATACCATATTCGTTATATCATCACATCTGTAATTTTCCCAATTTCATTTCTTGTATTAGTCTATTGATCTTTTGATCTCACACCAAAGCCTTTAATGCTCCAACTTAAGTCGAACTACCCATGGCCCTAACATTCCACGATAATATTCTCATGCCTTTATCCTTAGTCCACTAATAAACACCTGAACCATAACCCTTCATAAACTTCCAGCAAGGTCCAACTGTGCTTGAAGCTTTAACACAAGCTTCACCCCTTATCTTTCATCTTTTTTAGTGCATCTACTACTATATGATCGCCACAACTTGCCATCATTCCTAAAAGCTCCCCAATCTCCCACATTGAAGTCACCTTCTCCTCACATAGAATCTTTCTTCTATTCTAAAAATCTCCATTAGACAACAATAGATTTTCTATTTTATCATCCACTTCATTTGATGTGCCATCCCTTTGCCTTTTCCCTAATTTTTTTCCCTCTTTTCTTCCTTTTACCATTAGCTTTAAGCAGCAAAGTGTGAGATTCCCAATTCCTCCTTTATAAAAAATTTAATTTTAGACGTAGAGTAAATAAACTTAAAGTTAGTAAATAATTTTCTTGTGAATTGGTATGATAAGACACAAGCGGATCATGAGCCCTATCGAGAATTCCAAGGCCTGTACAAATACAGATCCCACCAAAATGATTTTTGGAGTGGAATAGGACAATGGTAAGTACTCATGCCTTGAATTTTCTCATAAGTGCATGCCTTGGGAAACATGCCAAAAGTTATGTGAAATTATGATTTTGCCCCTTAAGTTTAGAAATTACTATCGAATATAGCCAATGATGAATTTAAACATATTGAATATGATTGGTGAACCCTCGTGTGATGATGTCTTATTTCAATTTGATTTGTAGACTAAATCATGAGAAAATGCCCACAAACACTAATAGGGGTATTTCAGTAATTTTATGTTTTGACCAGTCAAACTTCATCAAGAGTCAAGGAATAAACTGCTTTATGGTAATAGGTTTATTTTGTAGATAAATAAATGTATTTGGTAATTTAATTAATAAAGTCAAATATGTGTTAATATATATATACATATCCACGTCATTTATATATTCCATGTCATTTATATATTAGTATATGAATATAAATATATAATTATACTTATTTAAATTAATAAATATAGAAAGTATGAAATGCTAGTGAAACAAAAATTATGTAGTAAACAAATTTAAATAACTTGGAATATATTTACTAAATATCAATAAATGGTTAAAAATAAATAAATAGAAAAATGAATAAAATATAGATGTAATGTGTATGAGGTTTCTTCAAGAAACTTTGGCACCATCTAATCCCACTATCTCTTTTCTCTACCAGCCACTTACATCCTCATTATCACCGTCCATCATCATCATCATCATCATCATCATCATCATCATCATCATCTTGACAATATCCATTTCACCTTTTTTCTCTCATTTTTCTACTGTATCGAAAGCACCACTTCCTCACAATCGTGTCACCATTTAGCTCTCCCTTTTGTGTCAACAACCAAGGCTCAAGGAAGGAAAACTTAAGGCAAGAAAAGGTTTAGATTTGGAGCCAAAAATAAAAGAGAAAGTGGAGTTTTAGGTTGTCAATTGGGTGCTAGAAATAGAATTGGTTGGGTAGGAAGTAATGTGAGTGTGTGGGCCAAACCTAAAAAGGAAATAGTGTAAGACCTGATTCTACACTACTGTAGACCCTAATTTCATAAAACTGATGATGGAAATTTAATAAATATTGAATATTGATTTCAACTTGGGTGAAAAAGCTCCTTAACTTGAAATGTCAAAGGAGCAATTTTGGTGAAACACTATGGGCGAGATGGTACAGCTCGCCAATGGGCGAGCAAATCGCCAATGGACGATGGTGTGGGCGAATAGGTGAGTTCGCCAGCTAGTTGTGTAAGGTGATCGCCCGAATGGGGCGAGGACCTGTGATCGCCCATATGGATTGAGTATGGCGAGTAACGTATAGAGGGGTAAATGATAGCCTAGCAAGAGAGTAAGGCAAGAGGTACTCGCCAAATCAATGTGATCGCCAACTTGTGGCTTGAGTCATAGCAAATAGGCGAGTAGAACAATAAATGGTGATCGCCAAGTTAAGGAATTATCAGCTCGTAAATCACCAAATATTGTTGGCAAACTGAAATTGAAATAGAATGGTCGAGCTGAGGTCACTGGTTGAATAGGAGAACTGGAACTGGAATAATCAGCACATGACCATTGCAGCCAAAATTGACTTTGTAAGTCATACGGTTGAAAACAATTAATAGAGAGGATGTTAAAGTCAATAAGGAACTTATCCTTATTGGTTGAGGAATAAAACAAAGTCAATAGCAGAAGAAAAAGGCGTGTGGAAGGGAGACTTCCACACCACCTTGAGCTGCAGTTTTTCTTCATGCATTAAAGGAATGAAAGACGTGAAATAAATGAAAGAAGATGGGATAAGGCCAAGTGATGGGTTTTGATTGGATAGCATGGCTATATAAGAAGAAACAATTGAGGAAAACCGATTTAGCCAACTCCATCTTCTTCACGAAAGCTTTTCTACTGCAAGTTAATGTTCTAATTCTTCCATTTCTGCCATGCTTGATCTACTAAACTTCAACCTTAAGTTGGCTAAACACATAAACCTGCTTGTAAAACCTTTTCTCCATCATTGATGAGCTAAAGGAATGAGCAAAGTAAGACTAACATGAGACAGAAAGAATTCTGTTTTGGAAGTGCAGTTGATTAAGGTGAGATTTAATGGTTTCTTGAGATTGAATGATATATTTCTAAGATTTCAAGTATGAGAAGCATGATCATAGTGTTGCTTTTGATTTAGTTGGTTAGATCATAGAAATAGAGTAAATTCATATCTTGAATGTAGATGAAGAATAAAATGAAACTGGGTTGAAATTGTAGTAGGATGATGGGAAAATAATCGAGAATGAATAAGGAAAGTAATGGAAATGGTGTAAGAGTGATGAGAATGGCGACTATGGTGATCGCCCATGTTGAAAGTTAGTAATCGCCAATGAGGCGAGTAGGAAATAAGTAACTCACCATATTAAAGTTAGTGTTCAAATGAGCGAGGTCGCCCAACGCTAGTGAATTCAAAGGCGAGCTCACTTCTGAGTAGAATGCCATGTATGGCGAACTCAAATAGGGCGAGTTGAATTGTGGGTGAACTCCCATATTTAATGTAATGTAGGCCTGGCGAGTTGAATGTTGGGCGAGCTCCCAAATATATTAATGGCGAGTATTGGCGGGCGAGCACCCACATGTAAGCCATTTGCTGAATGGCGAGCTAGGTTGGGCGAGCTAGTTAGAGCTCTGATTGATTGAGCCAGTGGATTGTTTAATCTAGCCAAAGTGCTGGAAATATGTTAAAAGAAAATACTAATGGAATTTATAAATTATTTTGCAGCCGGAAGTTATGGATTCGGTAAATGCGATCAGGAAGGCGAGTAGGAAGCAAAGCTTCATTGGACCAGGTACGGGAGATGTGTGTGAAAGAGAATGCATGTCCTGTGGAGTTAAATTTATGAAATTACTGAGAACGTGTTTTGGTTTATGACATGTATTATTTTGATAAATTGCTTTGCTTTGGGGCGAGCTATAAAGCAGATTCTAATGTTGATTTGGTGAACTGGTAAAGGGCGGGCGAGCCAACGTATGGCGAACCCTATTATAATGTTTTGGGGCGAATGACCCCTGTTTTAATAGAAATCCGGGCGAGCCAATGGAAGGCAACCCCTTTTATTATGTTTTGGGCGGGCGACCCATGTTTTTATAAAATTGGGCGAGTTGACCAAGAAGTGTCGCATTTTGGGCGAACTGACCATGGGCAATGCCATAGTGGGCGAACTGGTCATAGGCGAGCCACTGAGGGTGAGCCAGTTTTACTTCTTGTTTTTTTTAAAATGCAGAGTTTGGCGGGTGAACACTTGTTCACCGTAATGGGCGAGCTGCCATGGGCGAGCCGTAGTGGGTAGCTGACCATGGGCGAGCAGGTTTTAAAAGGTTGAGATTTCGGACTATTTTCATGGTGTTTTGTAAACAGAAAGCCTAAACCTTTTTGGAAATCAAATCATTTTGAGAAAATGATAATATTGGTGAGATAATTCCATAAAGGTTTTTCATGAGATATAAAAGTGATTTTTTTGAGACTTTAGGCCCAGAGTTCATGCATTACTATTGCTGACCCACCTGGAGCGGTGGCTCGGGTCAATGGACCAACGGGTGCACCTCAGGGTGTCACAGGGCTGATAGACCCGCCAAGTCATCAGCGGTCTGGAGGTCACTTGGCAAGTGGACCCGAGGACCACCCATAGATTGTGGCCATAGATCTACAGTATCCCTTTTTGGGATGATTATTCCGTTCCCGGAGGGGGAGAGGGAACGATGATAGCATGATTTATTTTGTTGCCTAGTCTCAGCTTACTAATTTCGGTATACCGAGAGGATTTGTTGAAATCCTATTTACTGTTTACTTCATTTCATTGTAAATTGTTGAGCCAGTGATTTAAATGGTGTATTGAGAGTGTTGTTTATTATATCCACTATTTTCCTTAATGATATAATTTTAGGAAAAACAAATATTTTGTGGTATATAGTTTTGGTTTTATAAAGCAACATATGTCTCCTTTACTGAGCGCGTAGTTCGCTCACCCCTTTGTTTTTAACTCCACAGATGAAAGACACGGAGTTAGAGAATTAGCTCCCAGATGGATATAGCTACATATACAGCGCTAGGGCAAATTATGTTAAAAGTGACAAGTACAGTCTCTTCTCTTTTACATTTCAGACATAAGTATACAGTACTACTTTATGAACAATGATAATAGGGGATGTCAGATGTAAGGAAATATAAAAAGAATTTTATATTCCGTATTTCTTAAATAAATGTTTATCATTTATTACTATCACTGTTGAAGGTTAATGGCATCATAGACAGCCCAACCGGAAAAGTTCTATAGAAATACGTGAAAAAACGGTAACGGGCTGTTACAAATAGAGGGCTGATCAAACGATGAAGTGAAGTGCAAAAAGGGGTGCCAATCACTAACAGAAGAGAAAGGAAAGGAAGAGGACCTTAGCAACTTTAAGCACATTTCATCCTTATCACTTTCTATACTTAAAAACTTGAGAAATCCAGCTGCATTGCTAGAACAAAAACTGCCAAAGATAGGTTCTAACATAGGGGCAGTAGGGGCTAAGCTAGAGGTTAAAAAGGTTATTGTATTTTGGAGAAGCTAGCAGCTCAAGTCATAAAGAGCTGAGTTGTAGGGGATGCTAGGCAAGGCTCTGTCAAGTAGGAACTTTGCTGGCTGTGTTGAGCTATTGTAGGCCAAAGAAATCTACTCATTTAGAGGTAAAGACAACAACTGCTGAGAGGTAAGGTTGGTCAAATGCATGAATTAAATTAAGTTTAAATTAGTAAAATTAGTAAATAAATTCAAGGAATGAATGATGATGGTTTAAGGTTGAACATGTATGTGTGTAGTGGCTCTTTGGAAGTACCAAATGAAAGGCTGAAACCAAGAGATAGTGGCTACATTTTGAAGTCCACAGCAGCTACAAAACCATAAGGATCTAAGTTGCATAGAAAAAGGGCCCTCGGTTTTGGATACCAATAAGGGGTAAGGGTTGATTTTATTATAGATTTTTAAAGGATGAATGTAGAGTGAAATAAAGAGGTAAATATAATTTTTGATATAGGTTTGAGTAAGGAAAGACTATTTAAGGAAGTAAGGAGCATGTGGCTGCCAAGGTAAAGTTGTAAGGTAATCTTCTTAAGGAAGAATTTAAAAATGTAAATTTCTTTAAGGTGATTTAATAATATAAATTTTGTGCCTTAATGTAGGAGGAAACCTTACAAAGTAAGGGACACTTAACACCTTAAATTAAAGACTAAGGAAAAAGGAAATCAACAAGTGATAGAAAGCTTAAGAAATACAAGGGTGCAATATCAACATTTATAGTGCACTTTAGGTAAGATATATATATATATATATATATATATATATATATATATAGGAACGTAGGAGATACTGAATAATTTCAAAATCAACTGCCTTGGGCTTTATAAACAGTATTTTTCTTGCAGGAGGTTTTAAGAAAATTATGTTGTTATGCTGCCGGATTTTTGGGAAAATATTAGTTTTGCAAATTAAGCTAAGTCTTAATCAACAATTTAAAAATAATAATTTCTTTGGAAACTTCATTTTGGAAAAATGTCAAATTGCATAATTTTGAAATATTCACAAAATTTTTATATGAAATTCTGATTTTCATGGAAATTATCAAAATATTTTATTTTAGAAAATATTTATGAATATTTTGAATTATCTACTTTTGAAAGAATATATATATATATATATATATATATATATATGTATTCATTTGTGAATCTTGTGAAGTTTCGAGAACACTATTTTGAATTCTGAAAAAATATATATATATATATATAAATGTTTTGAGACATGACTAACTAAAGTCACTGCAGCATTAAAACTCTTGGACGACCGTGTAACCCTGATCCAGTTCACAGTTGTATTTGACATTCAAGCTGTGTGACCTTGATCTAGTCCATAGCGAGCCCAGTTGACACCTAATCAGTGCTCACTGTGGACCCCCTTTGGACTATGGCCATATGTCTATTCGACTTGCACTTTCCCTTACAAGCATATTTGGACTGAATGATTGTTACTTAGTCGTTAATATGTCTCCATGCTTAGTATGTGTATGCTTTTTCGTACGTATTTTCGTATATGAATTTTGAACGTTTTATATTTGTATTTCGAAACCGATATGGTTTATTTCGACTATGCATACTAAAACTAAGTGTGATAAGTACATATATGTTTGGATTTATGTTCAGAATTTATTTGCTTTATTACAGCTTAAATGAATTGTTTTCTGATGCATTGCATAAGCATGATTTGGCTTCTGAATCGTATAAATTCCTACTCCGAGATTTAATAAATGATTTTAGAAAAACTTGCATTAAGAATTTCGATATCTATCTCTTATATATATATTTCTTATTGGGTTTTATAAGGTCACCCCCCCTTTTCACCCTTCTAGATTATTTGCAGTAGGAGCTTTGTACTAGAGGTTCTATCACGTCTTTCGAGGCTTTTATACCACCTTTGAAGGTATATGATGTACAAAATTCCCTTTTGTATTCACACTTGTATTTTTATTGCTTTTATGGGGATGTCATTAAAGGAAGTACATGATATATTTATGGTTTATAACGATGATGCAACTTTGGTGGATATATATTTTGTTAAGTGAAATGATTCAAAAATTATGAATGCATGCTTAATTTAAAAATTTGAATTGGTACCAAAGTAATTAAAGGTTATTGATTTAGCTGATATTGATTTAGCTAATATAGATTTAACTTAAGAATAGATTTGAGACATTGTGTACAACCTAACCAAGTAAGTGAAAAAAGAAAATTTTTGTATTTTTGGTAAAAATGGACATTACATAAAGTCTCCTCAATCCTTCAATCTTCTTACTTTTTGTTTCTCTTTTTCTGTTTGAAACAATGCCCCATTAAACTATTATCATCTAACAAGCCATATATCAAACACATAGTATCACCTTTGCCATAGTCAGACCTATTTTCTTCTTGACTACCCACTAAAATAGGCAATTAGGTTTTATTCTCTTACCCCAACCTAACCTTGTTATAGGTTTGTGGGCTTGTTTCATTATTTTTTTTCTATCTTCAAATCAAGATATATATCATTTCAAAGTCCACTCTTTCTTTGACCTTGTTACCCTCCCAATTCATAATCGTTTTTAGCACATAAGGACCTACCACTTCATCATCCTTTATTCTCTCTTCAAAAAATTCAATTTCAATTGTGTTCTTATACATGAGCACACAATCTATAATCTCAATGCCTTTGCATTTTTTTTCGTTCTTTATGCCCAACTCCTACACTATTTCATTAACTATTTGCTCCTCGTATTCTCATTCTTTAACTTCTCACAACTATTCATCTTCTTTGGTGCTTCTATCAAGTGAACCATTTTTAGAATTGAACTCATTCAGATCCAGGTCACTATTGATCATATTGATTACTTTTTCATTCTTACGAAAATAATGGAATAAAAAGCCAAAATCTTCTTTGACCTCTATAACTCTAACTAAGTAAACTTTATCATTACACTTCAATTCAAATATATCATCTATTACGTTTACATTATCAACCATGACTTCAATGGCTCTTTTGCTAAAATCCTTAAATTGCAATATTTTACCATCCATATTTGGTAACTATCCCCAAATATTGGCTATGTTCTTAAAAGTGGTGTCACGGTCTCAAAGGATGTCCATGAATCTCACATTGATAGTGTAGTAGAGTTTGATCCTTTATATAATCGTTCAGATCACTCTTCAACTATGAGGAACCTTTTGAGAAAAAAGACAAAAATATGATGTACAATGGGCCAAAACGTACAATACCTTGTGGTTGGGTATGGATCGTGACAATTGGTATTCAAACTAGCTTTAGGGGTAATAAAGATGTGCCACTGAGGACTGTGGGTCCTCGAGTGGGTGGGGAGGATGTCACTATCCCATAGGGGAGCCATTAATCCCACATCAGTTGTTTACTAGAGTTTGGTCATATATTTAATTGTTCAAACCACCACTCAACTAGGAGGCGCTTTTTGAAAAAACGACAAAATCGTAAGGTCCAATGGACTAAAGCAGACAATACTTGCAGTTTTGTGTGGACTGTTACACAAAAGCACTTCAAAAATTGTTAATCATGTTACTCTAAAATTATGTCCAAAACTCTCGAACCACATCTCAATCTTGAGAATCCATTCTATTAACCAGAACCATTCTTCCAAGAAAGATGTATTCTACCTATCAAGTTGTTATCGAAAAAATAGAACATGTTGAGAGAAGTTAGGTTTCAAATAATTGATGGAATTTCACCTTAAACATAAAATTAAATCCCTCCAAAAGGTTTATTTTCTCACCTACTGACTTTTTCTTTGTTGAGCATTATATGCCTTAATACTATGTTTATAAGTAAAGTTTTAATTTTTTTTCTTTGTGTATAAAATTTACTGCTACGGATCATTCTCACCAGGAACTCAAGTGGACCTTTTACCACTGAATCAAACTTTAAATTATGAAAAGATACAAATTTTTAACTATTTATGTTGTGGCATTTTCCTTTTAGTAAATACATATATTTCACCTAAATTGTAGTGAAATGTTAATGGACACTGAAAAAAAGTATAATTTTGAACCAGAAAATTTTGAATAGTATAATATGTTAACCCATATTCAATTCTAATCCAACAAAAAAATCTTTAATCTCTAAAGTGGTAAAACTAATACCATCAAACAAATAATTCAAGAAATTTCCATTCTTATAACTTATAGAGATTGTAACAAATAGATGTAAAAAATGAGAAGAAATATGATATTGTACCTGTTAACTTGTTATTGAAAAGAAAAAGGAGATTGAGAGAAGTCAAGCTTCCAATAACTGATGGAATTTTACCTGAAACATAAAATTAAATCCCTCCAAAAGTAAGTATTCTCCTACCTGCTGACCCTTTCTTTGTTGAGCACTATATGCTTTAATACTGCGTTTAAAAAATCAAGTTTTAATTTTTAATTGTTATGAAATTTTGACATAAAAATTGAAATCTAAAAGGAAAAAATAGAATTATGAAAAGATGTAAAATTTCAACTAATCATGTTGTGGCAATTTTTTAGTTAATTACATATATTTTACCAAGATTCTAGTGAAATGTTGATTGGTACCAAAAAATGTACAATTTCTAATATGAACATTTTAAATAGTATAACATGTTAACCCATATTTTGTTCTAATCCAATAAAAAAAATCTTTAATCCCTGAAATGGTTAAAATACTATTATCAAACAAATAATTCAAGTAATTTCCTCCAATTACTTAAAAGATATTGCATAAATCAGATATAAAAATGGAGAAAAAAGATGATATTGCACTTGTCAAACGGTTATTGGCAAGTTAAGGTGTAAGAGTAAAGCCAAATTTCTAATAACTAATGGAATTTCACCTTAAATATAAAATTAAATCCCTACAAAAGTTAAATATTTTTCTACATGGACCTTTTTTTTCGGCTGAGCACTATAGGCGTTAATACAGTGTTTATAAGTAATGTTTTAATTGTTGTTATGAAATTTTAACATGAAAATTGAAGTCTGAAAGGGAAAAAAAATCTAAACTTAGAAATAGATGTAAATTTTCAACTAATCATGTTATAGCATTTTCTTTTTTGTTAATTACATATTTTTTTTACCTAAATTGTAGCAAAAGGTTAATTGGTACCTAAAAAAAGATACAATTTTTAACTTTATCATTTAGAAAAATTAGGCTAATTCGGATTTAGTTTGAACATTTGTTTTGATCTTTAATGAGTAATTGACTTTGGATTCACTTGATAAATTTTAGGTTTTAGATCTAAATGGAAATGTTATCTTGGTCAATCTTAAAATGATTATTTAGAAGTGTAGGTGAGATTATACAGGTTTTAAATTGTAGTAAAATTTCTTTTTGAACTTTAAACCTGTAAACTTATTTGAGTTTTTAGGCATTTTTTGTGCTTTAGGCCCATGAAAGTACTGTAACTTGATTGAGTTTACTTTTTCTTATTTTTATTATTTCTTGATTTTTTTTTTCATTTTCCTTTCTTAAACATTACAAGAAATACAAAATAAAAGGGAGCAAGCTTGAAATTTATTGAAACAAAGAGGAATAATTGAAATTGAAACTTGGCGATCAAGCAAAATCCAAAAGGAAAGTTTTGAAATGTGATAACTACAAATTTTTCCTGATTTGATATTAAATATCCGGGAATTTAATTTGAATGCAATTAGATAAGTTAAAGTAAATAAATAAATTTATTTACAAGAATGGGAATATCGTTGGATTCTCGGTAATTGGTGAAGTAACGGATTGGAAAATTCGTATGGAGAAATTGTATGGAAGAAATTATTTTGGATATTAAGAGATCCAAAAGAAATAAGAAATAAAAATGTGTATATTCATATATATATATATATTTATATATATAGATATATTTTATAAAAGTACATATGTACATATATGAAATAAATATATATTATTAAATATTTATATATATTATGTTATATTACAAAATAAGTACATATGTATATTAATATACATTTATATAGATATATATATATAAAAATATATATACATATGAAATATAAATATTATTTTAAATTGAAGTATATATATAAGTTGTTAATATAAAATATGTATATATATATTGTTAATAGTATAATTATATATATTAATAAAAAAAAGAAGAGAAAACGGGAATCGGGATAACCTGATTCCCTGTTTTCTTCTCCTCTGTTACAAATAGTGGAGAAATCAAGGCTAGCCAACCCTGTTGGCTGAGAGAGGAGAGGAAGGAGGAGAGAGGTCACCGGCGAGCCGAGAAGAGGAAGAGTGAGCTGGTTGGCAACGGGAAAAGGAAAGAGAAAAGAGCAAAGTGGAAATAGGAAAGAGAGGAAAAAGGAAAAAGGAAAGGGGCGGTGCCGGTCGATTCGGGCATCGCCACACCACCTTCGTCGTCGATGAAGGTAAACCAAAGTGAAAGGAACAGCCGGCAGTGAAGGGGGAAGAGAAAAGAGAAAGAGAAAAGAAAGGAAAAGAGGTCCGGCTGCCACTTTCAGATCTACCGTCAATCTGGGAAGAAGGAGACCAGAAACTGCTTCGTCGCAACCTCGGCTAGCTGTAGAGAGGCTGAACTGGCGGTGATGAAAGCCGACGGTGGCTGAATCGGCCAGCAAAGGGTGAACTAGCCGAACCGGTCTGAACAGAAAAGAAAAAGAAAAAGAAAAAGAAAAGAAGAAAAGAAAAGAAAAAGAAAAAGAAAAAGAAGGAGAAAGGAAAAGAAAGAAGAAAAAGAAGAAGAGAAAGGGTAGGAAGAATTTATTAGAATTTTTTTATTATTATTTGTTGAATAATTGTATAAATTTCTAAATGTGAGTATGGGCTTGAACTTGTAGAATTATACAAGTGATTGGAAATTGATGGAAATCCGGAGAAGTGGACCATAGGCGTGACGTAGTGAGGAAGTCGCTAACCTGGAACAGGTAAGGGAGGCATATGTAGCCTGTAAGGATATCTAGATTTGCATGATTTAATTATGGATAATTTTATGAAAATGTTGTGAAATCAATTTGGTTGGAAATTGTGGATATATGGCTGGCTGTGAAAATATAAAACTGTGTTTTTGTGTATGAGGGTTAGGACAATTATAGCCGTTATGCTACCAAAATTTTTATAAAAGTCATTGATAGAAAATAATAGGTTATCATGAGATAAGTTTAAAAATAAGTGTATAGTAGTGAGATGATAAATTGGTAGTAAACGATAAAATTGGCCAAAACTTAGAGGCAGTTGAATTAATATTGTGGTAAATGCCTTGCAGTCGAGATAAGTGGATTACATGCAAGGATTATTAAGGAAGTCACTAACATTGAAAGGTAAGAGATGAGTGTGTAGGCCGTAGGAATATATCGGATGCATGATTTTGATGAGTACAATTTTATAAAATTGTTTAGTGTTGAAATTGCCTTTGAAAATCATGCAAATATGTGAATTACAGCTAGTCTTATATACTGTACTTTAAGTGCAAAGGGGTTAAGGAGATGTAATTATTATGTTTCCAAAAAATTATTGAAGTTACTCTAAAATATTATAAAATATTTTAAATGCATAAAAGGATTTAAATGATGGATTTTGGATATTATTTCCATCAATTTTTCATAAGTTGGAAATTATGAGAAAATATAATATTCATGTTCTAAAATTTTATTTTAAGTGAGAAATTATTTACGATTTAAATGATTTGTAGAGATTTCTTAAAGGTTTGAACCATTATGATGTTTACAGCTTTGAAGAATTGAAATGAAAAGTGTTGATTGCAACCAAGAGATTGCATTTTCAGAGTTAATTGAGGTAAGGAATATGTGTAACGGACGTAGTGACTATGTTCGTTTTGGTTGCATATTTGGTTTAAAATAAAGGCTGTTTTAAGTGTAGGTGGTTTAAATTTTAGGTTTTACTCCTAGTTACCATTTGGCTGGGGGCAGCCAATTGCCTTAAACAGCGGCCAACTGCCTAGAGATAGACAAAATGTAAATTTTTCGAAATCGACTCAAACTAGTCGACTGCTCTATATAGCAGTCGACTGCTATTTTCCAAAAAGCACTCTGTTTCGCACCAGTCGACTGCTATGGAGCCAGTCGACCGCATTTTCTCAAAAAGTATTTTGTTTGAAAACCAGTCGACTGCCCTATTGGTTTTCGAAATATGAAATATTTGGATTTTAAAAAGAAAAGGATTTAATAAATCGATATATGCCATAGCAGCCGACTGCCTTAAATACCAGTCGACTGCCATAATTGAAAAAGAGGTTTTAAAAGCCTACTTTATATGAGTATATTTGTATTACCAAAAAGCTATATGACAAATGTTTTAGAGACCATGGACTCCTTTGGTGATCATTCATATTATTTGTATTTGTACTTGGTTGAGGAAACTTAGTCCGGTCCTCAGTGCCACAGCTGTCACCTAACTAGGGTTCACTGTGGTTTATCGATGATGGCCATACGTCTCTTATGTGTATTTGGCTTAGGGGAGGATCCCTGGCCCATACGTGGGTATGCCCTTATTTGATATCTTTTACGGGATTATCCCTTACGGGATATATTTGACATCCCTTATGAGATTTATTTGGTGCATGATTCTATCAGAAGGTTGACTGTCTCCCATCTATTTGAAGTTATTTGTATATGTGATTTCACATGATTTGAGATATGTGAAAGTATTTGAATTATTGGAATATTAGTATACGTGATTTCAAGTGATTTAATATCATTTGAAAGTATTTGATTTATGTGATTATACGTGTAAATGATATTTGGATAACGTATATGTTATTTGACGAAAGTATATGGTATATGCTTTATAAGAGTTTTTACATGACACTATAGAGCTAAGCAGGAAACCTGCATATAGTGGCATAGTATGCTCTTTTATATATATTTCTTACTGAGTGTAAACTCACTCTTTTACAACATTTTTTCATCCAGATTATTTAAAGTGACTCCCGCTCTCATTAGAAGAACTTATTTGGATCGTAAAGTATTTCCTTCGAAGCATGCTTCCTAATATTTCTCAAAGGTATACTTAAGTTGTTATGTACTTTAGACAATGGTACAGTATAGTGATGTACAGTAGAATATAGTGGGGATGTAAGTTATGTAGGTTATGTATAAGTTATGTGAAACCATATATATAATGACTCAATTATATTCATGAGAAATAATTGTTAGTTGAAATTTATATCATGCCATAAGTGATAAAGTATAAAGTATAAGAGGAAGAAGGGATAACATTGACAAACTGCCTAACTGCCTCTATGTGAAGAAAAAGTTAGTTGGTATTCGATTAAAAGTTAGAGTCTCAGGTCGCCACACTAAATCATGTAACAACCCATTACATCCTCTTTTAATACAAATACCAACTAACTTTTTTCTCCACATAAGGGGTGGTTAGGCTGTTTGTCACTGTCATTCTTTCTTCCTCTTATACATTATACTTTATCACTTAGGGCATGATATAAATTTCAACTAACAAATATTTCTCATGCATATAATGGAGTCATTATACATATGGTTTCACATAACTTATACAAAACTTACATCCCCAATGATCTGATATGCATTGATGTACTGTAGCTCCGTCTGATGTACATAACAACTTAAGTATACCTTCGAGAAATATTGGGAAGCATGCTTCGAAGGAAATACTTTACGATCCAATTAAGCTCTTTTAATGAGAATGGGAATCACTTCAAATAATTTGGATGAAAAAATGTTATAAAGGAGTGAGTTTACGCTCAGTAAGAAATATATATAAAAGAGCGTACTATGCCACTATATGCAGGTTTCCTGCTTGGCTCTATAATGTCATGTAAAAACTCTTTTAAAGCTATACCATATACTTTCGTCAAATAACATATACATTATTCAAATATCATTTACAAGTATAATCACATAAATCAAATACTTTCAAATAATATTAAATCACTTGAAATCACGTATACTAATATTCAAATAATTCAAATACTTTCACGTATCTTAAATTACATGAAATCACATATACAAATAACTTCAAATAGATGGGAGACAGTCAACCTTCCAATAAAATCATGCACCAAATAAATCTCATAAGGGATGCTAAATATATCCCGTAAGGGATAATCCCGTGAGAGATATCAAATAAGGGCATACCCACGTATGGGCCAGGGATCCTCCCCTAAGCCAAATACACATAAGAGACGTATGGCCATCATCGATAAACCATAGTGAACACTAGTTAGGTGACATCTGTGGCACTGAGGACCAGACTAAGGTTCATCAGCAAAAACAAATACAAATACAAATAAAATGCATGATCGCCAAGGAGTCCATGGTCTCCAAAAATTTGTCATATAGATTTTTGGTAATACAAATACACTCATATAAAGTAGGCTTTAAAAACCTCTTTTTCAATTATGGCAGTCGACTGATATTTAGGGCAGTCGACTGGTATTTAGGGCAGTCAACTGCTATGGCATATATCGATTTATTAAATCCTTTTCTTTTTAAAATCCAAACATTTCATTTTTTGAAAACCAATAGGGCAGTGAACTGGTTTTCAAACAGAATGCTTTCCGAGAAAATGCAGTCGACTCGTGCGAAACAAAGTGCTCTCTGGAAAACAGCAGTTGATTGGTTTGAGTCGATTTCGAAAAATTCACATTTCGTCTGTCTCTAGGCAGTCGGCTGCCCCTAGCCAAATGGTAACTAGGAGTAAAACCGAAAATTTAAACCACCTGCACTTAAAACAACCTTTATTTCAAACCAAATATGCAACCAAAACAAACATAGTCACCCTACGTCCGTTACACATATTCCTTACCTCAATTAACTCCGAAAACGCAATCTCTTAGTTGCAATCAACACTTTTCATTTCAATTCTTCAAACCTATAAACATCATAATGGTTCAAACCTTTAAGAAATCTCTACAAATATGCTATATCAACTCAACATAACTCCAAACCATAGATAGAATTAAAAGAATCAACTTCACCTCTTACCTTTGTTAGTCATCAAAATTTCAGCAACAAGATACTCCTCAAAACCTTTGATTCAGCCCACCAAATTACACATATAGTTAGAGCTAGTGATGAGGAGTAATTTTCGTTAAACAGGTTTAACGATTCATTGAGAGGAGAGGGGTGTTTGTCAAGGTAAGTAAAATGGAAAACTTAGAGAAAACAAGAGGAAGAGCTGAAATGGCTGCCGACTTTCTTGATGGAGAAGATGACAAATGCCATTAATTTGCCTTTTCCATTAACACCTTATCTTCCTTGACCATTTGACTATTCTATTGCTCTTATTCCATCCATGTCCCATATATCATTCATATATTAAAATTTCATGTTTATTTAATCCTTGTAGCATGAAATACTATACAAATATGGAAAATTTACAGGAAATTGGGGATTTCACATTCTCCTTACCTTAAGGAATTTGGTCCTCCAAATTCGAATTAGGCTATTGCTCAAATAGTTCAGGATACCTTTCTTTTATCAAGCTCTCTAACTCCTATGTGGCTTCTTCTGTAGTATGGTATTGCCAGAGAACTTTGACTAATAAGATTGTTTTAGATCGTAAAACTTTCTCTTTCCTTCCAAAATCTAAACCGGTTTCTTCACATAGCTCATGTCTTCTCAAATCTCCAAAGGTTCATATTTTATGACATGAGACGGATCCGGATTATACTTTTGAAGCATGGACACATGAAAGACATTATGTACTCCCGATAGCTCCGGTGGTACTGCTAATCGATATGTAACATCTCCCACACGATCTAAAATTTCAAATGGCCTGTTATAACTAGGACTAAATTCGCCTCTTCTACCAAATCTCATAATTCCTTTGGATGGAGAAACTTTCAAAAACACTGAGTCTCCAACCAAAAACTCCAGTGGCCTACGTCGAGCATCGGCATAACTCTTTTGTCGACTTTGAGCTGTCTTAAGTCCTTGACAAATCAGCTTAACATCTTCAGAGGCTTGCTCAACTAAATCTGGAGCTAGTAACTTGCGCTCACCTACTTCTTCCCACCCAATCGGGGATCGACACCTTCTACCATATAAAGCTTCATATGGTGCCATCCCAATACTCGAATGATAACTATTGTTGTAAGCAAATTCAGCTAATGGCAGATGATCATCCCAGGAGCCTTTAAAATCCAAAGCACAGGCTCTTAACATATCCTCGAGCGTCTGAATGGTGCGCTCAGACTGACCATCAGTCTGCGGATGAAAAGCAGTGCTAAAGCTCAACTAAGATCCTATGGCTACTTGAAAATGTTCCTAAAAATGAGAAGTGAACTTGGAATCTCTGTCGAAGGTAATGCTAACTGGAACTCCATGTAATCGAACAATCTCCTTGACATATGAATCTGCCAACGCATTAAGTAAGTCTATAGCCTTCATAGGTAGGAAGTAAGCAGACTTAGTTAATCGATCCTCAATTACCCAAATACCATCATGACTTCTTCTGGTTCGAGGTAATCCCATAACAAAATCCATCGTAATGTGCTCCCATTTCCACATAGGTAAAGGTTGCAACAACTCGGCTAGTCTTTGATGCTTCACCTTGACCTATTGGCACGTGAGACACTTAGCCACAAATTCTGCTACGTCTTTTCATGCCAGACCTCCAATACACCTTGCGAAGATTATGATGCATCTTAGTATTCCCCTGATGCAACATAAATTTAGTAGAATGTGCTTCAGTCAAAATCAATCTCTTCAACCCTTTATCATTGGGGACATATATATGGTTATTAAACCTTAAAACCCAATCACTACCAATATCAAATTATGATGGCATACTTGCTTGAATCTGGTTCATAGCCTCAATACACTGAGCATCTTCCCTCTGAGCAAGCCGAACTCTATCCATCAACTCTGGCTCAATCAATGAGCTAGCTATCATCCCATAATGCTTGAGAGGTGTAACATTTAGGTTGAGGCTTGCAAACTGTTCAAGCAACTCATATTCTCTTACCATCATGTAAGACACAATTCCCACATGTTTACGGCTCAAAACATCCGCCACCATATTGGCCTTTCTCGGTTGGTATAGGATCTCACAATCATAATCCTTTAGAAGCTCGAGCCATCTCTTCTGTCTCATGTTCAACTCTCTTTGAGAGAACAAGTACTTCAAGCTTTTATGGTCCCTAAAAACTTAAAATTTCTCCCTATACAAGTAATGCCGCCAAATCTTTAGAGCAAATATCACTGCAGCTAACTCCAAGTCATGAGTTAGGTAGTTTTTTTCATGATCCTTTAATTCGCGAGAACCATATGCAACTACCTTACCATGTTGCATTAACACACAACCCAGACCTTGTGCAGAGGCATCACTGTATACGAAAAAACTTCAAGAACCATTATAAATGGTGAGAATAGGTGCAGTCGTCAGCCTACATTTCAACTCTTGGAAACTACGCTCACAGGCGTCACCCAATTTAAACTTCACATCTTTGAGCGTTAAGCACGTCAAGGGAGCAGCTAACCTCAAAAAACCCTCTACAAATCGTCGATAGTAGCCAGCTAGACCTAAGAAACTCCTAATCTCCATCACTATTTTCGGTCTCTCCTACTGTACAACAGCTTCAATCTTCGATGGATTGACTGAAACACCATCTTTATTAATTATATGACCTAAAAAGGAGATTTGAATTAGCCAGAAATCACACTTACTTAGCTTGGCATACAATCTTCGATCTCTGAGGGTCTGTAAGACTATCCGTAGATGCTGCTCATGCTCTTCCCGAGACCTCGAATACACCAATATGTCATTGATAAACACGATGACAAATTTGAACACATCATTCATCATGTTCATAAATGCTGCAGGTGCATTAGTTAGACCAAATGGCATCACCAAAAATTCATAATGGCCATACCATGCCCTGAATGTCGTCTTAGCGATATCCTTACTCTGAATCTTCAATTGATGATATCTCGACCTCAAGTCTATCTTGGAAAAGACTTGTGCACCCCCTAGCTGATAAAAAAGATCATCAATCCTGGGAAGAGGATACCTGTTCTTGATTGTCACCTTATTCAACCATCGGTAGTCAATGCAAAGCCTTAAACTACCATCTTTCTTCCAGACAAAGAGCACAAGAATACCCCATAGGATATGCTTGGTTGTATAAACCCCTTGTCTAGTAACTCCTAAAGCTGCTTCTTTAATTCCTTAAGTTCTACTAAAGCCATCCAATAGGGAGGTCTAAAAAAGGCTCCGTTCTCGATGCCAACTCAATAGTAAGTTCCATTTCCCTATCTGCAGGAAGTCTAGGAAGCTCATTTGAAAATACTTCGAAAAAATCTCTGACTACCGGAATTTCATGAAGTTCGGGACATTTCTTTTCTATGTCCACCACATAAGATATAAATCCTTCACATAACAAATATATTCTATCAAGCTCATTTTCAAGTAATTCAAATAACAAATATACTTTTGCATTAAACACTTGCAAAACTTACAATATAGCTAATGGGGAGAAGAGAAGATCACATTTTTAGCATAACAATCTAAAATCACATGATTCTTAGCTAACTAATCCATTCCTAATATGATATCAAATCCATACATATTTAGTAGGATTAGGTTAGTATTCGAATTATTTGGGATACGTGAAAGTATTCGAATTATTTGAATATTACTATACATGATTTCAAGGGATTTAATATTATTTGAAAGTATTTGATTTATGTGATTATATGTGTAAATGATATTTGAATAACGTATATGTTATTTGACGAAAGTATATGGTATATGCTTTATAAGAGTTTTTACATGACATTATAAAGCCAAGCAGGAAACTTGCATATAATGGCATAGTATGCTCTTTTATATATATATATATATATATATATATTTCTTACTGAGTGTAAACTCACTCCTTTACAACATTTTTTCATCCATATTATTTGAAGTCATACTCGCTCTCGTTAGAAGAGCTTATTTGGATTGTAAAGTATTTCCTTCGAAGCACGCTTCCTAATATTTCTCGAAGGTATACTTAAGTTGTTATGTACATCAGACGGGGCTACAATACATCGATGTATATTAGATCATTGGGGATGTAAGTTATGTATAAGTTATGTGAAACCATATGTATAATGACTCCATTATATGTATGAGAAATATTTGTTAGTTGAAATTTATATCATGCCCTAAGTGATAAAGTATAAAGTATAAGAGGAATAAAGGATGACATTAACAAACAGCCTAACCACCCCCTTATGTGAAGAAAAAGTTAGTTGGTATTTTTATTAAAAGAGGATGTAACGGGTTGTTACAAGATTGGTATCAAAGCCTGTTAGTCTAATGTTTGTCAGTGTCATTAGGCTAGAAATAGTGTACATCCCCAGGTACTGTACTTGTCTAAATACATATGCGAGGTATAACTGTTTAAAGTTATACTAAATCATGTTATTTGGTGGTGAGATTGGCAGAATGAGTACTCGAATTAAGGGTACTAATAGAGGATGAAAACGAGGATGGGGTCGAGTAAAACTGCCCCTAGCATAGTCTCCTTTTCCATCTCCATCAAGTAGCTAGAATACTTGACTATCGAGAATAGAGCGGAGTGTTGAGTCGATGGCCACTCTATTCACTTAGTTTATGACTAATTTTCTGAATGTGGCCACTAGTGCACCAACAGCCACACCTACAGTACCTCTTATTCTATCAGGGAATAGTCCTCCAGTACAGCCTCGGACAGCTCAGACAGAGTTGCCCCCATTAGTCCAAGCTCCTGAAAAGTGGGATCCTAAGGCGTACTGCAATGTAGTTCTAATTAAAGAATTTAAGAAGTTGGATCCGCCTAAGTTTAAAGGGGACAGAGATCCATTGACCACAGAGAATTGGGTGAAGGTGGTTACTAAATTGTTCATGTACATGTCCTGTTCAGAGAGGGAGAAAGTGGGCTTGGCGACTTACTTATTAGTGGACGAGGTCGAATATTGGTGGCAGTCCACAAAGACCATATTAGAGGCTAGGCATCCAGAGGTAACGTGGGATATATTTTTAGAGGCATTTAATAGATAGTACCTTCCACGCACTGCTCAGACCAAGTTGAAGGTTGAGTTTTTGAATTGACTCAAGGGGTGATGTCAGTTGATCAGTACGAGTCAAAGTTCATGACTTTGAGCAGGTTTGATTATGAGGTGCTAAGGAGTGAAGAGCATAAGATTTATCGATTTATAGAGGGATTGAGACCTCCTATTAGATCTGAGCTATATCCATTGGATATCACCACATACGATGAGGTAGTCTATAAGGCTCAGCTGTGTGAGCAGGACTATGAGTTTCGCCAAGCTAATTTCCAAACCAAGGGTATAAAGGCAAGAAAACGAGAGGAAGAGCTAAAATGGCTGCCGACTTTCTTGATGGAAAAGATGACAAATGCCATTAATTTGCCTTTATCCATTAACACCTCATCTTCCTTGACTATTTGACTATTCTATTGCTCTTATTCCATCCATGTCCCATATATCATTCATATATTAAAATTTCATATTTATTTAATCCTTGTAGCATGAAATACTATACAAATATGGAAAATTTACAAGAAATTGGGGATTTCACAGATAAAATTATGAATCTCACATTTCTAGATATGGAATTGAATTAGGTTTCATATGGCTTTGGAATCATAATTTTTGAACTTCTCTATAATTAGTTATGTAAAATTTTGTGCCCAAAGGTCATGAAATCACCCTACTGAACGTGCTAGAAACAAAGTGAACTTTGGGAAATTCTTTATATCAACCTAAAATGAATAAGGTGATGACCCTTACACTTATAAATAGGGTATTAAGTTAGGTTACATACAATATATACAAAATTGACAATGCATTAATTGGAATCCGATATTTTTAGGTATGAACAGAACAATATAGATAAATCAGTAAATTTTGTAAACAGTAAGTTATGTATACAATGAAATGATGAGACTTTGGTGTGCATTCTTGGATAAGATAACTGCCAATAAGTACGAATTATAGGAATGTTTTGTACATACAATTTTGAAATTAAACTTGTATGAATGATTTTATGCAACTCGGAAGTGAAGGGGAGCAAGAAAAGACTTAAGCAAATATATGCTTGTATAAGCGTTCTACCCTGCTAGGCTAATTTTTGCAAAGTGCCATGTGATTTTGTGAGGTAAGAAATGAATATCGAAGGCATAGGCGATACTATGATTGCATTATGATTGCGTTGGAAATTATTGGTTGGTTGGGAATGTTTGAATTGTGTTTTAAGCCATGAGGGTTAGACTAAATAGTACCGTTACACTGCCAAAATTTCATAAAACAACCCCTAAAATAGTACCTTCTAAGAATAAACTATTTAAGATAGGAAAAATGAAAGAAATAGAATGAATAGCTAAGCTAGCATATAGGCATTACGATCATACGAATTTGTAATTCAGTTTCCGAAGGCATTTTTAATGATTTTTACACTTTTCAAGATACCAATAAGTTTTAGACATATGTTTATACATAAATAAAATATTTTGAACAATGGTTATCGTACTAAGAATATTTACCGAATTTTTATAATGAAGTGTAAATGTTACAAATTTTAATGTTAATGGACTAATTGAAGATATGTTTTATTTAAATGATTTTCTGTAAATGTTTTTGAATGTTATATGAATTGTTTTAAGACTGTTAGTTCCCATAATCACCTTCGGGTAATCATGCTAATGTAATTTTTGCTGTTTGACTTTGATCACATCTTCAGTGCCCACAATCGTCACCTGATTAGTGTACTCTGTAGACTTTCTTGACTATGGCCATATGTCTTAATGTTATTTCCCACTCAAGAACCCTAAAGTGCATAATTCTATTGGGATGTTGACTGTCTCCACCGAATGATTTATTGAAATAAAATGGAATGAGATGTTTTTATCAAATCTTAATTATTTATTGAAATGAAATGTTGAAATTGAAAAGAAAAGTACTGATAGTATGGTTTTATCATTTGAATGAAATGGCTTACTAAACTGTTATTGATATGATTTTATCATTTACTATTGTACATTGATTTAATGAATAATTGTTTTATACTATAAAATATTGTTATTGAAATTATGAGAGTAAGGAGACTTTAGGTTAACACACATAAATTCTTTCTCTGTGAAACTTACTTAAATTCCCTATAATTGGACCTAGGAACTAGGACAAGTGAGGTGTTTTAAAGCATCATTCCTTACTCAACCTACTATCCCTAACCAATTATAGAAATCCTTCCTTCTAAGTACTATGTCACTATTAAAGATAGTAAATGTATATGGTATAGTTATATTTAAGATACACGCATGTTAGTTGCATAATATCAACTCTTTTTATATATATTTCTTACTAGGTGTAAGCTTACACCCCTTCCACCTTACAAATTATATGCAGTAGTAGCTGCCTTTGTTAAGGGAGGGTTCTAATCAAATTCCTTTGATACTTTCGTATAGTACCTTGGAGGTATAATTACAATGATTACCTTATGTATTCAAACTTTATTGTACAGTACTTTAGCATGTAAAGGGATGTAAACTAAAAGAGTCTTAATGTCAAATTTTAGTCATTTGTTATAGAGACGAATGTAAAACTAAGATTTACAATATGATACTTGATATTTATATAGTTTGAGGTTGTTTATTCAAGTATAGTTATGAAGTACTTTTAATTTGACTTGATGTAATTAAAAGGGGAATGTAAAGAAAAAGTATACCTGTACTATAAATGACTATACTAGGACAATCAAATTAATTGGATATTGATTAAGCTAAGTAAGTTTAGCTTAATATTGAGTTGATGACAATGAGCACAGTCCAACCAAATGTAATAAAAAGGAAAATTTTGTTTGAAAATTAGTAAATTAGGTTGTCACTATATATATAAATATATATATATATATATATATATATATATATGGGGGAAGGATCAACTTACATAGGTATAAAAGCAGAGGGTTTTACACACTTTCTTAACTATTAGATCAAAATAAATTCACGATTCAGATTAAAACTAACTATTTCACTTTCTTTTCTTTTTATGTTTTTCCTTGTCTGTCTTTGTTTTTCTCTTCGCACATCTCTGTTTCTCTTCACTTTATGTTTTTGTTTTCCCTCACAACAGTCCATCACTCCTTCTCTCCACTTCACATAGTCTCCTCTGTAGCAATGGCACTTCAAGAACTAAAAATTGTCACTTACAGTAGACTTGAACCTTTACGAAAGTACTTTACGAGAATTTTGATCACAAACTTCCTTTTCTAGACAAGAAGTTGGTCTCTCTAGAATCAAAGTACATCTTCGTCGTCATCGTCAACACCTTTTCTAGACAAAAAAGTCTATAGATAAACCAATTTGTTGCTTTCTCTCTCTACGTTAAATCTACCCAAAAATCAAAAATAAAGGAAAATACAAGAAAGAAGAAAGGAAGAGAACTATAAAGATTAGAGACAAAGAAAAAGGTATTTCATTTCAGTTTTATTTTGATTTTTTGTTTTAAATAAAAAATAAAGTGACGACAAAGAGCGTTCAGATTGCTAGCCGTGAAGTGAAAAGAAAGATAGATGGAATGCCATGAGGTGAAGAGAAAGAACGATGAAAACAGTAACAAAAGGTAAGAGAGTAAAATAGTTTGTTTTAACCTAGACCGTGAGTTTATTTTAAATTAATGGTTAAGAAAATGTGTAAAACGCTCTACTTTTACACCTAATTAAGTTGATTAATCTCAACCATAAGTTTATATCAATCTAATGGTTAAGAAAAAGTGTAAAATTAAAATTTTACACTGGTGTAAGTGGATCCCTCCTCATATATATATATATATAAAGAAGGAACAAATAGGTTAGAGACACGGGACAGAGGAGATGGAGCTAAAGAGAATTAAAAAAAAAATTGAAGCGGTGAAGAGAAAGCTAGGCGTGAGGGTTGGAGGTGTAGAAAGGTTGAAGCTCGGGGTTGCGATGGGATGTTTCGATGGCCTTAACATTGCTGATCTGGAGGGCAGTAGTAGTCCAAACACAGGGCTATTAAGAAGGCAGGAAACAGGGGCGACACATGAGGGAGAAATGCTAGAAGCAGGGGAGAGGGGTTGCAGTGGACAGAGGAAGTTGAGAGGAAGTAGGACTCTCAGAAAAGGGGTTTTGTTGCTGTTGGGATGCCTGAAAACAGCTCAGTTCAAACTGGTTTTTTTTTTGAGGCGTTAAAGTGTTTTGTAGAAGTTGAAACAGTGGCCCTTAAAGGTTGAGATAATGGGGGCTGATGGCAAAGTTCAAAACAGGGGCATGAGATGTGAGGGAAAGAGTAGTGAATTGAAGATTTGGAAATAAAGCGAAGAAGCAAGCCGAATTAGAGTTGAAAGGGAGTACAGAGCAAGAGGGCGACTCGTATAAGGAATGGCAGTGTGGAGTATTGAACCATGAGTTAGGGGCTGTGTTTGTGGAGTGAAAGTAGGGGATATAAGGGGAGATAAGAGCAATTTTCGGTGGCTTAATCGGGGCTAAATAGTGACTTGTGTGCTAATTTGTGTGAGTATAGGATGGCTAAAAAAAGAAAGACTCAAGGCTGGCTCGGGAAAGGAAAAAAGGGGCTGTGATCGAGACAAGTAGGGAGTAGTTTGGCCTTGAAGCAAGGGATATTAAGTGGATTTTGTGAGCTGAACGGCAAGGATTAAAGTAGCTGAAAATATACTACTCAGGAGGCTAAATTGTGAAATCCTTAATTTTCTATTTTTCGTACACCTACTTAATCCGATAAGTTAGAATATTAAGTTTAATTGTTACAATTTATTCGCATGAATTTTGTAGGTGTCAGGAAAATGGCTAAGTGGGTCCCACAGCATAAGCTATAATCTGGATGAGTTCGAAAATGCCAAAATATGGAAGTTAGATTTGAAATACTTAAAAGGTAAGAAGACTATTCCTTGAAATAGTATTGGAATAGAATTGGAATTTATGAAATTGTAAAGGAGTATTTAAGTCATTTTTACATGAGACCTTGGTCAAATTTTATATTGAGTCAATAATTGACTTAATTTGACTAGAATAAAAATAATTTACTAAAAATATAATAAACAAATCTGAAATTGAAAATAAATACTAAAGTATTAAGTGGCTAAATTAGAAATAGGTAGAAATAAGTGGGGAAATTGTAATTTTAATTAATAGAATAGATTTTTATTGAATAAAATATTATAAAAGTAACACATATCTTGACTAAATTCTCATCTTCTCCATCGACTTGCTCTGTTCTGTTTCTCCATTTCCACGCCCAGCTTCTCATCAATCTACCTTGTGAAATCATCACCTACTTTCATCAAAACAAAAATCTAACTTCATAAAACTTGTTTCTCTCTTCATGGGCTGTTGAGAGTTGGTATTTTTGAGGGTTGAAACAGAGTATTGGACAGAAATTTCATTGTTGCAGTTTCGGTTTGCTTGGAGGTAAGGGAGAAAATGTTGTTTTCCTTAAGCTTAAGCCTTGTTTTGGTATTGTTCTAAGTATGTATGATGTAGTATAGACTTGAAATTGCATAAAACAATTTGTGAGGGATGATGAGAGTCTCGGCCATGAAGGATTTAAAGAGGAGTCCACGTGATTGACTCCATGAATAAAAGGGAAATAGGTGTTAGGGGTAAGTATGCATGGCCATGACGTGAATGGGAACAAAACAATGAGTTTGACAAATAGGGTAGGTTCGGTCAAGCTAGGAATGGAGGGAATATGGTGGAATTTTGATGTAAGGAATAAAGTTACGGGAGTGGTGCAATTGAATTCCGTATGGCACAGTAAATAAGGTAAGGAATATATATGGGGGTTGTTAGGAAGATACTGTGCTTGCATGGGAAATTGGTGGATTTGGAAATTATATATATTGTGAATTTTATGCAAGGGGTTAGGATAGACTTAATCGTCATTCCATCGTAATTATAGAAAAAATTCCTTCCTTAAATTTACCACTTAAATATGTTTAAATATTTAAATTTACAGTTTATGGCAAGCGCAATATGTTCTAAAGATTATTTTAATTATTTTAGAACATATATTTGATTTTTATTGATTTTCCTTTATAAAGAATATTTACTTCTATTATTATGGATTGATTGAAAATCATTTATTAAATGATTATTTTTAGTTATTGATTTTACCGATATTTGAATTTAATTGAATTTTGAGATTGTTGCTCCGTGATGACCATGCATTTACCGATACCGAATTACATGTTATTGACTGTGAGACATTTGGGCAAGTCCATAGTCCCACAGATGTCATATGCCCAATGTACACTATGGATCATTAAGCAATGGCCATTGTTACCGATAGGAACAGCTTAGGGATGGATTCCTGGCCCAACTTAGGTATGCTTGATTCCTATACCAACTACCGAAACTGTTTATGCATGAGTCTCTTGGGTGTTGACTATCTCTACCGATTGATATGAATTATTGATTTATCGACTTACCGTTACTAATTTATTTATTGAATTAATTATTTCTGTTGAATTACCGAAATTAAGTATATTATATGATTTTTAAATTGCATATAGTAGCATAGTATTACACTTCTATATATATCTCCTTACTGAGTGTAAACTCACCCCTTAAATCTCATCCCAGAATATTTGCAGTGACCTTCCGCTCATACTAGAGGAGCACGATTTTTGGATCCTACAGTATTTCCTTCGAGACTGGTTGTTTATCCAGTGAAGGTATACTGTATTTTCTATATATCTCAGACTTGTCTGGTACAGTACTTATTATGTTGTGAAGGCTAAAGGGATGTAAATTAAAAAGAAAGAAATTTTGTACATGTGTCTAGAGGCCTGCACTTTTACATAAAGATATATCGAATGTCCAAATTTTTGTGGACTTAATTAAAGGAAATTATTTGGTATTTAAATTGCATTGGAATCATGTGAAAATTATGGTTTTCAGCTAGTATATAAATTGTGTTTGAAGTGTAGGATGTTAGGATATTTGCAGCAGTTATGCTGCCGAAATTTTGTCAGAAATTTACTAAATATCATAAAATATTTTATGAACATAATCGAGTGAAATGAAATAAGAAATCGACATCGACAAACAGCCTAACTAATCCGAAAATAAGAACAATTAATTGAATATTTTTACCGAAAATCGGATGTTACATAATTGGTATCAGAGCGAGGTTAGTCTGATGTTTATCGGTATCATTATGCTAAAATTGATTACATCCTCGAGTACTGTACTTGTCTAAATATATATTTAGGGTATAACTGTTGAAAGTTATACTAAATTTTGTTTGAATTGTTGTGGTATTGGCAGAATGAGTAATCGTCGAAGGGGTATTGGTAGAGGACATGGACGGGGACGAGTCGTATCGTCTCCAGAGCCTATTCCTGCTCCATCTCCAACGGGTAGCCCTAACACTCGATTGTCTAGAATTGAACGAGGTATTGAGGCAATGAGTACGATGTTTACTCAGTTTATGTCACAAATGACCTCAAATACACCACCTGTACCACATGCCCTACTAGCTTCTCCTACACCAGAACCTGCTCCCCAGATGCCTCCTATTCCTCTAGTGCAGGCCCCACCCATACAGCCCAAGGTTACACAGCCAGCCCAGCCTCCCGTCAGATAGGATCCTTAGGGTTACTGTAAGTCAGCTTTGTTAAAGGAGTTTTGGAAGTTTGATCCTCCTAAGTTTAAGGGGGATAAGGATCCTTTAGCTGCAGAGAATTGGGTGGAGTCAGTCATGTGGTTGTTTCAGTATATGACATGTTAAGAACGGGAGAAAGTAGGATTGGCAACCTATTTATTAGTGGACGATGCGAAGCATTGGTGGCTATCCACTAAGACTATTCTAGAGGCTAGACATGTCGAGATCACGTGGGATTCATTTTTGGAGTCTTTAATCAGCAGTATATTCCACGTACTGCTCAGTAGAAACTAAAAATGGAGTTTATGAGCTTAGCTCAAGGTAGCATGTCTGTTGATCAGTACGAGTCTAAGTTTATTACGCTGAGCAGATTTGATCCAGAGGTATTATAGAGTGAGCAGCACAAGATTTTCAGATTTATGAAAGGTTTGAGACCACCCATTCGGTCTAAGCTCTATTCGTTAGACATCAGTACCTATGCAGAGGCAGTCCGTAAGGCTCAGTTATGTGAGCAGGACTATGAGTTCCATCAGACAGATTTTCGAGCTAAGGGTAAGGCTAAGGATAAGGGGAAGCGAAAATCAGATGATAGAGCCTCGAGTGACCGATTTTCAATTAAGAAGGGGAGGAGAGATGATTGGACTCCCAGGCCTACAGGGATTAAAATTTCAGAGGATAGATCCCGATCCTCATCTGGTAGTACTGTAGGCTCATCGAAGAGTATTATGAAGCCATGTGAGCGTTGTGGAAAATTTCACGGTACCCAGCCTTGCCATTTATTGACAGGAGCTTGTTTTGGTTGTGGTGAGAAAGGGTACCTAGTAAAGGATTGTCCTAAAGCTAGACCAAAGGTGCCAGAGGGATTAGAGAAGACAGCTCCTACTCAGCATAAGGCCACGGCTACAGAGAAAGGGAAGAAAGCCATGACACAAGGTCGGGTATTTGCTATAGATAGGGAGTCTGCCGATACCACCTCCACTGAAGTGATTAAAGGTACTATTTGTCTTTTTGATAAAAGTGTTACGACATTATTTGATTCAGGTTTGACTCATTCTTTTGTATCTTCCATGATTGCTATGCATATGCCTGTTAAACCCGAACCTCTAGGACACTTATTACAGATAAATACACCTTTGAGGGAATCATAAATGACAGATATTGTATATCGAAACTGTAAGCTACGGGTAGGAGAGAAGGAATCAATAGCCTATTTAATTTTGCTTAATATGTATGGGTTTGATGTTATATTAGGCATGGATTGGCTAACTAAGAACCATGTTATCTTAGATTGTTATGCTAAAACCGTGACCTTCTTTTCCCTGTTAGCTATATTGTACATTTTGCTAGTATTTAATGTAAGAAAATATTTATTTACCGAATTGCTTGAAAGTGAATTTAATGGAATTGTTTAATGTATGAAGGATTTATAGCTTATATGGTGGACGTAGAACAAACACGTCCAGAGCTTCATGAAATTACGATAGTCAGAGAATTCCCTGATGTATTTTCGGAAGATCTTCCAGGGCTTCCACCAGATAGGGAAATTGAATTTACGATAGGTTTAGTGCCAGGGACAAAACATATTTCCAGACCTCCCTATCGAATGGCAATTATGAAGCTCGAGGAACTTAAAAAGCAGCTTCAGGAGTTACTAGATAAGGGGTTTATACGACCTAGCGTATCTCCGTGGGGCGCTCCAGTGCTATTTGTCCGGAAGAAGAATGGTAGTTTAAGGCTGTGTATCGACTACCGATGGTTGAATAGGGTGACTATTAAAAATAAGCATCCTCTTCCCACGATCGACGATCTTTTTGATCAACTTCAGGGAGCACAGGTCTTTTCCAAGATAGACTTGAGATCGGGATATCATCAGCTAAAGATCCGGAGTGAGGATGTCCTTAAGACTGCATTTAGGACTCGATACGGTCATTATGAATTTCTGGTTATGCCATTCGGTCTCACTAATGCCCCTGCAGCATTTATGAATTTTAATGAATGATGTATTCAAACAGTATTTGGATCAGTTTTTGATTATTTTTATTGATGATATTTTGGTGTACTCTAGATCCAGGGAAGAGCATGAGCAGCATCTACGAATTGTTTTACAAACCCTTAGGGAACGGAATTTATATGCTAAGTTGAGTAAGTGTGATTTCTGGCTGGACCAAATTTCTTTCTTAGGGCATATTGTCAGTAAGGATGGGATTTCGGTTGACCCAGCTAAGATTGAGGGTGTGATGCAATGGGAGAGGCCGAAGACAGTATGTGAAATCCCCAACTTTCTTGTATTTCCTCCACGTTTGTAAAGTATTTCAATTTCATATGATTAAATAAATATGAAGTTTGATGTATAAATGATGTATGAATGATGTATGGAACATGAGAAGAATAAAGAGAAGTAAAAGTCAATTAGTCAAATAAATTATATTGATATCAAGAAAAAAAAAATTGAAGTATGAGAAAAGAAGTAAAATCAGAAATTTGATTGGAGATTTAATGCATGAGTCATATGGAAGAGAGGAGATAAGATCATGGATGGTCAAATAGTCAATTAGAGGATTAATGGCTGAGATGATATGATAAAGTATGCATTAAATGCAAACATGCATAGTCATCATCCCTCCCATCACCCCCACGGCAGCAACACTCCAGCCCTCTCCATCATTTCCTCCATTTCTTCCAAGTTACCATCCATAGCTACCTTGACAAACCCCCTCATCCATCAATCGATTCATTTAGTTTATGGAATGAAAAATGATCCTTGTCACTAGACTAAGTGATATCCAAAGTTTGGTCGATTGATTTCAAGTATTGGAGGAGATCTCAAAGTTTGAGATTTTGGTTTCTAGTAAAGGTAAGAGAAGAAGATGACTTAGTCAATTTGATTTATGGTTTGGAGTTATACTGAGTTGGTATGATGTATGTATGGTGATTAATTAAAGGTTTAACTTGATATGATGATTTCAGATTTGAAAAGGTGAAAAGCTAAGGTTGACGCACCAAGTGATTTCGCGTTCTCGAAGCAATCGAGGTAAGGAATTTATGTAATAGACGTAAGGCGGCTATGTCCACATGGTTTATGATGTTTTTATGTGATTTGGAGAGATGTACCAGCTGTTTTATGCAGGAAAAGATGCATTTTCGAACTTGTCTCCTAGTACTAATTAGGCTAGGAGCAGCTGACTGCCTTAAGTAGCAGCCGACTGCCTAGAGACAACCAAAACGCTGTTTTCCGAAAATCGATGCAAACCAGTCGATTGCTATGTAAGCCAATAGACTGCTATTTACCCAGTAAGCATTTTGTTTCAAACCAGTCGACTATATGGGACAGTCGACTGCTATTTGCTAAATTGCATTCTGTTTTGAAAACAGTCGATTGCTATATGACCAGTCAACTGCTATTTCTTAAGAAGCATTCTGTTTGAAAACCAGAGTCGACTGCTATGTAAGCCAATAGACTGCTATTTACCCACTAAGCATTTTGTTTCAAACCAGTCGACGGCTATATGGGACAGTCGACTGCTATTTGCTAAATTGCATTCTGTTTTGAAAACAGTCGACTGCTATATGACCAGTTGACTGCTATTTCTTAAGAAGCATTCTATTTGAAAACCAGTTGACTGCTATATGGACCGGTCGACTGCCCCCATGTATTTTCAAAGATGAAAATATCAAAATTTTAAATGAAATTAATTTCGATAAAAGAAGTTATGAAGTAGCAGCCGACTGCCCTATGAGGCCAGTCGACTGCCTTGTATGAAAAGAGCTTTCAAAGCTTATTTGATTTAAACACAAAAGTGTTTTCCGAAAAAGGCATATTATAAATGTTTTGAGACTATGGACTGCGTGATGATTATGCATTTCTGATGGCTGAGAGACTCTGATCAAGTCCTCAGTAATATGTATGTTAAGCGAGGAACCCTAGTCAATTCCTCAATCCCACAAGTGACACTCGACTAGTGTTCACTGTGGATTACTAAAGGCAGGAGAGAATCCCTGACCTCTACATGGTATACCACTGTACTAATGCATGCTTAGAGTCATATAAATGGGTATGAACGGTTTATATGACGATGCAATCGCTTAAATAATTGTACATAGTCTCCATCTATTTCAAAGTACAGGATGTATGTATGAAGATGTATGTTTAAAAGCAAGTTATGAAGTAAGATGTTTTAAAGAAAGAAGTATGATGCATATTTCAAGAATATGATGCATGTTTTATACGTATGCTATTTTGAATAAGCATACAAAGTATGTTTGCCATGTCATTTGAAATAAATATGCATGTTTGCAAACAATGCATGAAAGATGTTTATGATGCACGCTTTATAATGCTTTACATGACATTATAGAGCCAAGTAGGAAAAATGCATATAGAGGCATAGTTCGCTCTTTTACATATTTTTTTTACTGAGCGTAAACTCACCTTTTTACAACTATTTTTCCTACAGATTACCTGAAGTGAGCCTCGCTCCGTCTAGAGGAGCTTGTTTTGAAAAGAGTGAAGTATACCTTCTCGATACACTTCCCAGTTAGCATAGAAGGTATACTTATATGTTTATGTACAGTAAATTGTAATTCAGCTACGGTACAGTACAAGTCGCAATTATGTATATAAGATGTCGGGGATGTAAGATAAGATGATGTATAAGATTCTGTGGAAATGGAATGATATTTATATATATCATTTTTATGCTTATGGAAAGTGAATAAAATTTTACGAGCTATTAGATAATTAGCTTAAGGGTAAAGAATGGATGGCATGGATGAACTAAATCAGATGAAGTCGTATAAGATAATAAGGAAAAAGTTAGGTCATAAGATGTAGTGGCGGGGACATCACAGAGTGGTATCAGAGCAGTTTAGATTGAGGTTTGTCAGTGTCAAGAAGTTAGAAATAGAGTATATCCCCAATTGTACTGTACTTGTTTGAATACAAAAGCATAGTATAACTGTTTATGGTTATACTAAAGAGCTCAACGATGATTATATTTACAGCATGAGCTCACATAAAAGAGGTACAAGTAGAGGAAAAGGAAGGGGAAGGGGTCGCGAAGAAGTGCCCCCAGCTCTTCTATCTCCACCGCATAGCCGAATACAAGGCTAGCGAAAATGGAGAAGCACATGGAGAACATGGCCACAATGTTCACACAGTTCATGTCTAACTTCTCGAATGTGGCCATAAGTACCCCAGCAGCAACACCTGCTATTCCTCCTGCTGAAGTAACCCCACCAGTCCCAGTTGCTAGAAGGCGGGATCCTAGGGCATATTGTAGTGTGTCTTTGATAAAAGAATTCTAGAAGTTGGATTTGCTCAAGTTTAAGGAGGAAAGAGATTTGTTGACCATCGAAAACTGGATGAAAGCGATCTTAAAATCTTTTGAATACATGCCCTGCTCCGAAAGGGAGAAAGTAGGCTTGGCTGCCTATCTGTTGATTGATGATGCTGAGTATTGGTGGCAAGCCACTCGAACCGTGTTGGAGGCCCGATATGATGAGGTTACGTGGGATCGATTTGTGGAAGCTTTTAATGAACAAAACATCCCACGCACAGATTAGAATAGGCTAAAGATTGAGTTCCTAAGCTTGACTCAAGGTACGATGACGGTGAATCAGTATGAATCTAAGTTCACCACCTTGAGTAGATTTGATCCAGAGGTTCGAAGAGATGAAGGGCATAAGATCTATAGATTCATCGAGGGATTGAAGTCCCCGATTAGATCTAAGCAGTATCCGATGGATATCACAACGTATGGAGAGGTGTTCCGTAAGGCTCAATTGTGTGAGCAGGACTATGATCTGCATCACGTTGACTTCCGAGCTAAGGGTAAAGGCAAAGAGCCGATGAAGCGGAAGTCGGATGAGAAGGCCCCGAGTGATAGGTATCCATATAGGAGAAATAGACGATCTGAAGGAATTTCTATAGGTAAGTAAATGAATTAAGAGAAAATAATCTCTATTTCAATTATATGGTTATATGAAAATGCATTAAATTTGGAGTTATGATGATGATGATTCAGGAACTGCTAGAGCTACCAAGATCAAGATAAGTGATGAAAGATCCCGATACCCAACTGGAAGTACCGCTAGCTCACCGAAGAGCACAATGCAAGGATGTGAGCAATGTGGGAAGTTTCACGGATCGCAGCCATGTCGATTGGCAAGTGGCGCATGTTTCAGATGTGGTGAGAAAGGACACATGATTAGGGATTGCCCTAAGAGAGATCCGAGGATGCCTGATGAATCTGAGAAGACCCCTCAACCACCACTTAAGGCCATTGCTGCTGAGAAGGGAAAGAAAGCTGTGACCTAAGGACGAGTGTTTGCCATCGACGAAGAGTCTGCCGATGCCTCGTCCAAAGTGATTAAAGGTAAGATTTACTTGTTTGATATAAGTGTCACTGCATTGTTTGATCCAGGCTCCACACATTCATTTATGTCACCTAAGATTACTATGAAAGTACCTGTTGAGCCTGAGCCTTTAGGACACTTATTACAAATAAGCACACCTTTTAAGGAATCACAAATGACAGAGTTGGTGTATAAAAACTGTAAGCTACGGGTAGGAGAAAGAGAATCTACATCTGACCTAATCCTACTGAATATGTATGGGTTTGATGTTATTTTGGGTATGGATTGGTTAGCTAGGAATCATGTCATATTAGACTGCTATGCTAAGAGTGTAACCTTCTCTTCACCCGCTAGCTATATTGTAAATTTTGCAAGTATATGATGTGAAAGCATGTTTAATTTTGATTTGAATGCAAATGAAAGTAATGAAAAGCATGTATGATGATGTGAAGGATTTATTGCTTATGTGCAGGACGTAGATCAGAAACGTCCCGGACTCAATGATATTCCTATAGTCCAAGATTTTCCAGAAGTATTTTCGAATGATCTTCCAAGACTTCCTCCAGATAGGGAAGTGGAATTCATGATCGATTTGGTGCCAGGGACTGAGCCTATTTCGAGATCGTCCTATCGGATGGCATTAGTGGAATTGGAAGAACTCAAGAAGCAGCTTCAAGAGTTGCTAGACAAGGGATTTATACGACCCAGCGTATCCCCTTGGGGTGCTCCTGTGCTATTTGTCCGGAAGAAGGATGGTAGTATGAGATTATGCATCGATTACCGATGGTTGAATAAGGTGACCATCAAGAACAAGTATCCTCTTCCCAGGATTGACGACTTGTTTGATCAGCTCAAGGGTGCATAAGTCTTTTCCAAGATAGACTTGAGGTCGGGATATCATCAGTTGAAGATCCGAAATGAAGATATCCTTAAGACTGCATTCAGGACACGGTATGGTCACTACGAGTTTCTAGTGATGCCGTTTGGTTTAACCAATGCGCCCGCAGCCTTCATGAACTTGATGAACGATGTGTTCAAGGCATACCTAGACCAGTTTGTCGTTGTTTTCATCGATGACATCTTGGTGTACTCGAAGTCTCAGGAAGAGCATGAGCAGCACCTAAGAATTGTTTTGCAAACCCTCAAAGATAGAGGATTGTATGCCAAGCTAAGTATGTGTGATTTCTGGTTGAACCAAATCTCTTTTTTAGGTCATGTTATCAGTAAAGATGGAGTTTTGGTTGATCCATCGAAGATTGAAGCGGTGGTTCAATGGGAAAGACCGAAGACAGTGACAGAGATAAGGAGTTTTTTGGGTTTAGCTGGCTACTATAGAAGATTTGTAGAGGGTTTCTCCAAGTTAGCTGCTCCATTGACGCTCTTGACGCGCAAGGAAGTAAAGTATGAGTGGAATGATGCATGTGAGAATAGTTTTCAAGAGTTGAAGCGCAGGCTAACAACTGCACCGATCCTCACCATCCCTAGTGGTTCAGGTGGATTTGCAGTATATAGTGATGCCTCAGGGCAAGGTTTAGGATGTGTACTAATGCAGTATGGTAAGGTAGTAGCCTATGGTTCTCGTCAATTAAAAGACCATGAGAAGAACTACCCGACTCATGATTTGGAGTTAGCTGCAGTAGTATTTGCTCTGAAGATATGGAGGCATTACTTATATGGTGAGAGATTTCAGATTTTTACGGATCACAAAAGTTTGAAATATTTGTTCTCTCAGAGAGAATTAAACATGAGGCAAATAAGATGGCTCTAGCTTTTGAAAGACTATGATTGTGAGATCTTATACCACCCGGGAAAAGCTAATGTGGTGGCGGATGCTCTGAGCTAGAAGCATGTAAGTATGATAGCTTACTTGATGATTAAAGAGCATGAGTTGATGGAACAATTTGCAAGCCTCAGTTTAAATGTTATGCCTAATGAGCAACTTGGAATGATGGCTAGTTTGAGGATTGAGCCGGATTTGATAGAAAGAATTCGGATTGCTCAGAAGGAAGATAATCAGTGTATTGAGGCTATGAATGGGCTTTGATTAGGTATGACCTCAAAGTTCAGTATTGGTAATGATGAGATTTTGAGGTTTAGGAGTCGTATATGTGTTCCTAATGATGATGAATTGAAAAAGTTGATTTTAACAGAAGCACATGCCACTAAGTACACATTGCATCTAGGAAATATGAAGATGTATCACAATCTTCGCAAGGTGTATTGGTGGAATGGCATGAAGAAAGACATAGCTGAGTTTGTGGCGAAATGTCTTACGTGCCAACAGGTTAAGGTAGAGCACCAAAAGCCAGCAGGATTACTACATCCTCTACCTATACCTATGTGGAAGTGGGAACACATTACGATGGACTTTATTTTAGGATTGCCCAGAACCAAGAGGAATCATGATGGTATTTGGGTGATCGTGGATAGATTGACAAAGTCAGCTCACTTCCTACCAATGAAGTCTACGAACACACTTAGCGCCTTGGCATATATATATGTAAGAGAAGTCGTAAGACTACACAATGTTCTAGTGAGCATCACTTCTGATAGAGATTCCAGGTTTACCTCTCACTTTTGGGAGCATTTTCAAGAAGCCATGGGATCTAAGTTGAATTTCAGCATAGCTTTTCATCCGCAAACTGATGGACAGTCCGAGCACACTATTCAGACGCTCGAGGATATTTTGAGAGCATGTGCTATGGATTTTAAAGGCTCTTGTGATAACCATCTGCCATTGGCTGAGTTTGCTTATAATAATAGTTATCATGCGAGTATCGGGATGGCACCATATGAAGCACTGTATGGTAGGAGGTGTCGATATCCGATTGGGTGTGAAGAAGTGAGCGAGCACAAGTTGTTGGCTCCAGATTTAGTCGAGCAAGCCTCAGAAGATATTAAGTTGATTTGTCAGAGGCTTAAGACAGCTTAGAGTAGACAAAAGAGCTATGCAGATGCTTGACGGAGACCACTTGAGTTTATGGTTGGAGATTTTGTGTTCTTGAAAGTTTCTCCATCCAAAGGGATTATAAGATTTGGCCAATGAGGTAAGCTGAGTCCTCACTACATTGGTCCATTTGAGGTCTTAGATCGAGTTGGATATGTTGCCTATAGATTGGCATTGCCTCCGGAGCTATCGGGAGTGCATAATGTGTTTCATGTATCGATGCTTCGAAAGTATAATCCGAATCCGTCCCATGTCATCGAGTATGAACCCTTGGAGATAAGGGAAGATATGAGTTATGTAGAGAAACAGATTCGGATTGTAGATAGAAAAGAGAAAGTATTGAGGTCTAAGACGATCCTATTAGTGAAAGTTCTCTGGCAATACCATACGACGGAAGAAGCTACATGGGAATTAGAAAGCTTAATGATAGAAAGGTATCCAAAGTTATTCACTTGATAAGCTAAGCCAAATTTGGAGGACCAAATTCTCTAATGTAGGGAAAATGTGAAATCCCCAATTTTCATGTATTTCCTCCATGTTTGTAAAGTATTTCAATTTCATATGATTAAATAAATATGAAGTTTGATGTATAAATGATGTATGAATGATGTATGGAACATGAGAAGAATAAAGAGAAGTAAAAGTCAATTAGTCAAAAAAATTATGTTGATATCAAGAAAAAAAATTTGAAGTATGAGAAAAGAAGTAAAATCAGAAATTTGATTGGAGATTTAATGCATGAGTCATATGGAAGAGAGGAGATAAGATCATGGATGGTCAAATAGTCAATTAGAGGATTAATGGCTGAGATGATATGATAAAGTATGCATTAAATGCAAACATGCATAGTCATCATCCCTCCCATCACCCCACGGCAGCAACACTCCAGCCTTCTCCATCGTTTCCTCCATTTCTTCCAAGTTACCATCCATAGCTACCTTGACAAACCCCCTCATCCATCAATCGATTCATTTAGTTTATGGAATGAAAAATGATCCTTGTCACTAGACTAAGTGATATCCAAAGTTTGGTGGATTGATTTCAAGTATTGGAGGAGATCTCAAAGTTTGAGATTTTGGTTTCTAGTAAAGGTAAGAGAAGAAGATGACTTAGTCAATTTGGTTTATGGTTTGGAGTTATACTGAGTTGGTATGATGTATGTATGGTGATTAATTAAAGGTTTAACTTGATATGATGATTTTAGATTTGAAAAGGTGAAAAGCTAAGGTTGACGCGCCAAGTGATTTCGCGTTTTCGAAGGAATCGAGGTAAGGAACTTATGTAACGGACGTAAGGCGGCTATGTCCACATGGTTTATGATGTTTTTATGTGATTTGGAGAGATGTACCAGCTGTTTTATGTAGGAAAAGATGCATTTTCGAACTTGTCTCCTAGTACCAATTAGGCTAGGAGCAGCCGACTGCTTTAAGTAGCAGCCGACTGCCTACAGACAACCAAAACGTTGTTTTTCGAAAACCGATGCAAACTAGTCGACTGCTATGTAAGCCAGTTGACTGCTATTTACCAGGTAAGCATTCTGTTTCAAACCAGTCGACTGCTATATGGGATAGTCGACTGCTATTTGCTAAATTGCATTATGTTTTGAAAACAGTTGACTGCTATATGACCAGTCGACTGCTATTTCTTAAGAAGCATTCTGTTTGAAAACCAGTCGACTGCTATATGGACCAGTCGATTGCCCCCATGTATTTTCAAAGATGAAAATATCGAAATTTTAAATGAAATTAATTTCGATAAAAGAAGTTATGAAGTAGCAGCCGACTGCCCTATGAGGCCAGTCGACTGCCATGTATGAAAAGAGCTTTCAAAGCTTATTTGATTTAAACACAAAAGTGTTTTCTGAAAAAGGTATATTATAAATGTTTTGAGACTATGGACTGCGTGATGATTATGCATTTCTGATGGCTGAGAGACTCTGATCAAGTCCTCAGTAATATGTATGTTAAGCGAGGAACCCTAGTCAGGTCCTCAATCCCACAAGTGACACCCGACTAGTGTTCACTGTGTATTACTAAAGGCAGGAGAGAATCCCTGACCTCTACATGGTATACCACTGTACTAATGCATGATTAGAGTCATATAAATGGGTATAAACGGTTTATATGACGATGCAATCGCTTAAATAATTGTACATAGTCTCTATCTATTTCAAAGTACAGGATGTATGTATGAAGATGTATGTTTAAAAGCAAGTTATGAAGTATGATGTTTTAAAGAAAGAAGTATGATGTTTTAAGAAAGATGCATGTGTTTTATACGTATGCTATTTTGAATAAGCATACAAAGTATGTTTGCCATGTCATTTGAAATAAATATGCATGTTTGCAAACAATGCATGAAAGATGTTTATGATGCACGCTTTATAATGCTTTACATGACATTATAGAGCCAAGTAGGAAAAATGCATATAGAGGCATAGTACGCTTTTTTACATATTTTTCTTATTGAGCGTAAACTCACCCTTTTACGACCATTTTTCCTACAGATTACCTGAAGTGAGCCTCGCTCCGTCTAAAGGAGCTTGTTTTGAAAAGCATGAAGTGTACCTTCTCGATACGCTTCCCAGTTAGCATAGAAGGTATACTTATATGTTTATGTACAGTATATTGTAATTCAGCTACGGTACAGTACAAGTTGTAATTATGTATGTAAGATGTCAGGGATGTAAGATAAGATGATGTATAAGATCCTGTGAAAATGGAATGATATTTATATATATCATTTTTATGCTTATGGAAAGTGAATAAAATTATACAAGCTATTAGATAATTAGCTTAAGGGTAAGGAATGGATGGCACTGATGAACTAAATCAAATGAAGTCGTATAAGATAATAAGGAAAAGGTTAGGTCATAAGATGTAATGGCGGGGACGTCACACAGTAACTAAGATCAGAAGTTTCTTAGGTTTAGCCGTTACTATCGGAGGTTTGTTGAGGGTTTTTCCAGATTGGCTGCTCAATTGACGTGCTTAACGCGCAAATATGTACGGTTTGAGTGGAATGATGCCTGCGAGCGCAGTTTTCAAGAGCTTAAGTGCAGGCTAACCACAACACCTGTCCTCACCATTCCTGATGGTTCAGGGGGTTTCTCTATATACAGTGATGCCTCCGCACAGGGATTGGGCTGTGTGTTGATGCAAAATGGTAAGGTTATTGCTTATGGTTCCCGCCAGTTAAAAGACTATGAGAAGAACTATCCGACGCATGATATGGAATTGGCCATAGTCGTATTTGCATTAAAGATTTGGCGGCACTATTTGTATGGACAAAAGTTTCAAGTATTTACAGATCATAAGAGCCTGAAATATCTCTTCTCACAGCGGGAACTTAATATGAGACAACGGAGGTGGCTCGAGCTTCTGAAGGATTATGATTGTGATATCCTGTACCACCCGGGAAAGGCCAATGTGGTGGTAGATGCTCTGAGCAGAAAACATATGGGAATGGTGTCTTATATGATGGTCCGAAAGTATGAGTTGCTGGAGCAATTTACAGGCCTTAGTTTAAATGTCATGCCTTCTGAGCATTATGGTTTAGTTGCTAATTTAATGATTAAGCCAGAATTGATTAGTAGAATCAGAGTTGCTCAGGAGCAAGATATTTGGTGTATTGAAGTAGCTAGTCAAGCTTAGACAGATGAGTTATCAGATTTTGTTATGGGCAACGATGGTATCTTGAGGTTTAAAGGCCGAATATGTGTTCCCGATGATAAGGAGCTGAAGAAGTTGATTTTGACAGAAGCTCACTCCACTAGATACACTTTGCATCCGGGTAATACAAAAATGGATCATAATCTACACAAAGTGTATTGGTGGCCTGGCATGAAGCGAGACATAGCAGAGTTTGTGGTAAAATGTCTTGCATGCCAGCAGGTTAAGGTAGAGCATCAGCGACCAGCCGATTTGTTACAGCCTCTACCTATACCTATGTGGAAATGGGAACACATCACTATGGATTTTATTGTGGGATTACCTCGGACTAGACGGAGTCATGACAGTATATGGGTGATAGTTGATCGGTTGACTAAGTCTGCCCACTTTTTGCCTATCAAGTCCACAGATTCACTGAGTACTTTGGCAGATCTATATGTTAAGGAGATTGTAAGGTTGCACGGTGTTCCAGTGAGCATCACATCGGATAGGGATTCCAGGTTTATTTCTCATTTTTGGGAACAATTCCAAAAAGCTTTGGGATCTCAATTGAATTTCAGCACGGCTTTTCATCCGCAGACTGATGGTCAATCCGAGCGCACCATCCAAACGCTCGAGGATATGTTGAGAGCCTGTGCTTTGGATTTTAAGGGCTCCTGGGACGATCATCTGCCATTAGCTGAATTTGCCTACAATAATAGTTATCAGGCAAGTATTGGGATGGCACCGTACGAAGCATTGTATGGTAGAAGGTGCCGATCACCAATAGGCTGGGAAGAAGTAGGAGAACGAAAGCTGTTGGCTCCAGATTTAGTCGAGCAAGCTTCTGAGGATGTTAAGTTGATCTGTTAGAGACTTAAGATAACACAGAGCCAACAGAAAAGTTATGCGGATCAGAGACGTAGACCACTAGAATTTGTTGTGGGTGATTCGGTGTTCTTAAAGGTTTCCCCATTAAAAGGCGTTATGAGGTTTGGTAAGAAGGGTAAATTGAGTCCTCGTTATATCAGACCATTTGAGATTTTGGATCGTGTGGAAGACGTGGCATACAGGTTAGCTTTACCACCACAGTTAGCTGGTGTGCACAATGTCTTCCATGTATCGATGCTCAGGAGATATCATCCGGATTCATCTCATGTCATTGAATATGAACCTTTGGAGATTCGGGAGGACATGAGTTATGTAGAGAAGCCTATTTCGATTCTTGATAGAAAAGAGAGAGTGTTACGGTCCAAAACAATTCCATTGGTTAAAGTTCTCTGACAGTACCATACTACAGAGGAAGCGACATGGGAACTAGAGAGCTTAATGAGAGAAAGATATCCGGAGTTGTTCGAGTAATTGGCCGATTCAAATTTGGAGGACCAAATTTTTTAAAGGTGGGGAGGATGTGAAATCCCTAATTTTCTATTTTCCGTACACCTACTTAATTCGATAAGTTAGAATATTAAGTTTAATCGTTCTAATTTATTCGCATGAATTTTGTAGGTGTCGAAAAAATGGCTAAGTGGGCCCCATAGCATAAGCTATAATCTGGATGAGTTTGAAAGCATCAAAATATGAAAGTCAGATTTGAAATACTTAAAAGGTAAGAAGACTATTCCTTGAAATAGTATTGGAATAGAATTGGAATTTATGAAATTGTAAAGGAGTATTTAAGTCATTTTTACATGAGACCTTGGTCAAATTTTATATTGAGTCAATAATTGACTTAATTTGACTAGAATAAAAATAATTTACTATAAATATAATAAACAAATCTGAAATTAAAAATAAATACTAAAGTATTAAGTGGCTAAATTAGAAATAGGTAGAAATAAGTGGGGAAATTGTAATTTTAATTAATAGAATAGATTTTTATTGAATAAAATATTATAAAAGTAAGACATACCTTGACTAAATTCTCATCTTCTCCACCGACTTGCTCTGTTCTGTTTCTCCATTTCCACGCCAAGCTTCTCATCAATCTACCTTGTGAAATCATCTCCTACTCTCATCAAAACAAAAATCTAACTTCATAAAACTTGTTTCTCTCTTCATGGGCTATTGAGAGTTGGTATTTTTGAAGGCTGAAACAGAGTATTGGACAGAAATTTTACTGCTGCAGTTACGGTTTGCTTGGAGGTAAGGGAGAAAATGTTGTTTTCCTTAAGCTTAAGCCTCGTTTTGGTATTGTTCTAAGTATGTATGATGTAGTATAGACTTGAAATTGCATAAAACAATTTGTGAGGGATGATGAGAGTCTCGGCAATGAAGGATTTAAAGAGGAGTCCACATGATTGACTCCATGAATAAAGGGGAAATAGGTGTGAGGGGTAAGTATGCATGGCCATGACGTGAATGGGAACAAAACAATGAGTTTGACAAATTGGGTAGGTTCGGTCAAGCTAGGAATGGAGGGAATATGGTGGAATTTTGATGTAAGGAATAAAGTTACGGGAGTGGTGCAATTGAATTCCATACGGCACATTAAATAAGGTAAGGAATATATATGGAGGTTGTTAGGAAGATACTGTGCTTGCATGAGAAATTAGTGGATTTGGAAATTATATATATTGTGAATTTTCTGCAAGGGGTTAGGATAGACTTAAACGTCATTCCATCGTAATTATAGAAAAAATTTCTTCCTTCAATTTACCACTTAAATATGTTTAAATATTTAAATTTAAAGTTTATGGCAAGTGGAATATGTTCTAAAGATTATTTTAATTATTTTAGAACATATATTTGATTTTTATTGATTTTCCTTTATAAAGAATATTTACTTCTATTATTGTGGATTGATTGAAAATCATTTATTAAATGATTATTTTTAGTTATTGATTTTACCGATATTTGAATTTAATTGAATTTTGAGATTGTTGCTCCGTGATGACCATGCATTTACCGATACCGAATTACATGTTATCGACTGTGAGACATTTGGGCAAGTCTGCAGTCCCACAGATGTCATATGCCCAATGTACACTGTGGATCATTAAGCAATGGCCATTGTTACCGACAGGAACAGCTTAGGGATGGATTCCTGGCCTAACTTGGGTATGCTTGATTCCTATACCGACTACCGAAACTGTTTATGCATGAGTCTCTTGGGTGTTGACTGTCTCTACCGACTGATATGAATTATTGATTTATCGACTTACCATTACTGATTTATTTATTGAATTAATTATTTCTGTTGAATTACTAAAATTAAGTATATTATATGATTTTTAAATTGCATATAGTAGCATAGTATTACACTTCTATATATATCTCCTTACTGAGTGTAAACTCAACCCTTAAATCTCATCCTAGAATATTTGCAATGACCTTCCGCTCATGCGAGAGGAGCACGATTTTTGGATCCTATAGTATTTCCTTCGAGACTGGTTGTTTATCCAATGAAGGTATATTGTATTTTCTATATATCTCAGACTTATCTGGTACAGTACTTATTATGTTGTGAAGGCTAAAAGGATGTAAATTAAAAAGAAAGAAATTTTGTACATGTGTCTAGAGACCTGCACTTTTACATAAGGATATATCGAATGTCCAAATTTTTGTGGACTTAATTAAATGAAATTATTTGGTGTTTGAATTGCATTGGAATCATGTGAAAATTGTGGGTTTCAGCTGGTATATAAATTGTGTTTGAAGTGCAGGAGGTTAGGATATTTGCAGCAGTTATGCTATCGAAATTTTGTCAGAAATTTACTAAAATATCATAAATATTCTATGAACATAATCGAGTGAAATGAAATAAGAAATCGACATCGACAAACAGCCTAACCAATCCGAAAATAAGAACAATTAATTGAATATTTTTACCGAAAATCGGATGTTACATAAATGATGCTGTGTTCAGAGCTAAAATGACGGAGCAAATCAAGAAGGACAACGGTGGAGAGAAGGAGCTGAGAGTGGCTGGACCAAGGCTGATCGTGGCCTGACTTTTGGAGCCAAGTTAGAGGCTGAGTTAGGGTGATCTTTAAAGGAACCAAGGAGAAGAGAGGAACCGAAAGGCAAGGAAGAAGGAAGAAAGAAAGGAAAGGAAAGAAAGAAAGAAAGAGAAGGAAGCCAATACCGTTTAAATTATAAGCAAGGCAATACCGTTTAAATTTAATTTATATTTTTTGAATTTTATTAAATTTATATTAAATAAATTATCGATGTTTAAAAGAATATGCATGTTAAGTTCGGTGTATGCCTGAAACTTGGTGCATGCATGCAAAGTTTGGATTTTACGCACGTTAAACTTTAAATCTTTAAACAACTCTTGAGTGACACATATTATAAAATTAAATTGGAAAATAACTCTCGTAAATTGGCACTAACTAGGCACCATCTTGTAATTTGGTTCCACAAGTTTCTTATCCGCTGCTTGACCTTATTAGTAATCATTATGGAGATTGAAAAGCCAATTTTATACTCATCTACATAATAGAAATTGAAATATTCCTTTAAACTCATTTCACTAACAATTTGTTATTATAAATAATTATGCAAATATTCCAACTAATCATGTTATGTCTTTTCCTTTTTTGTTAATTATATATTTTACCTAAATTATAGTATTGAAATGTTAATTGGCAACTAAAAGATCAACAATGTCTAACTTGAACTTTAGTATAACATGTTAATCCATCCATATTTGATTCTAATCCAACAAAAGAAAATCTTTAATCTCCGAAATGGTTAAACTACTACCTTCAAACAACTAATTCAAGTAATTTTCATTTTTATTACCTAAAAGCTATTGATTAAATTATTGGCTAAAAAAAGAGAAGAAAGATGATATTGTACCTGTCAAATTGTTATCGCGAAGAGAAAGGTATTTGAGAGAAGTCAAGTTTCCAATAGTCGATGGAATTTCACCTGAAACATAAAATTTAGTCCCTCAAAAGTTAAATATTTTCCTACTTGTGGGCACTTTCTTTGTTGAACACTATAAACATCTATTTTATTTATCTTTTTATTTTTAAACAAGCAACTTTTATTTATTTTTATAATGCTTGTGACTAAACATGTTCTCACATTTGTTTTTCAATCTTCTCTCCTACTTTGCACGGTATTTCACAAAATCCTTGTTATATATAGTTAAATAGTTCAAAACGTTATTATTTATTATATTATGACTGTCAAACTTATAGCACAAAAGATAAAGCTACGTTATACAATATTTATAGGTAAAATTTTAAAATATTGTTATAAAATTATTACATGAAAATTGAAATTTTAAAGAAACAAATATGAAATTACGATTGTATACAAAATTTTAAACCATGTTATGCCATTTTCTTTTGAGTAATTACACTTTAATTACCGAAGGTATAATCAAATGTACCATTGATGCCTAAAGAAAAAAAATATACATTTTGAATTTTAAACTGAATTTTTAACAGTATTAATATCATGCTAATCCAAATTCTAACACTATTAATATCATGTTAATCCGAATTCTAACACTAGTGTTAACGTAATTCACATGTATGTCATGTAAAACTTGCAATTGGAAAATGATTTCAGTAAGATTTTCCTTTGGTTCCACAAGTTTCTAATTCCCTGCTTGACCTTATAAGTCATCAAGATGGAAATTGAAAACTCAATTTTATATTCATTTACTTAGGGTTTGTTTAACCCAATTGAAGCTGTCATAAAAAATGTTGTTCAAGTAAAGCTTTTATAAAAGTACTGTTAAAAAAAATAAATTAGCATTTGGTAAGCCTAATATAAAATTACTGTAAAATGTTTGAAAACTATCTGTTTAATAACCAAATATACCCTTAACCTTCTACACAATATGGATATAAGCCCTAAACTTTTAATTTTATTGTAAAAGTCTATAAACTTTTATTTTTATTATAAATAAGTCATCAGCCTTTCAAAATAATGTAATTGAGTAAAATAAATAAGAGGTTAAAGTCTTATAAGCCCTCAACCTTTTTATTTTATGACAAAACTTTATAACTGATGTGGACTTAATTGCATTATTTTGAAAGGTTAGAGGTTTATACAGTAAAATTAAATGTTGAGGGCCTATTTCTATTTTTTGCAAAAGGCTGAAAGTATATTTTGCTATTAAGCCAAAACTATTTTATAGAATTTTTATTTTTAATAAATGAAAAATAAAACAATTAACTGTATTAAATTAAATCTCAAGTTTTTTAAATTAAACAAATAAATAAAAAAATAAAAATTTGCTAATTAAAATAAAAATGAAATAAATAAAAAAAGGCACAAAAAATAAATAATTCTGAATTAATATGGACCATCTTTTATAATTTTGTAAATTATTGAAAAACAAAGTAAAAGAGTAAAAAGTTTCACTAAATACATATTATTCAAATTAACACTTTTTGAAAAAATTTCAATTTAGAAATTTATCAAAAAGCTCAAATCTACTTCTTGTATAAACTAAAATTTTAAAAACCAAACACTTAACTTCTACTTCTAAAATGGATAAACTCTTCTATAAACAAAATCAAACATGTACTTAAGGTCAATTTAGATTGCATTGGGCTGGATAAATGGTGTGGTAATGTAGCTTTTTTCAAATCTTTTCCAAGGCTTTATCTCCTTGCTTTAGATAAACATGCTAAGGTGGCGGATTATTCAAGGAATTTATCCTTTTCTCACTCTGCCTGGCAATCTTTCTTCAGAAGACCTCTTAGATCTTTTGAACAGGTTTGGCTTGACGAGCTACTATTGGAGTTGAATATTTTCAGAATTAATCCAGTAAAGGCGGATCGCATTATTTGGGAACCTGATGCGAAGGGCCTCTTCTCAGTCAAAGCTCTCTCTAATCTTCTTGTTCAGGTTAACGAGTCTGCTATTAACTTGGATACTGGTAAACTGTGGAAATTCAAGATCCCACCAAAAGTTCAAGGCTTCCTCTGGTTGCTTCACTTAGCCAGACTTCCTACAAAAAAGTTTCTTTTGAGTAGAGGGATTTCGTTATCTCATGAGCAAAGTTTGTGTTCTTGGTGTTGCATTGTAGTTGAGGATATTGAACATGTTTTTCTACAATGTCCTTGGCTCTCACTTTTCTGGAGCGGTTTTTTCAATTGGTGGAATCTGTATTGGTGTTCCCCGGCATCTCTTGACTCTTTCCTTAGTGGTGGTTTTGATCCCTTATTTTCAGGTGCTCTAAGAAGTTGGTGGATTGCTGCTTTTTCTGCTGCTCTTTGGTCTCTTTGGATTGCAAGAAATGAATCTACTTTTGAGAAGAAGAAATGGACGGTTGAAGAAATTTTTTTTCTGGTTAAGCTTCGTTCTCTTTATTGGATCAAAGCTATCAATGATTCTTACTCCTTGAACGAGTCAATGTGGTGGTTAAACCCTTTAGATTGTGCACCTGCCACTGCATTCTCTCTAGTTGAAAGGCGTAAGGTGTGTTGGTCTCCTCCCCCTTCAGGTTTTCTTAAGCTTAACGTGGATGGTTCTGCTCGTGGGAAGCCAGGGCCTGCGGGTTGTGGGGGTGTTCTTAGAGACTCAGCTAGCAATATTCGAGCTATTTTCTCAGGTCCCCTTGGTCCGATGGATTCAAATGAGGCAGAGGTGTTAGCAATTAAACATGGTCTGGATCTCTTTGGAAGAGTTAACTGTCAAGATGTTGTGGGTTTGGTGATTGAATCTGACTCTACTGCTGCTGTTACCTGGTGTAAAACATTCGAGAAACGTCCATGGAAATTATGGAAGGTTTTTGAGGAGATTGATGGCTTGTTATCATCGATTGATAATGTTTGTTTTGTCAACATATTTAGAGAGGCCAATGGGTTGGCTGATGCCCTTGCTAAGGCTGGAGTTGCTCGAAATGGCTTCTTTTTTGCGCACTGGTAGGCTTGCTCTGTCTACTGATGTTTCCGGTCGGCTTGTTCTATCTGCTGCTGTTTCTGACTTTGATGGTGTTGAGGCTCTGTTTTTGCTTTCAGGCTCTAATGTGTTTTACTTTGTCTATCGATCCTTTGTTAGGTGTTTGTGTTGAATTGCAATGCTTGTTACTGTTTTCATGTGATAACTGTACTGCAGTTATCTCTTAATAAAATTTCTCTGATTATCAAAAAAAAAAGATTGCATTGGGCCTCCGGTCCAATACAATTTGAACATTTCTTTAATCAAAACGCATAGATTGATGCGTTTGGATTTAACAGTTATGATAGTGTAGCGTGATTTCTAATAGCAGTGGGTTTATCATTTTAAGAATGTTCTTTACACCTATTATTTGACATTGATATATAAAACTACTCTTCTATGGTGATAAAAACTCTATTTTACGTACACTTCAAAATTTTCTTATAATTAGATAGGTTTGGGGTTTATACTTCGGGTTATTGATAAAAACTCTATTTTACGTACACTTCGGGTTATTGATTGACTTTTTCACAATTGGTTGGAAAGGTTACTCGTCAGTGGGATTGATTGTAAATTAATAAATGTATTTTTAGTAAGAGATTTACACATAAAGTTCTTCCCATTTTCCTTTCATCTTTTGAGCACTCTCTATTCCCTCTATTCCCCACCTAATTGAATTTTGATGCATTTTTTTTGTTCTTTCACTTTCACCATCTGATGCTTGACTTTGTTGATACATTGAAAATTTTATTCTTTACAGAAACGACATCGAAACAGAGTAAAAAACCATTCAGATAAGTAATCTCAAACAAACAGTAACCAAGACTTTTCATTTATTAATTACGTAATCTCAAACACTGACTTTAATAAAGAATATTTCCAACCACCTAAATTTGATTGCAGTGGCTCTATCACCTGTCCTTCGTCAAATCGATTGTGATTAGGTTTTATTAAAGATAAATGCTTCATTTGGGATCAAAGCTTTGATGAGATTGCCTCTAAAGATTAAGCATTTAGGTACATATTGCGTTAAGTGCAGTAGGACAACGGAACCGGTTTCTAACATCCTAATTCCAACTTACAAATGCAAACTTTTATGTTAGTCTAATGCTTGTTTTCCAATCAAAAACCTCAAGTAAAGCAGAGACAGGACTGGCATTCTACAAATATATATCCTATTATTAATTTTATTCTTACTGCTGCCATACTCAATCTCACCATGACAAAGTTAATCTCGCTTCCACTGCTGTTTTGAATCTCATCAAAACTAATATCACTGTACATCATAATTGTCAAAGTCTTGATTAAAGTAAAGCTATTTTCAGTGGCATAAATTAGGGAGTTTTAGTAAGAACTACATGAATTCACTATATTCGTTAGATTAACAACATGAAATTAAATATTTTGCATTGAAAACTTAAAACCAAAACAACATTTGTTTTGAGCAAAAGAAAAATCAATTATATATATACATATAAAAAAAAACTTACCTTCCAAATAATTGCCACCCATGGCTAGCCAGTTGAGCCTCGTTAAATTTCCAATAGTCCTTGGAATGTTGCCACTTAATCTGTTTGAGCCTAATCTTAAAATTTGAAGATTCCTGCATTCGCCTATACTTGATGGAATTTGACCAGAAAACTCGTTTGAAAGCATATAAAGTGCCTCAAGATTGAGAAGATGACGACATATATCTTTAGGTAAACTACCGGATAGATTATTGACCGCTAGAGAAATCATGTTTAGGGAGGAAATGTTATAAACTGCTAAAGGAAAAGAGCCAGAAAGTTGGTTATGTTCCAAATTAAGTATTTTTAGATTTTGAAGATTACTTATCTCGTGTGGAATGTGTCCATGAATAAGATTGTTCGTCAAATCCAAGATCTCCAAGTTGGACATGTTAAAAATTGATTGAGGGATTGTACCTGTCAAATTGTTACTGTAAAGACTCAAGTATAAAACTTTATCTAATCTCTCAAACCATTTCGGAATTTCCCCAGTGAAGAAATTGAAGCTTAAATCGATGTGCTTTAGACGATTCAACTGTCCCAACTCTCTCGGTAAACTCCCCTGAAAATTGTTGACACTCAAATCAAGAGAGACAAGGAACGAGAGATTTTCTATGTGTGGAGGGATAGTTCCTGTAAGACCCATATTGGAAAGATTTAAAGCTTTGACTCTACCGTGCCTAGCAGCGCAAGAGACACCAACCCAGTTGCAGACAGGAAAAGTGGTGGTCCAATTGTTGGCTAAGATGTTGTGAGGATCAATGATTCGGTGTTTAAATACGAGAAGAGCGTCTTGATCTATGGTAATATTCCTCACATTCATGGCATAGCTAACCATGGAACAGTGAATGAACAATAAAACTGATGAAAGACAATGGAGTTTTCTCATCTCCATGATTCTGGTAATTGATGAAATTGTAGGATGGCTAAGGAAGTCTGTTTGAAGCATTGCTTAAATAGGACACAATCGACAAACAAATTCGTCATCGCGACTTAAAATCAAAGGGCAGGTCTTGTATAGTCTTGGTCTTTACAACAAACAAATTAGCAGCTTTTGATTTGGGCCGCTGATTCGCCTTTTGATCTACTTTTACAAGCATCACTGAAACGAATTTCTTTTTTCCTTTTTCTTCTTTTGACTTGTCTACACGAGTGAAGCAGTGCAAGGTGGCATTGCAAAATATATGGTAATGGTTGTGTCAATCTTTTAATTCCTTTTTTTTTTGGAGGGAGAGGTGTTACATGCAATTAAAAGATCTTTTATTATTACGTGCGTGTGATAGGATAACAAAAGTTTCTAGCTCTACCACCTAAGCCGGGATTGGTGAAACCCAAAGGATTGATGCCTTAGCCAATATTGCTCAAGCTAGCGGTGTTGAGATGAAGATATTAGTACATCCTCCAACAGGTATTCTTGATTTGCTGAAGACTGATTGTACGGGGTTTGGTAGACCTAGAAGAGTATCTGGTTAAACAGCTTATTTTGCTACTAATATGAACCAAAACAAATGTTGAATAAAGCAACCGGCTCTTCCTCCATTAACTTATAAAGTTAGCGGGAAAGTCAGGTGAGTATGAAACTTTTTGTTCATCAAAGCAGCATGTGTTCCAGTTGTCAGGATCAATCAAAGCAACGCTGTATTTGGATAAAGAATTCAAGAGGATAATTCATTTTAATCATGATATTTAAAAGTTTAAAATTCAATTTCTTTATTTGACAATAAAAATTGAAGAATTTCAAAATTTATAAAGAATTTCAAGAAGATATTTTAGATACCCAAGTTCGTTTTTGAAAATTCATGTAAAAAAGTGATTTTTCCAAATTCATTTAAGTCTTTATTTATTTTATTTCATATGACTCACTATTAAATATAAAACTAAGAAAAAAAATATTATTTTATTTTAATATAATACATATTTTGCTTTTTTTATATTATTAATAATATCTATATATTTTTACAAATCTAACAATACCCATATCGCATATTTTATTTGATATATTTTTTTTCTAATATATAATATCATTATTTTTCTTTTATAATTATTTTTTTATTTCATCAAATTTTACTATACAAAAATTCCTTCTAAAAAATATTTATCCAAATAAGATAATTATAAATGCTAATATTTAAAATTGATGCATTTTAACATGTTTTTAATTTTAATATGCTTTACAATTTCAAAATTTCACATCCAAAGGCACTATTAGTATTATTTGGATATTATCACATGACTTTTTAATTAAATTACACAATTAATTCATATATTTATATTAAATTACAAGATTAATCCCTATAAATTCATTTGTATTAAAATCCACACCTTTATTTAATAAATTTTAAAACATCATGTCTTATTAATTAAGACTAGATTATTACCCGAACCTCGCACCAAGATTTTTTTTTATGTTTTGAATTTGAAGAGAATTTTAGATGCATCATCGTTGTATGTTGGTCGTTCCTAATGTGAATCACTTATAATACAATAAAATTATTCTAAATTAATTTCTGTTAAATTAATAAAAATTGTCTTGAGTTAGATTAGTAGATAAAATTATAAATACTTTTAGGCTTAATAGCCAAATATATCCTCAACGTTTATGAAAATATGCAATTAAGTCCTCAACGTATAATTGCATGGAAATAAGGATATTACGTTTTATTTTCAGCATATTAAACCTAAACGTTATAAAATGACAGAATTAAGGATATAACTGTTAAAAACTAACAGTATCCGTTAACCTTGCCTAGGTGGCATGCCACCTGGACAATGACGTGGCCTTATATTGCCACGTGTCATGATGACGTGGAAAAAAGTTAAAATTTTTTTTAATTTCGTTTTTTTAAATAAACATTTTTTAAGTTCATTTTTTTTTTGCTTAATAGCCAAATATATCCCTAACGTTTATGAAAATATGCAATTAAGCCCTCAACGTATAATTTCATGAAAATAAAGATATTACGTTTTATTTTCAGCATGTTAAACCTAAACATTTTAAAATGACAGAATTAAGGATATAGCTGTTAAAAACCAACAATGTCTGTTAACCTTGCCTAGGTGGCATGCCACCTGGACACTGACATGGATTATAATGCCACGTGGACCAATGATGTGGCATTACATTGCCACGTGTCATGATGATGCGGAAAAAGTTAAAATTTTTTTTAAATTTCTTTTTTTTTCATAATTTTATTTTTTTTAAATTTCGTTTTTTTCATAATTTTATTTTTTAAAAAAATTACATTTTTTTCATTATTTCATTTTTTCTTCTTTTTCTTCTTCTATCTCCCTTATAGGAAGTTCATTGAAGATGTCATTGCCTGTAAGGGAGATAGAAGAAGAAAATGAAGAAAAAATGAAATGATGAAAAAAATGTAATTTTAAAAAAATGAAGTTATGAAAAAGATGTAATTTTTAAAAAATATGTAATTAAAAAATGAAATTATGAAAAATGTAAATTTGAAAAAAAAAATGAACTTAAAAAATGTTTATTTAAAAATTACATCTTTTTCATAACTTCATTTTTTTAAAATTACATTTTTTCGTAATTTTATTTTTTAAAAATTACATTTTTTTTTTCATAATTTCATTTTTTTCATAATTTCATTTTTTCTTCATTTTCTTCTTCTATCTCCCTTACAGCCTCACAGGTAATGACATCTTCAATGAACTTCCTGTAAGGGAGATAGAAGAAGAAAAAGAAGAAAAAATGAAATGATGAAAAAAATGTAATTTTTTAAAAAATAAAATTATGAAAAAAAAGAAATTAAAAATTTTTTAAACTTTTTCCACGTCATCATGACACGTGGCAATATAATGCCACATCATTGGTCCACGTGGCCTTATAATTCACGTCAGTGTCCAAGTGGCATGCCGCCTAGGCAATGTTAACAAACATTGTTGGTTTTTAACAGCTATATCCTTAATTCTGTCATTTTATAATGCTTAGGTTTAACATACTGAAAATAAAACGTAATATCTTTATTTTCATGAAATTATAAGTTGATGGCTTAATTGCATATTTTCATAAACGTTAGGGATATATTTCGCTATTAAGAAAAAAAAAAGAACTTAAAAAATGTTTATTTAAAAAAACGAAATTAAAAAAAATTAACTTTTTTTCACGTCATCATAACACGTGGCAATGTAATGCCACATCATTGTCCAGGTGGGCATGCCACCTAGGCAAGCTTAATGGACACTGTTAGTTTTTAACGGCTATATCCTTAATTCTGTCATTTTATAACGTTTAGGTTTAATATGCTGAAAAAAAAAACGTAATATCCTTATTTCCATGCAATTATACGTTGTGGGCTTAATTGCATATTTTCATAAACGTTGGGGATATATTTGTCTATTAAGCCATACTTCTATTGTAATAATTAATAATTTCGTTTTAAAACTAATGTAAAATTTTGGTCCTAATTCTCACATATATTACTAATTTGATAAAAATATTTTTTTTTGAAAAGTAAAATTTTATTAGATGGACTGGCAACTGATTTGATAAAAATATTGCATAATATTTAAGAATTAAAAAATATTTCAATATATTAATTTGCAATATTATTACCATGTTCTCAATATTTTATTTCAAAAACTAGTAAAGTAATAAATATATTATATAAGTATATTTGCAAGCAACTTTTTATGAAGTTTATCAACCAAAGTGAGATTTAAAAACAATTAAATATTATAGAATTATTGAATGAGTTCAATGTGCGTAAAAATTAAACAAATACATTTTTTAAATAAAATAATAATTTACAGGATAAACTCTTTACGTACACTGAAAATCTTTCTTATAATTGCATGGGTTTGGGGTCTGTACTTGACTTCTAGTTATTGATTGACTTTTCCACAATTGGTTTGAAAAGCTACCCATCAATGGGATTGATTGTAAATTAATAAATGTATTTTCACTAAAGAATTACACAAAGTTCTCCCTTTTTTTCCTTTAATCTTTTGATCGCATTCTCTTCTCCATCTAATTAAATTTCGATGCATTTCTTTTTTTATTTCACTTTCACCATCTGATGTAAGGATGACAATGAGTATCTTATAAACGGGTACTTGATATTACCCAATTCATTTAGGTAGAGTTAGGGTAGTATATAATCAGGTTCGGATAGTGAAATTATTATCCGTCACGGGTTCGGATAGGATTCAGATAATTATCTTAGGGTATCCGCTATCCGAACCCGATTATAAATAATAATTAATTAATATAATATTTATATTTTCTATGTATAAATTATTTATTATTAATGTTGTATTTAATTAAATTAAGTCAATAAATATTATAATTATGGTTTTTAACTTTAATTTATTTTTATGAGTTAAATTAAATTTTTTAATTTAGTTTTTTAATTAAGTTATTCCAAAATTGATTTAAAATTTAAATTTAAAATGCAAACTTTGACTTAATAAACAGGTAATTAACGGGTTCTGGTAGTTAAACAGGTACTTTCTATTTTATAGGATTAGGGTTCGGGTAACATAAATTAAAATAATCGAATAATTAATAGGATTCTAGTATTATACATATTAATCGAATTTGGGTTCGAATATCTCAAATTTAATGGATATCCTACCTATTTACATTTCTAATATGATGCTTGACTTTGTTGATACGTAAAACTTTTATTCTTTACAGAAACGACATCGAAGCAGAGTACTGAACCATAAAGATAAGTTCCGGATAATATCCCATGTAAAGGTGAATTCTGAACAGCTCAAACAAACATTGACCAAGACTTTTCATTGATTACTTGAGTCATCTTAATGTGAAACACTGACTTTAGTAAATAATACTTCCAACTACTCATCAAATGGATGTGATTAGGTTTTAATACTTTTCAAGCGACTAGTTTTTCTTGTATATTGTCTTTTGCAGCTCCCATTTATTAATTATTACTCGACTGACAACTCTCCATTTTTTTTTATTTTGTTTGGAGATCCGGATTTATTTTTAGACAAGAAATATATATTTGTCATTAAACCAATATGGGTGTACATTTTTATTTTTGGTTTGGAGAGAGCTCTATCTTTCATTTTAGTATGGAATTCAATTGCTACTTCCAGTTTGAACGAAATGTTAAAAAATCACAACATTAAATTGTTTTTCCGTGACAATTGACAAATTTTCAATTTAATCCAATGATCCAAGATTTGGGTTTGTACCATGGAAAATGAGGCATCCAATTTGTCAATGCACATGGCCGAAATTGATGACCAAACAATTAGTAGTAGAACAATAGAAACGGTTGCTGACATCCTAATTCCGACCTACGGAATACAAACTTTATTTCCTAAATCAAGCATCTAGAGCATGAAAGCATTAGAGATACAGTTGGGAATGTTTCCGCTAACATTATAACAAATGACAGGCAAAGCAAATCAATACTTATGATTTACTACTGGCTTGGGCAAGCATGTATTTATGATCATACATCCTTTGACATTTTTAAGTAAGTATTTATGATTTTATCTCTTATTTTTTTATATTTAAAATTATCACAAATTAAATGCTGAAATTAAAAATCTACTTTGTCAACATGCCACATATGATATAAGTATTGACGATTTTTACTTTTACTTTTGTTTTGCTGTAATTTGCTGATACACAGAAAATTTTATTCTTTACAGAAACCACGTCGAAACAGAGTATAGAACCATTAATTAATTACAACGAACAATACGTACTGACCGAGACTTTTTGATACTTGATTAATGTGAATTCTAAACAACTCGCTTTCAGTTAAAGGTCCGCTAAGTACAAGAAACAAATATGGACCAGGACTTTTCTTAAATTCATTAAGTCACTTCAAACCCTGACTTTAGTAAATACTTCCATTAATTAATTAAGACTTTTCATTAATTACGACAAAAAAAAATTGACCGAGACTTTTCATCAATTAATTAAGTAATCTCAAACACGGTTTTAGTGAAGAATACTTCCAACGACTAATGTAGGAAAACTTACTGCAGTGGCCCTATCACACGGGTTTACGCACAAAAAATCGATTGTGATTTCAAGCGACTAATTTTTCTTGTATATTGTCTTTTGCAGTTCTCATTTATTAATTATTACTCGATTGACAACTCTTCATTTTCTTTTTTATTTTATTTTATTTGGAGATTCGGATTTATTTTTAAACAAGAAATACATATATGTCATTGAACCAAGAAATATATTTATTTTTAGGTACAAACTGAGTTAAGTGTAATAGGACGACAGAACCGATTTCTGACATCCTAATTCCAACTTAAATAATAACACCTTCAATATTAGACAAGTGCTTATTTTCCAATCGGAAAACTGGAGAAAAGCAGAGGCAGGACTGGCATTGTACAAACACTTTACTCATTTTTCAAGTAAAAGTTAGAAAAAGAAAAAAAAAAACAAACGTCTGATTAAGTTCTCAAATTGTCATTTTCGTTCCAAATGGAAAACCAATTTTCTTACCCTAACAATACGTTATAATTGTAGCCACATTGATGTCATTTTCCCAATCGAAAACCAATTTTCTTACCCCAAACAATGCGTTATAATTGTGGCCACATTGATGTCATTTTCGTTCCAAATGCAAAACCAATTTTCTTCCCCCAAACAATACGTTATAATTGCAGCCACATTGATATGACTTAAAAGCAAACATTTTCTTTGTATTATTCATGCACAACTTGTAGCTTGGAAAGATTGTGGTTGACTCAAGACTTGTATGATCAAATTTTACCCCAAAAAAGAAGTTTAATAATAATTGTCATAACGTTTCCTAGGGCTAGGACGTTAAACATTAAACAAATGGAGTCGTCACCAATCTTTTTTTTAACTTAGGTGTGATTGGCCACCTAATGACTCTAGGACTGGTCTACATTTTAAGTTTTGGGTTCGGGAGTTCATTTACGTGTAGGGAAGGTTATAGCACCCCTACAACGCCTAATATTGGTACCATTTTAATCTTGTGTTATTTTAACTTAGTCTTAATTATGTGGTCTTTTAATTTCTTTATTTAAATATTAAAAATTCTTTTAAAAATCCTCCATCATTCTGGATGAACTCTTAAAAGACTCTTCTCACCTCAAGAGTATTCAAGAGGTACCATTCGACTCCTCTAAAGAGGCTCCGTCGTCGGAAGTATTTTATAATTTCATTGTTCCTTAATTTATTTCTTTATTTAATTATTTTATTACCTTTATTTATTTATTCATTTAAATATTATTTTTATATATATTATTTATTAATATTTTTAGGATTTTTGGTATTTAATATTGAGAATATCTTCTAAATTTTCCATCATTCTGGATAAACTTAGAAGAACCCTCTCACCTAGGAATTCCTCAAGTGTTACTTATTCGCAATTCCCTTGAGGATTTCATCATCGGAATTATTATTTTATTATTTATTAACTTTATTTATTATTTATTATTCTATTTTTATTAGAATATAAATTTTATTATTTATTATGTTTTTATCTTTATTTATTAGTCGTTTATTTTGAAAATGCCTTCTAAGTCTTCCATTGTTCTGGATAAACTTAGAAGGATCTTCTCACCTAAGAATTCTTCGAGTGTTACTCATTCGTAATCGCCTCAAAGATTCCATCATCGGAATAATTTGTATAATTTATATTTTTTATTATTATCCTAAAAAATTTTACTATTATGTTTGTTATTATTTTTTGTTACAATTATGATTTTTATTTGTTATTTTATTTTAATTATTTGGAGAAGAAAGTTTAACCTTCATTTTTTTGAAAATACCTTTTAAATCTTCCATCATTCTGGATAGACTAAAAGGAATTCTCTTACCTAGGAATTCCTCGAGTGTTACTCGTTCGTAATCGCCTCGAAGATTCCATCATCGGGAAAGCTTAACCAATTCTCATAAATTTATTATACCATAATTTATTAATCTTAATATAAATTCCCTAATTTTTTTTATTTTTATTCATTTTATTATTTACCTTTTTAATTATCTTTTATTTCTTACTTGTACATATTGTTACTTATTTACTTAACTTTGCAATTTTACTTATTCTCTTGATTTTTGTTATTTGTTATTTTTTTTATTAATCTTATATACTCCTATATTTCATTATTATTTTTTAATCTCTTTATTATAAAGAAAAGCAACCTACACTATCAAGTACATCATTAATAACGAGAATATGACAACAGAGAAATAAAGTAAGAAAGCTTACCTTAGTAATGGGCACTCAGGCTTACAATAGCAGATTAGTTTGGACTTTGATGATTTGCTGACGTGGGTTACTCTTGGATTTGATGGGCAATAAGCAACACTTTTAAACCCAATACCAGTCTTAAAAAAAATAAGGGAACTACTCTTGAAAGCCAGAACGGGAAGCTGCTGCGTAGTGGTATCGTCTGATGTTGGAATTCTTTTAGCAAGCGTATGCCGCTAGCTACAACCCGACACTGCTACGCCCTTGTTCCTACCAAAGAAACGCCGAAAGCCCGATGCTATCCCACCTTCTCCGGTGTGCGACCTTCCTCAGGTGACGTTAGATTGTTGTCGCCTGCATCTGATGCTTGCCGTGGATGCTGCTATTGCTTGTCTGCCTTGTGTATTTTCCTTTTTTTGAAATTTGTTTGATGCAGACTGCTTTTTTCTATCAATTTCTTTCTCTGAGAATTGTTGTTGTGTCAAGAGCCTCTTGTTCCTCTCTTTATAAGCATGGAGTTAGTGGTTTAATAGAACTAAAATTCTGTTAGCTTTGTTTCACCTTCTTTTTCCTAATTAATCTAATGTTAATCCTAATTAAATAATCCTATCCCAATTCCAATCAAATATTAATCTTAATTTTTTTAATAATCTGAAATAATATCCTATCCTAAAAATATTTTAATTTATAATTATCTAATAAATCCTAACCTATACCATTATCCTAATCTATTAAATAATTCTAATTTAAATAATCATGATAATGTTAATCCTAATTTTTAGATGCTAATTCAAAATGTCAGTTCAAAATTTACAAATTATTATTTTTTTTTACAAAAATACAACCCGGACGAAATGAGGTGTCTACAGCTGCCCCTCTTTGCACATTTTCTGAAAATCAGGAATTGTGCAAAGACAATTAGACAACTATTTTGTCCGGATTTACTTTTTTTTATTTTTATTTTTTATTTTTTTTACAAAATATTTACAATTTTCAAGAAATATTTACTTTCTTTTACCTGAGGCTGTACGACTTTGAAAAATAACCTTGTGCTCCTCTCACCAGAGGCATTGATACTTTGAAAAATAATCTTGTGCTCCTCTCACAAGAGGCATTGGAACTTGGAAAAATAACCTTGTTTTTTTATTCACTAATATACCAATTCCAATAGTCTTGAAACCACAACATGGCATATAGGATTCAACATTTCATTTTCAAGAATTTTGACATCTCCAGTTCTTATCAATTTCCTTCAATGTATGCACCTAAATAATGTAAATGTAAATGTATGTGTCAAATAATGCAAATGCTCATGCAACACTGACTTCCTTTTAATGCTAATGTGAAAGTAATGAGATTAAACAATCCTATCATGAAATGAATGCCTATAACCTTAATGTATGATGCGAAATGTAATGAAAATTTTTAGTTAGAATTTTCATTTTAATGTCCTCCAAGATTAACCCCCACATTCCAATTTCCATTCTTCCACTATTCTTGCCCCACTCGAGATCAGTATCATACTACTATTGAATCAATCTTTATCTTTCATGTTTTTGCCCCAAGTAATGTTGGCAATCATCATCCCTTTGTATTTCCTTCAATGTAATGCAAACACCCTCTTTTTTCTTTAAAGACCCTATAGTACGTTATTCAATTCCAATTAGAACAAAAGCAAGATGAATAAGATAAGAACACGATGGTATATTTATTCGAACAAGGTATATTTATTCGAATAACAAGTGAACATTTTCAAGAATTGATAGGGATAAGTACAAAAGCAATGACTAGTGAGTCACAAATAATGAATATCCAGACAACTACAAACCCATCATCACAGAATTTTGCTTTGGAAGCCTTGTTAGTAGATGTCCATAATCTTCCAAGAACCTTTAGATCAGAACTTTGCCCCCTTCACTATGAGACATTCCTCTTTTCAATCTTTGGCCCAATTATTCTTTTTTGTTCAAGCCTCCTTTTCAGGTTTTCAACTTGAAATTTTTTTTTTGTTTTTTCCTTTTTCTTTTTTTTTTGAATTCAAGCCGCCTTTTCAGGTTTTCAACTTGAAATTTCTTTTTTTGTTTTTTGTTTTTTGTTTTTTTTTTTGAATTCAAGCAGCCTTTTCAGGTTTTCAACTTGAAATTTCTTTTTTTGTTTTTTTGTTTTTTTTTTTGAAATCAAACTACCTTTTCAGGTTTCCAACTTGAATTCTTTTTTCTCTTCAGGTATAGTATTTCTTCACTGCATCTGAATTTATTGGATTTGGTAAATCATTTCCGTCCATTTCACTAAGTAACAATGCCCCTCCTGAAAAAGCTTTCTTCACCACATAAGGGCCTTCCCAATTTGGCGCCCATTTTCCACGAGGATCTGGCTGATTTGGTAGAATTTTCTTTAATACCAATTCTCCTTCTTGAAGATGTCTAGGACGACATCCTCTTTTGATACAATTGCCCGTGACAAAGAGCCTTAAACCTTTTTTCTTCGATCAAATTTAGTTGTTCATAACGACAACGGACCCATTCACCTTCTTCTAATTCAACTTCCATCAATACTCGTAATGATGGGATTTCTACATCGATAGGTAATACTGCTTCCATTCCATATACCAATGAAAATGGGGTGGCTCCAGTAGATGTACGAATTGAAGTGCGATAAGCATGCAAGGCAAATGGTAATTTCTCATGCCAATCCCTATATGTTCCTGTCATCTTGCTAACGATCTTCTTTATATTCTTGTTAGCTACCTCTACTGCTCCATTCATCTTCGGACGATATGGTGCTGAATTGTGGTGTTTGATCTTGAACTGACTGCACACTTCTTCCATCATTGTGTTATTCAGATTAAGTGCATTGTCTGAGATGATTCTTTCTGGAAGACCATATCGACATATTATCTCTTTCTTGATAAACCTGCACACCACAGTTTTTGTCACATTAGCATACGAAGTTGCCTCTACCCATTTTGTGAAATAATCAATGACCACAAAGATGAAACGGTGTCCATTCGAAGCTTTTGGAGTAATAGGGCCAATGACATCCATCCCCCACATAGAGAAAGGCCAAGGAGTTGCCATTACATGCAACGGCAACGGAGGAGCATGCATCTTGTCTGCATATATTTGGCATTTATGGCACCTTCTAGCATACTTAATACAATCACCTTCCATAGTCATCCAATAATAACCTGCCCTCATAATTTGTTTAGCCATTCTCTGACCGTTAGCATGGGTCCCACAAACTCCTTCATGAACTTTTTCAAGAATTCTTCTTGTTTCAACAGCATCTACACACCTCAAAAGCACTTGATCTCTTCCTTTTTTGTACAAGACTTCACCATCTAACAAGAAATTCATTGCCAGTCTTCTTAATGTTCTCTTATCATTTTCAGAGATCGAATCTGGGTATTGTTGATATTTCAAATATCTCAAAATATCATAATACCATGGTTTTCCGTCAACTTCCTCTTCAACATTGCAACAATGTGCAGGAGACTCTTGTATCCTTAGCTTAATGGGATAAATTTCGGCATTGGGGTTTACTTTGAACATTGCAGCTAAGGTGGCTAAAGCATCGGCCATTTGGTTCTCTTCTCGAGGTAAATGATTAAATTGAATTTCCTCAAACTGTTCAACCAACTTAACTATGAAGTCACGGTACAGAAGTAACTTCGAGTCTCTTGTTTCCCATTCTTTTCGCAGTTGGTAGATTACTAAAGCTGAATCACCATAGACCTCTATCTTTTTTATTTTCTTTTCAATTGCAGCCTGAAGCCCCATGACACAAGCTTCGTATTCTGCCACGTTATTGGTGCAGTTGAAATTCAATCTTGCAGTGAATGGGCATTGATCTCCTTTTGGGGATATCAAGACAACTCCAATGCCATGCCCCAAGGCATTTGATGCACCATCAAAGTACATTTTCCATGTATCCTTTTCTACTTGATCCTTATTAATTTGCATGATAGCCATTAAGTCTTCATCTGGGAAGTCAAACTTTATAGGCTCATAATCTTCTAAAGCTCGTTCTACAAGGAATTCCGCAATAGCACTCCCTTTGATGGCTTTCTGTGACATGTACACAATATCATATTCAGAAAGCAATACTTGCCATCTTGCTATTCTTCCAGATAGAGAAGGCTTCTCGAATATGTACTTGACAGGATCTAATTTTGCGATCAACCAAGTAGTATGATACAACATGTACTGTCTGAGTCTATGAGCTGCCCAGGCCAACGCACAGCACAACTTTTCCAAGGATGAATACTTGGATTCATAGTTAGTAAACTTTTTGCTCAAGTAATAAATAGCCCTTTCTTTTCTACTTGTAGCATCATGTTGCGCCAGTACACATCCCATTGATTTTTCATGCACTGTTAAGTAAAGGACGAGAGGCTTCCCTGGAACAGGTGGGACTAATACTGGTGGACATGAGAGATACTCCTTAATCTTATCAAAAGCTGCCTGACAGTCTTTATCCCAATCCCCCTTATCATTCTTTCGTAAGAGTTTGAAAATTGGATCACACTTGGCCGTTAATTGAGAAATGAAACGGGCAATGTAATTCAATCTTCCAAGAAAACCCCTTATTTCTTTTTGAGTACGTGGTGGAGGCAAGTTTTGAATAGCACGTATTTTGTCTGGGTCCACCTCAATGCCTTTTTCACTGAAAATAAATCCCAACAATTTTCCAGAAGTTGCTCCAAACGTGCACTTAGCGGGGTTCAACTTGAGTTGAAACTTTCTCAATCTTTCAAATAACTTCTTGAGATTGACCACATGATCTTCTTCTTTATGGGATTTGGCAATCATATCATCCACATATACTTCTATCTCCTTGTGCATCATATCGTGGAATAGTCACCATAGCTCTTTGATAGTTGCCCCGCATTCTTCAATCCAAATGGCATGACTTTGTAACAGAAAGTTCCCCACATTGTAATGAATGTAGTTTTCTCCATATCATCTTTATCCATCTTGATTTGATTGTAACCTGAAAAACCATCCATGAAAGAGAATAAGGAGTACCTAGCAGTATTATCAACCAAAGTATCGATATGTGGCAATGGAAAGTTGTCTTTTGGGCTAGCCCGATTCAGATCCCTGTAATCAATGCACATTCATACTTTTTCATCTTTTTTCGGAACAGGGACAATGTTTGCTACCCATGGAGGGTATCTTGCCACTTCTAGAAAACCAGCATCAAATTGCTTTTTAACTTCTTCTTTGATCTTTAAAAGCATGTCTGGCTTCATTCTTCTTAACTTTCGTTGAACTGGTTTACATTCTGGTTTCAGGGGTAATTTATGCACCACAAGTCTGTGTCTAAACCGGCATGTCTTGATATGACCATGCAAATACATCCTGGAACTCATGGAGCAAATTCACCAGATTCTTTCTTGTAGAAGATGAGATGGAAGTTCCGATCTTACTTCTTTTTGACTTCTTCATCCCTAAATTGATGACCTCAGTAGATTCCTTATGAGGCATGATTTGTTTTCTTCTTGCTCTACTAATCTCAATAGATCGGGAGGCAAAGCATAATCATCAGAATTCTCATCTTCATTAAGTTCACCCACAACTAGACCTCTCAAAATCAAATCCTGGATCATCATTATAATTGTCTGTGTATTCATCATTTGTACACCTGGCATTGGGCAAAAAATAGGAAAATATAGAGAAGTGTATAGGCAAAAAGAAACGAATGCAAAAGAAGAAAGAAAAAAAAATGGAAAGATATGAGCAAATGCATCATGCTTTTATTTTATTGAAATTGAATAAACGCCCTACATAAGATCTCTAATGCTTTTGGGCATAAGCATGAGAAAGGATTTATTGCATTACTTTGAAGAAGAGTTATAGATGTAGGGATCTCAATAACACTCCAATTCTTCAACTCAAAACCTGGTGGGCAAGGGCGTTTTCCAACATCTTGGTGCTCTCCAATTTCTTCTTTATGTACCATCTGGATAGAAAGTTCTTCAAAAGCCTTTTCCAATGCAGAATTATTCACTTCAGGATAGACATATCCTGCTGAATGAAGGTATCATATAATGGAGGGAATACTTGGTTCAGTTTCCAGATCTTCCTCGTTGAAAGTAGCCATCTTTTCTTCCTCTTTTCTTCGACAAACCTCTCATCTCAAACCCTTTTGGCTTGTAACCTAAACCAAACCTATCTTTTTCATGATGACCTTCACCGGCATCTTGATTCCTTGCAGCCTCTTTCCCAAGCCTGACCCAGCACGGCATCCTTTTCCTACATTGACAAACACCTGCTTTAGTAACCCTAGACAATCGTGGCACAGGCACAGTAGATCCTTCTCCTACAAAAGTGGCATTGACCAACTCCAAAGACCTGAAAGAACATTCAATGGCATCTTCTGCGATTTCCACATATGGTTTGACAAAAGGTTGTGGCAATCATATCCTCTTCAGCATTCACGTCACTAAGTGTTCATCCATGACAAATTTAATCTTTTGATGCAAAGTTGAAGGGACTGCACCAGCTTGATGAATCCATGGTCTTCCTAAAAGACAATTGTATGAGGGTGATATCCATCACTATGAACTCAATGTTGAATACATGTGGCCCAATCTCGATAGGCAATTCAATCTCTCCTATTATCTCTCGACGAGTACCATCAAAAGCTTTGACTATCGTGTGGCTTCTTCTCATGTAAGACTTATCAACTGGTAACTTAGATAGAGTAGCCATTGGCATTACATTCAGAGCTGAGCCATTGTCAATAAGGACCCGTGGTAGGATATGATCTTTGCATTTAGTAGTTATATGCAAAGCCTTGGTGCTATCTCTTCCATCAAGAGGAATCTCATCATCACTAAATGAGATAAAATTATCAATCGTAATATTTCCCACCAATCTATCTAACTTTTCTACCGAAATGTTATGTGCCACGTGTGCCTCATTGAGTACTTTTAGCAAGGCATTCCTATGTGGCTCTGAATTTAGCAATAAAGAGAGCATTGTTATGTGAGCCGGCAACTTATTCAGTTGCTCTACAACACTATACTCACTATGCTTAATGAACTTTAGGAATTCACAAGCTTCTCTTTCTGTCACGGGTTGCTTAAGTTCTGCAGGTATTACTGTCTTTCCTTTGTCATCCTTCAACAGAACCTCTTCAACCTCTTTCCCTTTCTGTGACATCAGCATTTGAGGTGTCTAACAACGCCCACTGCGGGTTATCCCACCTTCACTTGTTAGATTCCCAGACATCGCAGCACTATTAACGTCTGATGCATTTTGAGTTACAATACTGCAATTATAGTTCCATGGAACTGCTTTATCATCCCTATATGGGAATGGTTTTGGAACTTTGATGGTGACTTTGGGAACCATTGGAGTAGTATTAAGTGCTGGTTTCTTCTTATAAAATATGGTCACTGGCTCTATTCCTTCAAAAGGGTGATCCTTTTTTGAATCTTCTGCCATAGCAACAACTGCATCTTCATCCATTTCCTCATAAAATTCTATTGTACCCTCATTTATCATCATCTGTACTTTCTCTCGAAATTGTTCACAAAATTGAATGGTATGTCCAACTAATTGTCCATGATATTTGCAAAAGGTTTCCTCACCCTTCTCTCCTTCAACTCCCAATCCCATATTAGCAGGTTGAATCATCTTTGCTTTGTCATTGCATCCATACCCTTTCCATTGGTGTCTTGACTTCATTGACGCTACCCTTAACCCAATATTTTCCTTCAATAATAGCATTGACTTTTCCTCCATGATCCGGTAAAGGATTCCAACTACACTTGGTTCTTTTTCAACATCGAAGTTCAAAATTCCTGCTTTTATGAGATCACAAACTTTGAACTTGAGCCTTGTGCAATTTTCTGTCGAATGACCCGCGATCCCATAATGATAATCACAATGAGCATTGGGATCATACCATTTAGGAAAAGGATGTTTAAATGGCTCAATGTGGACTGGTGCTATTAGGCGTTTTTCGATGAGTTGTGGTAGCAATTCAGTGTAGGTCATTGGGATGGGATCGAATTGGTATTTGTTTTGATTATTCCAAGACCTTCCTGGGTTGTGGCCTGAATTGTTGGCTTGGTATTGTGTTTGTGGAGTGAATGGGGTTATTGGACGATAGGTTGGAGGTTGGGACATCGATTGGTGAGGGTATGGATTTTGGGACATTGGTTGGTAAGAGTAAGGGCTTTGCGATACATTATTGTTGGTAGGGTAAGAATTGTATTTGGATTGAGCATGGTAAGGAATATTGCTTGGTTGCCTACTTCCAAGACTGATGTTATTGGTCTCCCTTTCTTTCTTCTTGGAGCTTGCCCCTTTCCTGAAACTTGGAGCATCGCTTGCTTCAATCCTCCCGTTCCTTATTGCATTTTCAATCATTTCTCCTGCTACTACTAAATCTGCAAAGCCTTTTGTTGCATTGCCAACAAGCCTTTCATAATAAGGTGGTCGAAGCGAATTAATGAACAACATGGTCATCTCTTTTTCTGTAAGAGGAGGGTAGACTTGGGTAGCCATGTCTCTCCATCTCTGTGCATATTCCTTAAAGCCTTTGCTCGACTACTTTTCCATATTCTAAAGAGATAACCTATCTGGGGCCATATCCACTACATGTTTATACTAAGCTTTAAAAGCTCTAGCCAAATCTTTCCAAGAGCGAATTCGCTCCTTATCGAGTTGAACATACCATTTAGCTGCGGATCCTGTCAAACTATCTTGGAAGCAATGGATTAGTAACTTTTCATTGTTCGTATACCCAGCCATTTTTCGACAGAACATTGTGATGTGAGTCACAGGGCATGTCGTTCCATCATATTTTGAAAATTCAGGAACTTTAAATTTTGGCGGAATCACCAAATCAGGAACTAGACTCAGTTCACTTGCATCAATGCAATCAAAATTATCTTTCCCTTCTATGGCCTTCAACCTTTCTTCTAACAAATCATATTTAAGCTGAATTTCTTTATCTTCTACAGGTTCAGAAGTTTTTCTTCTCAGCTTTTCCTGTTCCAAAGGATCGTCTAGATTTGGAACATATAAAGGGTTCACAAAGCCTCCTCCAAGGTTTGATTCCACTTGAGCTTGATCTTTGTTGCCCCATAGGAATAAATGGTTGCTCTACAGCTGGTGATGACCTTGAATAGTTACGCCATGAGAATTCTGTGGCGGGGTAAACCCTGGATAAACTGGTTCAGCACTGAATTCATGAGACCTGCCTTCATCTTTTGAAGGGGATGTTTCGACAACAGCTTTCCCTTTTGTCATAGCTTTCATCATTTGCATCATCTCGAACATTTGCCTCCCCATTTCTTCCAATTCTCCTGCCATTTGTTCTCTCATTTCTTCTTACATTCTCTCCATCTTCTCAACTCTTGCAGACTGTTCATTCTCCATTTGTTTACTTCGAAGACGGGTACTATATGGATGTTGAATAGATCGACTGGATCTTGTCACCTCGAGACCTTGGTGATTGATATACATCCCAATATTAGTTCTTTTATTCCCATTTTGTTATTAAAAAAATGAATGAATTTATGCATGTATGCAAAGAAGATTTGGAACATAATTATTTGTTAAATGAAAGATCCTTTATTAAAAAATCTGAAATTACATCCAAGAGAAATCTAAAGAACTTGTAGCATAACATAAGCATTAAATGAAATCTACTACATAAAGAGGACCTATGGTCTCCATAATAGCCTCTTGATTAGGCTATAGTGATGTTGCACCTCATCAAGTAATTGCTCTAACTGCCTCCCATGATCTGAAATAGGGCTTATTCCTGATTTTATCTCTGTTATCGTTTCTTCCATTTCTCTGGCTTTGAGCGCAGCTAGGTTGAACTGCTGGAACATCTTCAATAACAATTGAGATCCCTTAGCTTTCCTCCAACCATTACATTTTTCTCTTAGAATAGTCACTTCCTGAATCATTTGTTGAAGTGCCTGTCTATAATCTTGGGTTTCAGAAAGTGCGGCTTGCATCTGTGCTTGCACCAAATCTTTCTCTGTTTGAAGTTCTTCTTGATTAAGCTTCATTCTTTGTATTTCATCTTTCAATTGTTCATTTTCTTGCTTTTTCGTATGCACTTCTGTTTTTAACTGCTCTTTTTCTTGCTTCAATCGCCTATTTTCGGATTTGGACAATTCCCTTCTCAGTCTGGTGACTAGTTCTGATAATTCCTTCTTTTCTTGGTCAACTTTCTCGATTGTCTGGTTACATTGTCTCAATTCTTCCTTCATATCTACTTTGAGCTTCTTATTTTCTTGTTCAGGTTGCTCTTTCTCTTCTTGAAGCTTTCTCTTAGAAATTTCCAAATCTATCATGGGGTCTCGTGGAGTAGTTTCAGTCGATTGATCTAACTTTACTTCTTTAGGAATTACCACATCCTTAGCTCTCCTCATATGCCACACCGAATACTCTGGAGTCACATCATTAGTAAGTCTTCCTTGATCGATCCTCAAAGTTTGTTTCCAAGCCTTTGTAACTTCTTCAATCTTCTTCAAAGCTCCTGCTTCAATGTATGCAAATTCCAATTTATCCAATCCTTTGGTCATAGGAATGAATTGTTCATAGCCTGCCTGTCTCCTTACCATTATTGGTGCATAATTGATAGCACCCCACAGCCCCAAAAGTGGAACCCATGGTTGACCCCCACAACTAAACAATACGGCATCATGTCGCATCCAAGGTGCCATCCATACTATCTCTTGACTGGTACTAGAAAGCTTGCGAAAAATTGAGACCCACTCATTCTTGGATTTGGGTTTTGGCCACTGACTCTTGCAAAATTCCTTGATAGGGAAGCTGGTATTAAAGAAAGCTCTGCAAAATTCACTATTCTCGCATACAAGATGACTTCTCATCCAAAGGTATAATAATTGGGCACAGCTGATGAAGCGTCCTTCCCCATTTTGTCTACAAAAGCTCAAAGATCTAAGAGTTTCAGCTAGAATAGTTGGAACGGGATTAACTCCATGCTCAACCTGATCAAGGAAGTCTATCACTATGACATCTATATATCCCAAGACTTTGGGAAAGACCACCAAACCATATATCGCCAATGCCATCATGCTCATACTCTGATCATTCTCCATATTCTAATGTGATCTCGTAAGAAATCCCAAGGCACATAATCTTGCCCTCCTTTCTGTCTCACCCATTTATCAATTTCTGGCAAACTGACATTCATCATTCCAGCGAGCTTCCTAAGATAACCGATCTTCTTGTTCTTCCAATATATCTTATCTGCATTGGAACACTGGATGCGGAGTAAAAGTGAGTACTCTTCAATTGTTGGAACCATGTCAACTTCATTAAAAACAAAGCATCTATAAGAAGGGTCCCAAAATTGTGTTATAGCTCTAATCAAGTCTTTGTCTATAGGAATTGCAATTAATAATGCTATGTCACCGTACTTCTTTTCAAAATCTTCTTTTTTTGAAAGACTCCAAAGCTTCCAAAGATCAATGAACTCAGTAAAATCATTTTGTTTGAGATCCAGGTGAACTTTTTCTGGGAGTGGTGATATAAATTCTTGAGGTAAACAGTCTCCTTCCCTTCGTTGAGCTTCTTCAGATCTGATTTTGACACTGTTGGAATTCTCAGTGGGGAAAGGTGTGGCTTTAACGTTTGATAAATCCTCCATGGATGTAACTGAGGTTCAATCAATTAACAAATTGTTATGTAACAAGCCTTCTTTTATATAATATGACAATACATGAGAATGCAACTACGGGAAAGATATTGGGATTTTGTTCCCTCATGTGTCCTAACTTTGGCTTACTACTTCACGGATAGTCAAGGTTCTAACTTAAGGGTTGGCTCTTAGGCTTTTTATATGCTAGGTTTGGACATAATAGTTACTAAAGGGTCCCAAATTGTTCCTCACTGTCGTCCACTCTGGACTAGTAAGGCACCCCAATCCTCACCCATGACAGGCTACAAACGGAAAAAGGTTCAATTTGAGTGGGAGTATTTGGCTAGCCCATGCGGAGGTTACCACCTCACGAGAGCGGTAGCTACTTTACTCCCTCCTAGAAAGGACTGAGCTCGGGTCAAGAGCTTTATGCATGCAAATGCAAGGTGTGGTGTGAGAGAGGGAACTTTATTTTAACCAACTCTTCAAAACACTAAACAAATCAAAGAGAACATCAAATAAGATTAGTGCAATAAATTCCAACAAATTTTAGGCCATCAAAATTTAGACTTAGTATAACACAAGATCAAATTATGGCTCGACTCACTTTGACGCTCCCCAGCGGAGTCGCCAAGCTGTCATAACGTTTCCTAGGGCTAAGACCATAGACATAAAACAAATGGAGTCGCCACCAATCTTTTTTTTAACCTAGGTGTGATTGGCCACCTAATGACTCTAGGACTGGTCTACATTTTAAGTTTTGGGTTCGGGAGTTCATTTACGTGTAGGGAAGGTTATAGCACCCCTACAACGCCCAATATTGGTACCATTTTAATCTTGTGTTATTTTAACTTAGTCTTAATTATGTGGTCTTTTAATTTCTTTATTTAAATATTGAAAATTCTTTTAAAAATCCTCCATCATTCTGGATGAACTCTTAAAAGACTCTTCTCACCTCAAGAGTATTCAAAGGGTACCATTCGACTCCCCTGAAGAGGCTCCGTCGTCGGAAGTATTTTATAATTTCATTATTCCTTAATTTATTTCTTTATTTAATTATTTTATTACCTTTATTTATTTATTCATTTAAATATTATTTTTATATATATTATTTATTAATATTTTTAGGATTTTTGGTATTTAATATTGAGAATATCTCCTAAATTTTCCATCATTCTGGATAAACTTAGAAGAACCCTCTCACCTAGGGATTCCTCAAGTGTTACTCATTCGCAATCGCCTTGAGGATTCCATCATCAGAATTATTATTTTATTATTTATTAACTTTATTTATTATTTATTATTTTTATTAGAATATAAATTTTATTATTTATTATGTTTTTATCTTTATTTATCAGTCATTTATTTTGAAAATGCCTTCTAAGTCTTCCATCGTTCTGGATAAACTTAGAAGGATCTTCTCACCTAAGAATTCTTCGAGTGTTACTCATTCGTAATCGCCTCAAAGATTCCATCATCGGAATAATTTGTATAATTTATATTTTTTTATTATTATTATCCTAAAAATTTTTACTATTATGTTTGTTATTATTTTTTGTTACAATTATGATTTTTATTTGTTATTTTATTTTAATTATTTGGAGAAGAAAGTTTAACCTTCATTTTTTTGAAAATACCTTTTAAATCTTCTATCATTCTGGATAGACTAAAAGGAATTCTCTTACCTAGGAATTCTTCGAGTGTTACTCGTTCGTAATCGCCTCGAAGATTCCATCATCGAGAAAGCTTAACCAATTCTCATAAATTTATTATACCATAATTTATTAATCTTAATATAAATTCCCTAATTTTTTTTTTATTTTTATTCATTTTATTATTTACCTTTTTAATTATCTTTTATTTCTTACTTGTACATATTGTTACTTATTTACTTAACTTTGAAATTTTACTTATTCTCTTGATTTTTGTTATTTAATATTTTTTTTATTAATCTTATATACTCCTATATTTCATTATTATTTTTTAATCTCTTTATTATAAAGAAAAGCAACCTACACTATCAAGTACATCATTAATAACGAGAATATGACAACAGAGAAATAAAGTAAGAAAGCTTACCTTGGTAATGGGCACTCAGGCTTACAAAAGCATATTAGTTTGGACTTTGATGATTTGCTGACGTGGGTTACTCTTGGATTCGATGGGCAATAAGCAACACTTTTAAACCCAATACCAGTCTTAAAAAAAAATAAGGGAACTACTCTTGAAAGCCAGAACGGGAAGCTGCTGTGTAGTGGTATCGTCTGATGTTGGAATTCTTTTAGCAACCGTATGCCGTTAGCTACAACCCGACATTGCTTCGCCCTCGTTCCTACCAAAGAAACGCCGAAAGCCCGATGCTATCCCACCTTCTCCGGTGTGCGACCTTCCTCAAGTGTTGTCAGATTGTTGTCGCCTGCGTCTGATGCTTGCCGTGGATGCTGCTATTGCTTGTCTGCCTTGTGTATTTTCCTTTTTTTTGAAATTTGTTTGATGGAGACTGCTTTTTTCTATCAATTTCTTTCTCTGAGAATTGTTATTGTGTCAAGAGCCTCTTGTTCCTCTCTTTATAAGCATGGAGTTAGTGGTTTAATAGAACTAAAATTCTGTTAGCTTTGTTTCACCTTCTTTTTCCTAATTAATCTAATGTTAATCCTAATTAAATAATCCTATCCCAATTCCAATCAAATATTAATCTTAATTTTTTTAATAATCTGAAATAATATCCTATTCTAAAAATATTTTAATTTATAATTATCTAATAAATCCTAACCTATACCATTATCTTAATCTATTAAATAATTCTTATTTAAATAATCATGATAATGTTAATCCTAATTTTTAGATGCTAACTCAAAATGTCAGTTCAAAATTTACAAATTATTATTTTTTTTACAAAAATAGAACCCGGACGAAATGAGGTGTCTACAATAATTAGTTGCACTGCACTTTGTCAATTCAATTGTTTCCAATAAGGCATTTTGTGGATATAGAAATCAACGGTTTCGACCAAAGCTTCTACAGACCAGGAGCAATACAATATATATAACACCACATTCAGGAAAAAAAAAAACAGAGCAAGTTTGGTGCACACCGAGTTAACTGCAGTAGGAAAATGGAACCGGTTTCTGACATCCTGATTCCTACTTGCATAATGCAAACTTTAATATCAGTCTAGTACTTATTTTCCAATCAGAAAACAGGAATAAAGCAGAGACAAGTGTTACCGAATTTTCAATAAGTCTACCGCAAGTGTACGGACCGTAGCAAGTAATAAAGTAATAAGTACTAGATCGTTACCTTGAGGATTGAAATTGTGAGTTGTTTACTAAGTACTAAAATTTCACACCCTAATTTTATTCAAATGATCGAAAGAAATTTTTAATCAAAACACTAGTATTACTGAAATAGAAGTAGCAGGAAAGTGAAAATAAAAAAATCTTTATTTAAATCAAGACTTCTAAAATATTACAAAATAAAAACCAAAAGAAATTTAGATGAAAATTTGAAAACTAAAACAAAGAGAACTAAACTACTCTATATCCCCTAGTAGGATTTCATTTTCTTTGATGGTGCTGAAGCTGGCTATTTATAGAGACAGTGAGAGTAATGATTAGCTCAAAATCTTGGCTGATAAGGCTTGATCTTTATCTTCAAAGAAAATTTATCTTTTATCAGCTCTCTTGTTTATCCCTATCCTTAACAAAAAGTCCATCTTGATAATTTATCTACATAAAAGATAAATGCAACAATTTATCTTTCTTGACAGCAAGTAGAGATATCCATGCATGAAGCTTTATCAACAAAGTCTTGTATTTGAATGGAATTTGGAGCTAAAGTCACATCTTTGACTTCTTTATGAATTGGAGTTCCTACATCATTGAGGGAAATTTAATAAATAAATGATGGATTTTAATCTAATAATAATAATTTAGAGATAAATTATATCATTAAATTCATGCATAATTCTATAAATTATAGAATTATCACACCCCCAAACTTGAATTTTTGCTTGTCCTCGAGCAAAATAAAATTCAAAAAAACATGTACCTAGAGGTCAAATACTGTGACGTCCTAGTCACCATACATTTACAATTCACCTTTTTCCATTTCCACTTAACTTGATTAGATTTGCTTGTCAATGTCATTCATTCTTTTCTTTTTTAAGCTTAATATCTAACAGCTCAATATGAATAATCCAATTCCAATAAAACAGACTAATGATACATGTATATATATATCATCCGTTTCCACAGGATCTTACACATCATCTTAACTTAAATCCCCGACATCTTATATACATTAATGTTAGTTGTACTGTACCATAGCTGAATTACAATTTACTTTGCATAATTACATAAGTATACCTTCTATACTACTTGGGAAGCGTCTCTCGAAGGTAAACTTTCAAGATCCACTCGTAGGCTCTTCTATCGAGAGCGAGGGATTACTTTAGATAGTCTATATGAAAAATGTTCGTAAAAGGGTGAGTTTACACTCAGTAAGAAAAATATGTAAAAGAGCGTACTATGCCTCTATATGCAGTTTTCCTGCTTAGCCCTATAATGTCATGTAAAATCATTATAAAGCAAGTTCATGTACTTTCATCAAACATAGAAGGTTCTTCATAATAGCATATGCTTATAAATCAAGTAAATCAAGTGCCTCTTTAAAATAGCATATGCAAACACCCATCGTATACTTCTTTTAAATCATCATGGGAAAACATACGTCATATACTTCACATACTTCTTACATACTTCAAGTACTTCTTTCAAATATCATTTACATACATACTTACTTCTCTTAAAACATCTTATACTTTCTTGAAATCATACATCATATACTTCTTTTAAAACTTCTTATACAGGTAAACCAAGTACTTTCGATTTCTTTATTCTTTGAAATCGCATATACATATAGTTTTTGATAACATAAAAACTATCTGTATTTTTATGGAGTTATGCACTGCATCATCATCATCATCATCATCATCATCATCATCATATGGCGTACCCCGTAGGGCCAGGAATCCTCCCTTAGCCGAACATGTAATATAGACAGATTTGCCAACTGTTGGTGGCTACAATTAACACTAGTCAGGTGTCCTTCTGTAGCGACTGAGGCCTGACTTATGGTTCCTCAGCCAAACATACATCATTTCAAGACTTGATCAGAGCCCTTACTAGAAACATGAAAGTGCATAATCTCAAAACATATGCCATATGGCCTTTTGCCATGACATTTCATACTTTCTTGAAATAGGTTTGAAACCTCTTTTCAAATCAGGGCAGTCGACTGGCTTCATAGGGCAATCGGCTGCTGCTTCATACTTTCATTTCTCGAAATTATTTTCATTTAAAATTTCGATATTTTCATCTTCGAAAACATATAAGGGCAGTCGACTGGTTTTCAAACAGAATGCTTCTTAACAAATAGCAATCGACTGGTCATATAGCAGTCGACTGTTTTTGAAACAGAATGCTTCTGGAAAATTAGCAGTCGACTGGTCACATAGGGTAGTCGGCTAGTTTTCAAACAGAATGCATTTTAGCAAATAGCAGTCGACTGGTCATATAGCAATCGACTGGTTTGAAACAGAATGCTTACTGGGTAAATAGCAGTCGACTGGTTTGAATCGATTTTCGAAAAACGGCGTTTTGGTTGTCTCTAGGCAATCGACTTCCCTTTAAGGCAGTCGGCTGCTCCTAGCCTAATTGGTACTAGGAGTAAAACCGAATATGCATCTTTTCCTGCATAAAATCAGCTAGTACATCTCTCCGAACCACATCAAAACATCATAAAACATGCGGACATAATCGCCTTACGTCCGTTACATAAATTCCTTACCTCGATTGCCAATAATCCTCGAGCTTGGTCACATCAACTTTAGCTTTTCGATTTACTTCTTCAAAGCTGTAACATCATAACAATTAAACCTTTAAACAATCATTATACACATGCTATACCAACTCAACTCAACTTCAAACCATGAATAAAATCAACTAAAACCACTTCCATCTTTTACCTTTATAAATCACCAAATTTCAGGATTTTTTGATCTCTTAATTTAATTGGAATCGATCCCTCAAACTTTAGATATAGCCTCGTCTAGTGACTATGATCATTTTTCGTCTAACAAACTTAACGATTTGGTTACTAAACAAGGGTGTTTGTCAAGGTGGATATGGAGGGAGACTTGGAAGCTTGGAGAAGTGGAGAGAACGAGAGTGAGAGGGTTGGAAAGGTGCTACCGTATGGTGATGGTTGAAGATGGTGATTCATCAAGTTCATTTAATGCTTCTTTATCACTTAATCATCTCATCCAATCTCAGCCATACTTCCCTTGACCATTGACATTTGACCATTAATTCTCTTCTCTTTATCATATGACACATGTCTATTTTAATTACATTAAATGTCTGATATTTTAATTCTCTTCTTCTTCCATTCTCATATCAGTCACCTATATCATTTAACTACATAAAATTCTGATATTGTTTTATCATCATCCAATTAAATCAATTCATCTTAACCCTTGACCATTATTATTTGACCATTCATTTAATTGGTCCCCCTTTCTTCCATAGAACACTTGTCTTTACTTACACTTAATTTATGATATTTAATTGTACACAATCTTACATTTATTTTGCCATACTCTAAGCATTCTCATAATATCAGAATTTACTTCTTTGACCATTTGACCTTCCATTTCATTACTTCTTCCACGTTCCATACGTCCTCCATACTTCATAATTCTCATATTTACTTATTTCATTTAGACTGAAATACTTTATAATCATGGAAGAATTACATGAAATTGGGGTATTTCTCATTCTCCCCACCTTAAAGAATTTGGTCCTTCAAATTCAAATTAGGTCATGCCTCAAATAGTTCCGAATACTCTTCCTTCATCAGGCTATTTAGCTTCATGTAGCTTTTTCCATAATGTGGTATTGTCAATGATCTTTAACTAATGGGATCATCTTAGACTTCTATACCTTATCTTTTCTGTCCAAAATCCCAAATGGCTTTTTCACATAACTTATGTCTTTCTGAACTTCTAAGGTTTCATCTTTTATGACATAAGATGAATTCTGGATTATACTTTCGAAGCATTGACATATACAAACATTATGTATTCTCAATAGCTCTGGAGGTAATGTCAATTTATTGGCGATATCTCCAATTTGATCTAAGACTTCAATTCGATCGATGTAGCGAGGACTCAACTTACCTCGTCGGCCAATTCTTATAATTCCTTTGGATGAAGAACTTTCAATTTACCGAGTCTCCAACCAAAACATCAATTAGTCTTTGTCAAGCATTTGTATAACCTCCCTTTTTTTTTTCTATTCTGAGCTATCTTAAGTCTTTGACAACTCAACTTAACCTCTTCAGATGTTTGCTCGACTAACTCAGGAGTTGATAACTTTCACTCGCCTACTTCTTCCCACCAATTCGGAGATTGACACTTTATATTCATATAACATTTCATACAGTGTCATCCGGATACTTGTATAATAGCTATTATCATAAGTAAACTCAGTCAATGGCAAATGGTCGTCCCATGAGCCTTTAAAATACATAGCACCAGCTCTTTACATATCCTCGAGCGTCTAAATCATGCGCTCGGACTGCTCATCAGTCTGTGGATGAAAAGTTATGCTAAATTCAATCTGAGATCCCATGGCTTCTTAAAAATCTCCTTAAAGTGAGAATTGAACCTGGAATCTCTATCAAATGAAATGCTCATTGGAACTCCATGTAGTCTAACACTTCTTTCACATACATTTCTGCCAAAGCACTAAGTGTATCTATAGACTTTATAAGCAGGAAGTGAGCTGACTTAGCAGATCCGTTCATCAATTCTGGCTTAATCATTATACTAGCCATCATTCCCAATTTACTTTGAAGGCATAACATTCAAATTAAGGCTTGTGATTTACTCTAGTAATTCATACTTTCTTGTCATTGTATGAACCATTATTCCTTCATGCTTCCGACTCAGAGCATTTGCCACCACAATGGCTTTCCCTAGGTGATATAATCTCACCTTCACAATCCTTTGGAATCTCGAGCCGTCTCTTCTATCTCAATCAGAATTATAGCCGTAATTTATTCACAATGGCTATCTATAATTTCTTTCTTTTACTCTCTAAATACCCATATACTGATCACACTTAAAACTATTAGCATAGTTCTTTTAATTCATATCCAAAATGTTCTCTTCCCATAGCATTAAACATGCCTAATGAATGAACATCTTCATTCCCCTATGGTGTTCTAGGGATCAAATAGGAAGGATACTATAGTCGGCTAGGGATTCGAATGGAGTAAGGAAGGTACTTTAAAATACCTGTTTTGTTCCGAAACCTATAAGCGACTATAGGGAATAATTACCGTCGTTGAGATAACTCATCGTTCATATTAATTCATATTCTTTTCGAAGGAATGCTTTCATAAGATAAAACATTTAAGTAAAATAAACCAACATGAATATTAGATTAAGTCCATCATCAGTTTCACTTAAGCTTATTTCACATATCACTATGTATATCATAAAACCTCATACCAATGAGTACTTCCAAATTCCAACTATCATTTCTTGTCAATTATTGTATTCCATTAAGTTCAGGATTTTTCTTTTCTATTTCCACAACGTAAGCTAAAAATCCTTCACATAACCATACATACCTTCTATTAACTTCATTTACAATGAGTCAGATAATACCACATACTTTTGCATTACACATCTTCAACATTTACATCATAATTAACGGGTGCCTTTCCCTTCTCTTCAGCAGTAGCCTTACGCTGTGGTTGAGGGGTCTTCTCTGATTCCTCAGACGCTCTTAGGTTCCTTTTGGGGCAATCTTTAATCATGTGTCTCTATTTACCACATCTGAAGCATGCGCCACTTGCCAACCGGCATGGCTGTAATCTGTGGAATTTTTCGCAATGTTCACACCTTTGTCTTGTACTCTTAGATGAGCTAACGGTACTACTAGCTGAATGTCGGGATCTCTCATCATTTATCTTGATCCCGGTAGCTCTCGGAGTCCCTGTACCATAATCATCATAATACTCCTAATTTAATATATTTCCATATAACCATTTAATTAAAACAATCATCATTTTCTTATACTTTACTTGCTTACCTATTGAGGCTCTTTCATATGGCCTACTTCTCCCAGATGGATATCTGTCACGGGAGGCTTTCCCTTTTGACTTCCGCTTCATCGGTCCTTTGCCTTTACTTTGGGCTCGGAAATCATCATGATGAAACTCATAGTCCTGCTCACAGAACTGAGCCTTATGGACTGTCTCATTATAAGTAGTGATACCCATAGTATACAACTTGGATCTGATAGGAGACTTCAATCCTTCTATAAATCTATATGTCTTATATCCTTCACTCTTGATGGTCTCTCGGTCGAATCCGCTTAGAGAAATAAACTTCGACTCATATTGATTAACTGATATTGTCCCTTGAGTCAATTTCAAAAATTCAATCTTCAACCTAGTCTGATCGGTGCGTGGGATGAACTGCTCAGTAAAGGCCTCTAAAAATCTATCCCACATAACCTCAACATGTTGGGCTTCCAAAATGGCCCGAGTGGACTGCCACAAATACTCTGCATCGTCTTCTAACAGATACGCAGCCAAACCCACCTTTTCCTTTTCGGAGCATAGCATATACTTGAAGGATCTAGTGACCGCCTTCACCCAATTCACTGCAGCTAACGTGTCCTTATCCCCCTTAAACTTAGGCGGATCTAGCTTCTTATATTCCTTAATTAAGGTCACACTGCAATAAGCTGTGAGATCTCGCCTTTCAATAACTAGGACTGGTGGGGGTAACTCTGTCTGTACTGGTGATGGCTGTACTATAGGAATAGCGAATGGTACACTTGTGACCACATTTGGAAAGTTCGCCATAAACTGTGTAAACATAGTGGTCATATTCTCCACATGCTTCTCCATCTTCGCTAACCTAGTGTTCGCGCTATGCAGTGGAGATGGGAAAAGAGATTGTGTTAGGGACTGTTATACATAACCCCTTCCTCTTCCTTTCTCAATGCCACTTCTACCTGAGCTCATTCTGTCGATAAAATCACAAAATTGAGCTATTTAGTATAACTACCAACAGTTATACTATACTTATGTATTCAGACAAGTACAGTACATTGGGGATATACACTAACTCTAACTCATTGACACTGACGAACCTCCATCTAACTGCTCTGATAACAATCTGAGACGTCCCAGTCACCATACATTTACAATTCACCTTTTTCCATTTCCACTTAACTTGATTAGATTTGCTTGTCAATGTCATTCATTCTTTTCTTTCTTAAGCTTAATATCTAATAGCTCAATATGAATAATCCAATTCCAATAAAACAGACTAATGATACATGTATATATATATATATATCATCCGTTTCCACAGGATCTTACACATCATCTTAACTTAAATCTCTGACATCTTATATACATTAATGTTAGTTGTACTGTACCATAGCTGAATTACAATTTATTTTGCATAATTACATAAGTATACCTTCTATACTACTTGGGAAACGTCTCTCGAAGGTAAACTTTCAAGATCCACTCGTAGGCTCTTCTATCGAGAGCGAGGGATTACTTCAAATAGTCTGTATGAAAAATGTTCGTAAAAAGTTGAGTTTACGCTCAGTAAGAAAAATATGTAAAAGAGCGTACTATGCCTCTATATGCAGTTTTCCTGCTTAGCCCTATAATGTCATGTAAAATCATTATAAAGCAAGTTCATGTACTTTCATCAAACATAGAAGGTTCTTCATAATAGCATATGCTTATAAATCAAGTAAATCAAGTGCTTCTTTAAAATAGCATATGCAAACACCCATCGTATACTTCTTTTAAATCATCATGGGAAAACATACGTCATATACTTCACATACTTCTTACATACTTCAAGTACTTCTTTCAAATATCATTTACATACATACTTACTTCTCTTAAAACATCTTATACTTTCTTGAAATCATACATCATATACTTCTTTTAAAACTTCTTATACAAGTAAACCAAGTACTTTCGATTTCTTTATTCTTTGAAATCGCATATACATATAGTTTTTGATAACATAAAAACTATATGTATTTTTATGGAGTTATGCACTGCATCATCATCATCATCATCATCATCATATGGCGTACCCCGTAGGGCCAGGATTCCTCCCTTAGCCGAACATGTAATATAGACAGATTGGCCAACTGTTGGTGGCTACAGTTAACACTAGTTAGGTGTCCTTCTGTAGCGACTGAGGCCTGACTTATGGTTCTTATGCCAAACATACATCATTTTAGGACTTGATCAGAGCCCCTACTAGAAACATGGAAGTGCATAATCTTAAAACATATGCCATATGGCCTTTTGCCATGACATTTCATACTTTCTTGAAATAGGTTTGAAACCTCTTTTCAAATCAGGGCAGTCGACTGGCTTCATAGGGCAGTCGGCTGTTGCTTCATACTTTCAATTATCGAAATTATTTTCATTTAAAATTTCGATATTTTCATCTTTGAAAACATATAAGGGCAATCAACTGGTCCATATAGCAGTCGACTGGTTTTCAAACAGAATGCTTCTTAACAAATAGCAGTCGACTGGTCATATAACAGTCGACTGTTTTTGAAACAGAATGCTTCTGAAAAATTAGCAGTCGACTGGTCTCATAGGGCAGTCGACTGGTTTTCAAACAGAATGCATTTTAGCAAATAGCAGTTGATTGGCCATATAGCAATCGACTGGCTTACATGGCAGTCGACTGGTTTGAATCGATTTTCGAAAAACGGCGTTTTGGTTGTCTCTAGGCAGTCGACTTCCCTTTAAGGCGGTCGGCTGCTCCTAGCCTAATTGGTACTAGGAGTAAAACCGAATATGCATCTTTTCCTACATAAAATCAGCTGGTACATCTCTCCAAACCACACAAAACATCATAAAACATGCGGACATAGCCGCCTTACGTCCGTTACATAAATTCCTTACCTCGATTGCCAATAATCCTTGAGCTTGGTCACATCAACTTTAGCTTTTCGATTTACTTCTTCAAAGCTGTAACATCATAACAATTAAACCTTTAAACAATCATTATACACATGCTATACCAACTCAACTCAACTCCAAACCATGAATAAAATCAACTAAAACCATTTCCATCTTTTACCTTTATAAATCACCAAATTTCAGGATTTTTTGATCTCTTAATTTACTTGGAATCGATCCCTTAAACTTCAGATATAGCCTCGTCTAGTGACTATGATCATTTTTCGTCTAACAAACTTTACGATTTGGTTACTAAACAAGGGTGTTTGTCAAGGTGGATATGGAGGGAGACTTGGAAGCTTGGAGAAGTGGAGAGAACGAGAGCGAGAGGGTTGGAAAGGTGCTGCCGTATGGTGATGGCTGAAGATGGTGATTCATCAAGTTCATTTAATGCTTCTTTATCACTTAATCATCTCATCCAATCTCAGCCATACTTCCCTTGACCATTGACAGTTGACCATTAATTCTCTTCTCTTTATCATATGACACATGTTTATTTTAATTACATTAAATGTCTGATATTTTAATTCTCTTCTTCTTCCATTCTCATATCTGTCACCTATATCATTTAACTACATAAAGTTCTGATATTGTTTTATCATCATCCAATTAAATCAATTCATCTTAACCTTTGACCATCATTATTTGACCATTCATTTAATTGGTCCCCCTTTCTTCCATAGAACACTTGTCTTTACTTACACTTAATTTCTGATATTTAATTGTACACAATCTTACATTTATTTTGCCATACTCTAAGCATTCTCATAATATCAGAATTTACTTCTTTGACCATTTGACCTTCCATTTCATTACTTCTTCCACATTCCATACGTCCTTCATACTTCATAATTCTCATATTTACTTATTTCATTTAGACTGAAATACTTTATAATCATGGAGGAATTACATGAAATTGGGGGATTTCACAAATACACTTGCAAGAATGATTTTCTTTAATTTCCCTAAAGATTTTGTAAACATTACACCATGAAAATCCATAAACATTAGTTAAATATATATAAACTCATTCAAAAGAGAGTATCAATTCAATTGAATTTTTCCGTGTGTGTGTGTGTAAATGTTTCTTCATTTTAGTTCATGCAATCCGGATAAATTTATACAAATATGAACATAACAAAAGATCTTAAACAATAATTATCTTCCATAATTTTGCTTTTCTCATCTTCTCTCCACTAATGTAGACACACATAGCCAAAGATCAATAGTACTTTATAAGCTTGTAATGTATGGCTAGGGTAATAGGTAGGAGAAAAAGGATTTTAGGCTCAACTCCTAATCATGCATTCTTTTTCTTTGACTTTTTTAAGAGCCTTCAAATAAGTTCCCCAACTTGATTTTTTTTCTTTTTTTTTAATTTTTTTTTGAAAATTTTTTTTGAAATTTTTTTTTTGAATTTCACCCGTTCTTCCATATATGCATAGCTCTAAATATATCTTGACATAGTCCTCATGCATATAATGGGGTATAGGACTTTTTTTTTTATCGGCTAGGCTAATTATTAATGTAGGTAAAACAAAAAAGAAGGTCTGTTTAAACTCAACTTGGGTGACTAAAGATAAAATATATCATGGTAGTCTTGAAACGCTCAAACGGTCCAAAGATGGCCTAAATCACCTTTTTAGCTAAGTGTGTTCTAGGATTTCGCCTTGAGAGATGATAGAAAAAATTCTAGACAAATAACAAACTTTAAAGACTAGTGTTTATTCCTATTCACATAAATCTTCTCTAAATATGCATGACTTCAATGATAAAAACATAGTGCATTCAATTTTTGGAAAAATCTCAATCAAAAAGATAATTCACTAAAGAATTCATTCACATACTTTGCACATACTCATGAATTTCATCTTGCTTTAACATTTTCAATCCATAGTTAAATATCAAGGAATTATCAAGAAAGCATATAATCATTTCAAGGTAAAAACCATTTTAAAGCACAGAATTCTTGCAAAGATTTTAAAAGAAAATTGAAAAAATTTTGCTCAATCTTTGAAAATTTTGCTCTTCCCCTTCAACTTGAAACATACACTGTCCTCAATGTATAAAAATGAAAAATAGGAATGAGAAAGAAATACTCCCCTGACTTGAGATTAAATTGCCACATGCTTACACCATAAAAAAGGCTTATGCACAGCCACAACATCTCCTGCTTATCCCACAGTTCATGCATCGCACGTCCAGCAGAGATCATCACCTATAAATAGATAAACAAAAACAAATGAACAAATAAATCTTAAAAGAAAAGAATTAAAAGTTGGGGTTGCCTCCCCATAAGCACTTGAGTTATAGTCTTCGGCTTGACTACCATTGTTGATTTCAAGCTGGATCATTAAGATAAGTGATCGATTTTCCACGATCAATCACTCCTTCCCAATAATGTTTCAATCTCTGACCGTTAACCTTAAATGGTTCCTTTGAAAATTTAGCTCTTATTTTCACAGTTCCATATGGAAATACTCGAGTAACAATGAATGGTCCAGACCACCTTGATTTCAACTTACCTGGAAATAGCTTTAAACAAGAATTATAGAGTAAAACCTATTGCCTCAGCTTAAATTGTCTTTCCACTATCTCCTTGTCATGCCACTTCTTCATTCTCTCCTTATAAAGTCTAGCACTCTTATATGCTTGCATTCTGAATTCATCCAACTTGTTGAGCTCAGCACAATTGGACTTTTCTTCATCAAGACTTGCTTCTATGGTGTCCATTGGTTGTTGATTGATGAATATTCCTTGAACTATACTCTCTTTTTCATTCACTTTAAAACAATCATTAGTCTCACTTGGGAATTTAATTGTAAAGAAAAGATTAAATGTTACCTCTTGATCATTGACTCGCATGGTGAGCTCTCCTTTTTGCACATCGATAAAAGCCTTACCAGTTGCCAAAAAGGGCCTCCTAAGGATAATTGGGACTTCATGATCTTCCTCCATATCCAATACTACAAAATCAGCTAGAAAGACAAATTTGTCAACCTTCACTAGCACATCCTCAATAATGCCCCTTGGATACTTGAGAGACCGGTCTGCTAACTGGAATGTTATCTTGGTGGGTTTAGTCTCTCCTAGTCCAAGTTTCCTGAAAATAGAAAAAGGCATTAAATTAATACTTGCACCTAAATCACATAAAGCTTTATAAAAAAATAAGTTACCAATAGTGCAAGGAATAGTAAAACTCCCTGGATCTCAAGCTTAGGTGGTAAGTTCCTTTGCAAAATGGTGTTGCACTCCTCAATAAGAGCAACAGTTTCAAAATCCTTAATTTGCCTTTTCTTGGAGATGATGTCCTTCATGAACTTGGCATAAATTGGCATTTGCTCCAATGCATCAGAGAAAGGGATGTTGATGTGGAGCTTTTTGAATACCTCTAGGAACTTAGCAAATTGCCTATCTATCTTCTTTTGCTTGAATCTTTGAGGAAAAGGGATGGGTTGAGGAGGTGATTTAATGATCTTACCAAATTGAGATGAAGTCTACTCAATGTTCTTTTGTTGCTTATCTTCTTCTGCCTGGACTTCAACTCTAACATCTTCCTCTGAGTTTTTAAGTATGTAACCCACTTCTTTACCCTTCCTCAAGGTGATTGATTTACATTGCTCTTCCCTTCTTGGATTAGGTTCAGTTTTGCTAGGCAGGGTACCTTGGGGACGGTTACTAATGGCATTGGCAATCTGACCTACTTGAATTTAAAGGTTTTTTATAGAAGCTGCTTGGTTTTGTAAGATGGTGGTGAACATCTCTTCTAAGGAAGGCTTCTTTTCTTGTGGTGGGACTTGTGGTAGAGGATTATGTGGAAGTGGTGGTGGTGGTGGTGGTTGAGTATGGAAGCCAGGAGGATAGGTAGGTCTTGGGTTAGATGGTTGCCCTTGATTATTATTCCAAGACAAATTTGGGTGATTTTTCTAGCCAGGGTTATAGGTGTTTGAGAATGGGTTATGGTTCCTATTTGGATGGGAAACATATTGGACTTGTTCGGCTCGAATAGGACACCTATCACTTACCCCCACAATTATCACAAGTTATGAAAGGGTTTTGAATGGAATGGACTGGGTTGGGTGGTTGATTGATTCCAAGAGAACCAACCTTTTTGGTCAAGGCTGAGATTTGAGAGATAAGGTCGGTGAGTGCATCTAACTCATACATACCTGCTGTTCTCTTTGGTGTAAACCTCTCAATTGACCATTGATAGCTATTTGCAGCCATGTCTTCTATCAAGTTGTAGGCATCATCTATAGACTTGCTCATTAATGCACCACCTACAGCTGTGTCTATAGTAATTCTGGTCTGGTCTTTCAACCCATTGTAAAATATCTGCACTTGCAACCAATTTGGAATTCCATGATGAGGACACCTTCTCAAGAGCTCTTTGTACCTCTCCCATGCTTCATAAAGTGACTCTGAATCGTGTTGCATGAAAGTGGTGATGTCGTTCCTCATTTTAGCCGTTTTGGCTGGTGGGAAGAATTTTGCCAAGAACTTCTGGACTAAATCCTCCCATGTTGTGATTGATCCAGGTGCTAATGAGTTCAACCAGTCCATCGCCTTGTCCCTGAGAGAAAAAGGAAATAATCTCAGTCTTATTGCATCATCAGAAACACCATTATTCTTAAAAGTGGAGCAAATTTGTAAAAACTGTTTCAAATGGGCATTAGGATCATCATTGATTGAACCCCAAACTGTACAGAAGTTTGGATCATTTGGATGATGGCCGGTTTGATTTCAAAATTATTTGCTTGAATAGTTGGATTTCTTATGCTCATCTCTAATTCATTCACTATAGGCATTGCATAATGTTGAAGAGCCTTGGTATCTGCTTCTTCCATGGTGTTTGTTTCAACAAGGTCTTCTTGGTTCTCCTTCTTGATTCTTCGTAAAGTCTTTTCAATTTTGGGGTCAAAGGGAGCCAATTCACCACTCCTTGCACGGCTCATGCATGGTTCATGCACTAGGCCGATGTACCTCGCAAGAAAAACAAGAGAAAATACTAGTATCAAGGAAGGAGAAAAAGAAAAAAAATATTTGAATTAAAACTAGGTATGCTTGGCATTAATATTAGCAAAACAAATCCTTCAATCCCCAGCAACGGCGCCAAGAACTTGTTACCGAATTTTCGATGAGTGTACCGCAAGTGTACGAACCGTAGCAAGTAATAAAGTGATAAGTACTAGATCGTTCCCTCGAGGATTGAAATTGTGAGTTGTTTACTAAGTACTAAAATTTCACACCTTAATTTTATTCAAATGATCGAAAGAAATTTTTAATCAAAACACTAATATTACTGAAATAGAAGTAGCGGGAAAGTGAAAATAAAAAAATCTTTATTTAAATCAAGACTTCTAAAATATCACAAAATAAAAACCAAAAGAAATTTAGATGAAAACTTGAAAACTAAAACAAAGAGAACTAAACTACTCTATATCCCCTAGTAGGATTTCATTTTTTTTCATGGTGCTGAAGCTGGCTATTTATAGAGACAGTGGGGGTAATGATTAGCTCAAAATCTTGGCTGATAAGGCTTGATCTTTATTTTCAAAGAAAAATTATCTTTTATCAGCTCTCTTGTTTATACCTATCCTTAGCAAAAAGTCCATCTTGATAATTTATCTTCATAAAAGATAAATGCAACAATTTATCTTTCTTGGTAGCAAGTAGAGATATCCATGCATGACGCTTTATCAACAAAGTCTTGTATTTGAATGGAATTTGAAGTCCTTCACATCTTTGACTTCTTTATGAATTGGAGTTCCTACATCATTGAGGAAAATTTAATAAATAAACGATGGATTTTAATCTAATAATAATAATAATTTAGAGATAAATTATGTCATTAAATTCATGCATAATTCTATAAATTATAGAATTATCAACAAGACTGGCATTGTACAAATACTTACTCATTTTCCAATTTAGAAAAAGAAAAAACAATCTTCTGGTTCGGTCGTCAATTGTCATTTTCGTTCCAAATGGAAAACCAATTTTCTTAACCCTAATAATATTTTATAATTATAGCCACATTGATATGACTTAAAGACAACATTTTCTTGTATTATTCCTGCACAACTTGTAGCTTGGAAGGATTGTGGTTGACTTGAGACTTACATGATCAAATTCTACCATCTATCCCAAAAAGGAAGTTTAATAGTTGCACTGCACTTTGTCATTTCAATTGTTTTAATAAGTCATTTTATGGTTATAGAAATCAACGATTTCTTGTGTTTTTGTCATTCCATTTTTAAGGTTAGGACATATATTATCAATTTATAATTGGAATTTACAGTTTCATTAAATTTTCACTTGTGGATTGTGGAGGTTTGGAGTTGAATACTTTGCATTTATTTAACATTTAAATCTTAACCATTCATGACAAATTCCATTGACAAATCAACGTTTCGACCAAAGCTGTTACGGACCAAGAGCGATACAGCATAGCACCACATTTAGGGAAAAAAAAAAAGAAGAAAAAACAGAGTAAGTCTATACACAAGCATGAAACATTATAGTTTTATTAACACCTGGAAGTATAGGCAATGTCTTGAAACATTAAAAATTTTCCATTCCTGCCAATTCGGAGACTCAACATTAGAAATCCAGGAAATAGCAACTATAGAATCTGTAGACTCAACACTGGAGTTTTTAACTTGACCCAAGGTGACTTAGAGAACAGAGCTCCTTTGATAACAAACATGTCGGCAAAATTCTAACTCTGAACACCAGGCGAACAAAAGATTCCAATGATTAAACCTTTTCCATCTCTTAACACCCCTCCAAAGCCAGCCAAACCAGACGATCCAAATTCTGTTGATACTAGGTCCAATGGTCTAGACATCCAATTTCAAGACAGCAATGCACTCTTAACAGGGAAAAGAGATGAGAGATGAGTGCCAAGGTATGACACCACGACTGTTGATTTAGGATCCATATAGATTTAATTGGGCGGTAAGATCGGATTCCATGACATATTTTAAGTTTATTTATATTTTATTTAATAAATAATGACATTATTTTATAAAAAAATATAGATATAAAATTTTAAATAATAAAATATTTAATAATTATATATCATTAATATAAATATAATTTTATTTATAAATTTATATATTAATAATTTATTTATACTTTGCATTATTAAAAATATTAAAAAAATTATATATAAAAAAACTAAAATGAAAAAAAAAAAGACAAAAGGGGTAAAAAGGAACTGGTAGTTCACTGGACCCTTAAAGTGTGATACGATTGGGAAAAAAATACCCTAACCATGCGATATTGTGGCTTATTTGTATTCAAACGAGACCTTAATTTATGATTGACTTTGCGATTGGAACGTGCTTGATCACTATTGGTTTTAATTTAATATCGCCAAACTTCTAAGTTTTATGACCTTCTTGAAAACTTTTTTTTATACAAATGATTCTTCAAAATTGTACTATACATCTTTGTCGATTTTAGGATGGAGATGAAATAATTAAATTGAACGATCAGGTTTGGTCTGATGGTTGTTATATTTTTTCAAAAAAAATTAAGTCCAAAATTCGAATCCCTCTATTCTCTAGTATCTCCTATAAACAAAAAAAAATATTAAATTTCTTTTTAGTTGGGAATAGAATTTTGTTTTATAAAATTCTCCTTTTGTTGAAAAAGATTTGAAACAAGTTCTAGTACATACTCTTTAGGAATAGTTTTAGTGGTCTCAAATCCCATTTTTATCCATCCGTGAACACTATTGGGAATTGAATCCAAATTGCGAAGAGATGACATTCAATTCATTCATGAACTATTAAAATTGTTTCATAAGAATTAGAGATGACAAATTTAATCAGAACTCAACAATCGTATGATAAATTATGGAAAACTTTTACTTGAATCCCATGCCAATCCTAATTGATAAAAGAAGTCAAACGTGAATTAACGAAAAAGATGAAATCTAAAACTAAAATGATTTGAATATGAAGTAATTTGATAATTCAAGTTCAAAGAAACTTAAATATTAAAAGTCTAAATTCGAAATAATCGAAATATTAAATGTTGGGAAATTCTTTACGTGGGCCTTCATGTATCAATTAATTCTACATTATAGGATATCTAATGTGTTTAGTTAATTTAAAAGTGATCAAAAAAAGTTTAAATTATTGCACTTTAGGATATCTCAATTAGTATGGGCTTTGTAATGTATAGAGACCCAATATTTTATTTTATTTTATTTTCATAATGGGCCAAAATAAAATAAAATAAAATATACTATAGTATAAATAGTTTATGGTCCTCAATCTAAACTGTAACATCCAAAATTAAAAAATTTCGAACTAAATTTTTCTTTTTTATTTCTATCTTTCTATTTCACTATTCGGTAACAATCGGTTTGCGTTCGGTATCGGTGTAAGTACAATCTATCTTTTTCATTTCAATTAATTCGGTATATCATTAATTTAATTGATAATAATAAATAAAATACAGATTATAATATAATAACTATGATTCCGTTCACAATAAACTTCACATAAGTTACATCCTACTAAATTCATATACATATTTACGCTCTATTTCATAATTACAACTGCTGTGCAAATAAATGTCTGAATATAAATAAACATTTAACAAATACCTAAACATTTGGTACTTGTAACTTCTAGCGATTCCTTCATCTAACTATAAGTAGCAGACTTCTTGTATATTGATAAGCTATCTGGGATGGTAAATAAGGGGATGAGCTTTGGGAAAGCTTAGTAAGAAATATATATAAAAGTTACACTATATGCAGTTAAACAAAATAAACTTATTTAATGTAACAATATTATCTTTTAATAAAATACTACAGAACTTTATCAAAATCATGAGAATTTCATGTTTAATGCAGTATAGCAATTCTCTTAAAATCACTAAAATGCGATAAATGCATTTCGTATTTCAATTTAATACTATAAAACATTCCTCATAAAATCATTAACATAAAATGAATGCACTTGTATTGAGAAAACATATACTGTAAAACTCATATCACTTTTCTTTTGTCACTTAAAATCAAACCATGTATCATTCTTGTAAGCCAAATCATTCAGCAAATCAATCACTTGTCAAATATCACATATCGATAGAAAATAATCTCCCAAAGATACATGCACAATCTTGTATCCCCGAAGGGACCTCGTAATAATGGCCACTGTCAATCACTCACAGTTCACACTGGTCAGGTGCTCACTGCGTAAACCTGTGGGGTTTGACTGTAACTCCCACAGTCATATCATGTAAAAGGAAGGTTTGGGACGTCTCCCAGCCTAATCATCACTATCTCGTATGCACGATCATCAGGGAGATATCAATCTCATATAAAATCACTTCATATAAATCATTTCTGTTAAATCATTTCATGTAAATAAATTCATATAAATCTTGTCATATAACTCAGTTCATGTAAATCATTTCGTGCAATTCAATTCATGTAAAACATTTCATATAATTCAAATCATGTAAAGCATTTCACGTAGAACAATTCGTGTAACTCATTTCTTGTAATTCAGATCATGTAAATAGTTTCATGTAATTCAATTCATATAAATCTTTTCTTGTAATTCCTTTCATGTAAGTCAATGCATATAAATCACTTATTCATGTAATTCATCTCATGTAAATCAAATTATGTAAATCATTTTGTGTAATTAGTTCATGTAAATCATGTCATGTAAATTATTTCTTGCAATGCATTGCATGTAAATCATTTAATATATTTCAATTCATGTAAATCATTTTGTATGCAACTCTTATATATGTTCCTTATCTCTATTTCCGTGAAATGCCTAGAATTCGATAACGCCCTTTATGTTTATTTTAGTTCCCGAGCTTGACACTGGACAATAATTTCTAAATTATATTCAGAATCCTATACAGTGACTTGAATAATTATTCCGTAGTTCTCTATTTTCTATTTATCATTCTCGAAAGTTAATTTATTTTATTTCCTATCAAATACCAAAATATAATGTCAATTTTATCCTATTCTTTCTTTAATTTCCAATAATCTATTTTATTTCTGATTAAACAATACCATATAATCCCAATTAAATCATTTTCTTTTCTACCTCCAATTTCTTCAATAATCATATTTAACTTAGTTATTTTCTTCCAAGTCCAATTCTACCAAAAATTTTGTTAATATTTATTTATTGTTCCCTAACCATTAAATTATAAAAATTTCCAATACTCCAATTTACTCTACCTCATTCTTTCCCAAATTTAACTTTGTAATGTTTCTCATTAGTTATATGCATCTATTTTACATTATTCATTCACTACAAATTTCATCAACATCTCAGTCATTTAGTCTTGACCAAACATAAATTTTACTTATTATTATTATTATTATTATTATTATCATTAACTTTATTTATTTATTTATTTATTTATTTATTTATTTATTATTATTATTATTATTATTATTATTATTATTATTATTATTTTCTTTCTTTCTTTCTTTTCTGTTTTTCTTTTCTATTTCTTCTTCTCTTCTTTTTCCTATGGTCGACAGCAGCTTCATGTTTTTCTTGTCATTATCGAGAGCTCTTATTTGCCTTCCCCTCATGATTCTTCAATCAGTTCATATTTTATAAGCTTCTTTTACTGATTTAGGATTATTAACAAACATCTTCAAGCCATCAAACCATTATCACCCCCGTCAGCCCTGTTCTGCCCAAGATTCACCCATGTTCAAGCCACCTTTTCTGTTTTACAAAATCAACAGCACAGCCATGTTCCAACCAAATCTTCTCATCATTTCTCATAAATTCCTACTCAAGATACCGCAAAATTGCCTTAAGTTTCCTATTTTCCCTCACCTGGCCGAACATCTCCCCTGTCTCCATACTTCATTTTGTTTCTAATTAAGGTTCTAAAAATCTTTATCATGCTTAAAGAGATCCAATTCATCAACTAAAAGTGGATAAAATCCTATTTTCTTCTTACCTTGGCTGGCGACCGAACCCAACAGCAATTAAAAGTTAAATCAAGCTTCTTCGATCAGCCCTTCAACACTGAAGTTGAGCCAGCAGATTCCGAATTTAAGGGGCCTTTGAGATGAAAATAGGCTCTATAAAGAAGATTGAACGGTTTGATGTAAGAAAGGGAGTGAGTATACTTGGGAAAGTGGACTGACGAGAAGAAAATAGAGAAACAGAACACTGCAGCAGCCTATTTCTCCATCAGTTGTTCGGTTTCAGCCCATTAAATCCCAAGTATAAACAGCTCTTAAAGAGATAAATAATTCCTATTTAGAACCCTTGTTGATTTGGTGGAGACTTAGTGATGTTCTACTAGAGGGAAGGAGGCGACGGGAAGCAAAAATGGAGAAAAAATCTGCAGGGAAGGTCGGTGATGAAGTCTTCATTTTGCTGACTTTGGGTCTTCTTTATTAATGTTATATCCAATCAATAATTGCCGCGGCCCACTAATCCAGATTTCTCTCTTTTGTCTCTCTTTTTTTTTTTTTGGTCTGCACCTCCAATTGTGCAGCCCGATTTTCTTCTTCCTCTTTTTGTTTATTTATTTATTTATAATATCATATATCATGAATATATATTTTAACAACTATATATATATACACACACTTATATTAACGCTCTTATATATATAAATATATTCTTAACATATACTAAATATATACATATATATATATTTCTATATATTAAAAATTTATATTTTACAATATAATTATTTTATATTAAAACATATTTAAATATAATTTACATAATATATATTCCTTAAAACATACTTTGTTACTTATTACTATATATTTATTGCTCAAGATAATATTTATTGCTCATATATATATAGATAGATATTTTCCATTAGATTGGTTCTCAAAATTAATTTATTTTACTTTCTATTAATTATCACAATATACTACAATTAAATCCTATTCTCTTTTCTCAATTTACTCCATCAATATTATGAAATTATTTAAATATGATCAATTAACCATTTTTGAATTTCAATTTTGAATTTGTTTCTTATTTTCCAAAGCACGCTCCAACGGGGTGATTTTGAGATACAGATTCTTGCTATATTTATATTTCACTTCCTTTATCATCATTTTATGGTCTTATTTCGATCTGGACAGAGAAAGTCTTGGTGAGGCCCTAACTGAGTACTTCTCTAAACCTTATCGAACAGACCCTTCATTAAATATTTAGAAATAAATTCTCTTTTAAATTCCTACACTCTGTAGCTTATATCGAACATGGGAAAATTGGGGTTATCACATAAACATAAGGTAATTCTCATTCTCAAAACCCATCATTGAGTGAAGTACAGATTCTCTCAAAAGGCTTAGACGTGAAAGACTCTAACCCCAAGAAATCAATTTCAATGGATCCAAGTATGCTTCTGTATTAATCTTTTCTTGTTAATTGAACATAAGATCCTGTGTGTTTATCTGTATGATTTTTCTTCAAGTGGTATCAAAATCGTGTTCATGTTTGATCATTAAGGATTAAAATTTTTTCTTTGAAACCATAGGGCTTTTATTCCTTGTAAAATAAAGACTAAAATCATGTAAACAATTTTATGAATTTTGTTTCATGATTCAAGTAATTTATTCTTTAAGTTTTTTAAATCCCGAATTAAATATTCAACTAAAACAATTATGTTTTGTATGTTTTGATTCAGATTGATGAAGGATAAATGCTTTTTGTAACTTATATAGTTGAATCTAAGCAACAAATTTAAGAAATATTTGTTTTTTGGTTGAAAGAAATCAAGAAAACATAATTGGGTTATAAAGATAAGTTTGTACAATAATTGGGGTATTTATGATTAGTCTTTTGAAAGTGCTAAACTTTGTTTTAGGCAAATTGTTGGAACCCTAAGCTTTAGGCAAAAGCCTAAGGTATTGGAGTATGCTTGGTATGTCATGTTTTATCTAATTGTTGGAATCCCAAACTTTGGGATATTAAAACTTTATTTGAATATTGTATTACACCCCACATCTTTATTGTTAGTTTTGTGTTTTTTTTTTTGGGCTCATGTCTGTTGGGATTAGATATAATAGAATACTTATTATTTTATTATTTTAATATTTGGGGTTATATTCTTATTTTTGGGATTATAGCCCTAATATTGTTGATAAATTTGTGTACTTTTTGTATATACACATATGCATATTTGATGCAAAATAAAGGCTCAAAATAAATTAAATTGATATAAAATGCCACTAAAGTGACCTCTTTTATATTAATTTATTTATTTTGAAAATTAAGGTTGTCATTTAAGGATTTAAATGACTGTGTTTTTAATCCCTACAAAAAAATAATCAGCCCAAAGGAAATGTTATTTTTGTTTTGCTGGATTACAAACACAATAAGATAGTAAATATGTGATAATATTATTTTTTACCATCCATGTAATATGTCGGCCCAAAGGAAGGCATGTTGTTGGTGGGATTTGATTATCAATATTTGCTAATAAAATTTAAGAGTACCACTTATAAATTGAAATTTCTGTCCAAATACTAAATTCAATGTTGTGCTTGGTATCTTATATGGTCTAAAATTATTATTTGTTAATTTTGAGCTTATTATTATTATGTTTCTACTTACAGTAAATGTTTCCTTTATATCTGCCAATTAGAACAATATTCCAGTGCTTAACGGCACTAACTTCAAGAAATGGAAGGAACATATTATCATTGTGCTTAAGTGTATGGATCTGGACTATGCAATCAGGTCTGATAAACCTATTGCCCCTGCTAATAACAGTACAGCTATGGAAAGGGTACTTTATGAGAAATGGGAGCATTCAAACTGCATAAGTCTAATGATCATGAAGCACTCAATTTCGAATACCATTAAGAGTATAATGCCTGAGGAAAAAAATGCTAAAAGTTTCCTACAACAAATTGTAGACAGATTTGCTGCAAATGAAAAGGTCGAAATAAGCACCATCTTGTTTAAGCTTGTTTCAATATAGTATAATGGCAAAGTAAACATAAAAGAATACATTATGGAAATGTCTAATCATGTTACAAAACTAAAGGCATTAAAGTTAGAGTTATTTGATGACATTTTCATGTACTTGGTCTTAATATCTCTTCCTGCACAATTCAATCCTTTTAAAATAAGTTATAACACTCAAAAGGAGAAATGGACTTTTAATGAACTCATTGCTCAGTGTGTGCAAGATGAAGAGAGGTTGAAACAAGAGAAAACTAAAAGTGCTCACTTAGCATCTTTTTACAATGAAAATGCTGCCAACAAAAAGAGAAAAAGGAACAATACAGGAAAAGGCACTGTTAATATTGGAACTTCACAGCCTAAGGGGCAGTAGAAATAGGATAAGGTGATTACCTGTTTCTTTTACTGTAAAGGTGGTAATGTGAAGAAGGATTGTTCCAAATATGCAAAATGACTTGCCAAAAAGGATAACTTCTCAACTTTGTTTGTTTTGAAGTTAATTTAGCTTTAGTACCCAATCACACTTGTTGGATAGATACATGTGCAACTACTCACATAAGTGTGACTATGGAGGGTTGTCAAAGGAGCATAAAGCCAACTGATGCTAAAAGATTCATCTACGTAGGAAATGGTGAAAGAGCTCCTTATGAGGTTATTTGTCTATTTAGATTAAAGTTAGATCTTGTTGCTATTTAGATTTGAAAGAGACTTTTTATGTACCATCATTTAGACCGAATTTGATTTCTATTTCTTATTTGGACAAATCAAGATATTCTTGTTTATTTGAAAATGGAAAATTTAGTCTTTTTCAGTATTCAAATCTAATTGGCATAGGTTCTTTAATTGATAATCTATAAAAAAATGGACCTGCATGCCTCGCACATTTGTGAATTCTTGCATATAAGTAATTGTGGTACAAAGCGCAAATTAATTAATGAGAATCCTTCCATGTTATGGCACATGCGTTTAGCACATATTTCTGAACAAAGAATTAAGAAGCTTGTATCAGAAGGAATTCTTGATTCACTTGATTTTTCAGATTTCAAAATTTGTGTTGAGTGTATTAAGGGAAAACAAACAAATATCAAGAAAATTGGTGCTAATAGGAGTTTAAACGTCTTGGATTTAATTCATATTGATATTTGTGGTCCATTCTCTACAGCCTCTTGGTCAACAATATTTTATTACTTTCATAGACGATTATTCTCATTATGGGTACCTATACTTGATTCATGAGAAGTCTCAAGCATTGGACGTTTTCAAAACCTATAAAGTTGAAGCTGAAAATTAGCTTGGTAAGAAAATTAAGGCCGTTAAATTTGATCATGGAGGTGAATATTACATTAGATATAACGAATCAGGTAAATAACGTCAAGGCCTTTTTGCAAAGTATTTAACAGAATGTGGCATCGTTCCTCAATACACCATGACAGGGACTCCAAGTCAAAATAGTGTAGCTGAGAGACAAAATCGGATCCTAAAGGATATGGTTGGAAGTATGATTAGTCATTCTTCTTTGCTAGAGTCTCTTTGGGGAAAAGCCTTAAAGACTACAATGTGTATTCTTAATCTAGTTTTAAGCAAAGCAGTAGCTAAAACCCCATAAGAGTTATAGACAGAAAAGAAGCCAATTATTAAGCATTTACATATTTGAGGTTGTCCAGCTGAGGCTAGGCCATACAAGCCTAATGAAAGAAAATTGGACTCAAGAACAATAAGTTGCTACTTTGTTGGATATTTAGAAAGATCGAGGGGTTTCAAATTTTATGATCCCTCAAATAGATATTTTTTCAAAATGGGGAATGCTAAGTTTATTAAGGATGTTGAATATGATGAGTGTGCAAAACTCAGGAATTTTTTCTTTGAGGAAGAACATGTTACAATTCCTACAGTTGCAATTGAGAATGATCAAATAGTTATATCTGACATTGTTCAAGATGCACATCAGATTATCAAGACACTCCTAAGTTACCTTATACTCATATTGAAGAGCTTACTTCTATTCAATTGGAGGAGCAACAACAACTTCAGTTGGAAGTGCCATTAAGGAGATCCTTAAAAGAGAGGAGATCGGCGATTCCAGATGATTATATCGTATATCTCCGAGAACACGAGTTTGATATAGGACTAGAAGATGATCCAAAATCTTTTAGAGAAGCCAAACAAAGTGTTCACTCTCATAAATGGATTGAGGCCATGAAAGATGAGATGAAATCAATGGAGGACAATGATGTTTAGGATATTGGCAAATTGCCTAAAGGAGCGAAATCGATTGGTTATAAATGGATTTTCAAAACTAAGCGAGATTCGAAAGGCAATACCAAAAGATATAAAGCATGTCTAGTTGCCAAAGGTTTTACTAAAAAAGAAGGCATTGATTATAAAGAGACTTTCTCTCCTGTTTCATCGAAAGACTCTTTTAGAATTATTATGGCACTTGTAGCTCATTATAATTTGGAGCTATATCAGATGGACGTAAAGACAACGTTTCTCAATAATGACATTAAAGAAACAATTTATATGGTGCAACAAAAAAATTTCATGTCAGATGAATCGAAACATCTAGTGTGCAAATTACAGAAATCTATTTATGGTTTAAAGCAAACATCCTGTCAATGGTATTGAAAATTTTCTCAAGTGATCACTCCTTTTGGTTTTAAGGAGAACACTATTGATCAAATTATTTATCACAAGATCAGTGGGAGCAAGTTTATTCTTCTGGTGTTGTATGTTGATGACATTCTACTAGCAAGTAGTGAGATAGGCCTATTGCATGAAACCAAAAGATTTCTTTCAAATAAATTTGAGATGAAAGATTTTGGGAATGCATCTTTTGTTTTAGGCATACAGATCCATTGAGATTATTCTCGAGGAATACTTAGCTTATCACAAAAGGCATATATCGATAAGGTGCTTAGCATATTTGACATGAAAAATTGTGCATGAGAAGACATGTTTATTGCCAAAGGTGGTAAATTCAGTTTCTTTCAATGCCCAAGAAATAATATTGAGAAGGAAGACATGCAGAAGATTCCTTATGCTTCAGCAGTAGAGTCTCATGTATGCTCAAGTTTATACATGTCCAGATATTGCGTACATAGTTGGTATGCTTGCCAGATGCTTGCCAGATATTTAAGTAACCCTGGAATGGATCATTGGAAAGTAGTAAAAGGGTTATGCGGTATCTACAAAGAACTAAAGAATACATGCTCACATATTAAAGATCATATCATTTAGAGATCATTGGGTATTCGGACTCCGATTTTGCTAGTTGCCTTGATAGCAGAAGATCCACTTCTAGTTATGTTTTCATGTTAGCTAGAGGAGCTGTATCTTAGAAGAGTGTAAAGCAAACACTCATAGCTTCTTCCACCATGGAAGCAGAGTTTATAGCTTGTTATGAGACATCAAACTAGGCAATATGGTTTGTAGAATTTTATCACTGGGTTGTGTGTTGTCGATGGTATTGAGAGACCATTGAAAATATGATAATAAAGCTGCAAAGTTATACTCTAAGAACAATAGAAGCTCATCGAAGTCAAAGCATATTGACCTCAAGTTTCTTGTTGTTAAGGAGAAAATTCAGAGTCTTTAGATATCTATTGAATATAGAAATACAAACTCCATGATTGCGGATCTGCTTACTAAGAGTGTACCGCCTAAGGTGTTTCATTAGCTTGTAGCTCCTATGGGTGTGGTTTACTTTGATGATATGCTTGTATAGTGAGGTTTGTTTTAATTATATTTGTTTGTTATTGAGACATTTTTATGATCAGAATAAAGCATTATTGTTATTATTGAAACTTTGAAATAAAGTATTATTCTTTCAAATTGTAGTTAAGCATAAAGTTTTAGAAAGTAAGACCCGTTGGAAATAAGCTTGTTTAAGGGATCAAGTTGCATGTAATTTCCATGCTACACATTCATACTTGATTTATGTCATTGATTATATTAATATGCGTGACCATTGATGGGTCTAGTTACAAAATATATGTAACAAAAATTGCTTTGATCCTATGTTAGTATAATTGATGGACCGGATTGTTTAGAGATGTTGCCTTGTGATGATAGCAAGTTTAAAGCTCTTAAAGTCATTTTAAAATGTACAATTGTCAGGTGATATATATGGTCCAAGTGGAGATTGTTGGAAAATTCTTTATGTGGGCCTACATATATCAATTAATTGTACATTATAGGCTATGTAATGTGTTTAGTCCATTTAAAAGTGATCAAATAAAGTTTAAATTATTGGACTTTAGGGCATTTCAATTAGTATGGGCTTTGCAATGTGTAGAGACCTAATATTTTATTTTATTTTCATGACGGGCCAAAATGAAATAAAATATACTACAATATAAATAGGTTATGGTCTTCAATCTAAACTCAAGGTAATTCTCATTCTCAAATCCCATTATTGAGTGAGTTACAGATTTTCTCAAAAAGTTTAGACGTGAAAGACTCTAACCCCAAGAAATCAATTCCAATGGATTTAGGTACGCTTTCATATTAATCTTTTCTTGATGATTGAACATGATATCCTGTGTGTTTATCTGTATGATTTTCCTACTTTAAAATCACGCATGCTGAAATGATAACATCTTACATAAAATTTAAAATAATTTGAAATTAACTTGAATTTAAATAACTCAAACTCAAATAGATCTGAAAAGAAATTTTTTGTCATTATTTATTTTGTTTGAATTCTATTCTCTTTTAAGATAAACGATTTGTTTTATTTTTCCAAAGAGGAAGAATATCCCCTTACTAATGCAAATAATACAAACTATATATTTGCAAATTAAATGTAAAACAAATCGTAGAGACTGCTAGTGAAAATCTCATAAGTCCAAATATTTTTAAGTGTTTTTATTTTTTTGAAGTTCAATCTAATAAAATTCATCCATGCCAATCGTATTCCGTTTGAATTCATTATAAAATTGTTGTTGGCATTAAAATTAATGAAAATTGGTTGATAATAGTTTATATTTAAGGTTTTGCTCTATTAAGATTTAATGTAAACATTTTTAATTTGTATAGTTTTTAATCAACTTAATGTTTTTCTACATAAATAGAAATATACACTAACATAAAAGAGTATCAGGTTTTAAGTGCCAATCATTTTTTTGGTTACATTTAGGCTTTGCTCGGTAGGAAGGATGGAAAGAGGCGAGGATGAAAAATTTGATAATATAATGGTTAGGTATGAAAAATTTGATAATATAATGGTTAGGTTTTAAAACCACTTTCCTATTTTATAGCTTAATCATTAAATTAACAAATTTTCCATCTTTCTCCCTTTCCATCCTTCCTACAAAGTAAAGCCTTAAGTTTAATTCAATCATTGCTAATTAGTTTATTACTATTAATAGGTTTTCTTGGTCTGTTTTGCATGATTAGCTTTTATCTCAAAAATACCTAAATAATATATATGTATGTATGTAGAGACATATATATATAATCTTTCTAATTTCTAAAAAAATTCTCTTTAAAGAACAATCTACTCAAACTATTTTATATTGGAATGAAAATTTAAAATAAAAAACAAACTAAATTTCAAAAGAAAAAAATAACATAAAATTAAAATAACAATCATATTGAAAAAATATATATATTAGGAAAGAAAAACAAACCTCTCACCTTTTCTAACTATAACAATACCATGAAACCTAAAAAATAAAAAATAAAAGTAAAATATTAGTGAAATTTATTTATATTTTTTTTCAATGATCTGTTTTCTAATAATTAATTCATTGAAAATATTGAAATTAATATAACAACGTTTCGTGGCCTTTTGTCTCTTTACTATTAATTAAATTAAGTGATTAGTAGAATATGATTTTTTTTCAAATGATATATATTCTTTTCAAAGATTTATTTTCAAATCATTAAATCATGAATTAAAAAATGTTGAAATTAAATTCTTTTATTGATATTAGGTGCAATTCTGTAATACATAGTTAATTTTTTTTTTATCTATGATAACAAATAATATAATAAAACAACAATTGATCACATACCAAAAAAGACAAAAACAATTAATCCAATTAATGCAATACTTATTTTAAATGTTTTGAAGCAAGCTCATTATTTTTTTTCGGAAGATTACTTATTTCCCATGGTAGAAAAGACACTACAGGCAAATGGAGTTTCAACGGCTTTTTTTTTTAGTGGCATTTTTAAATGCTACTAAATACTTACAGCACTTTATAAACACGCCGTTAGAAATCCTAGTTATACTTGCATCGGTAATAATAGCAGCATTTTTGTTGAAAAACGCCACTAAGGTTTGCAATTAGTGGCGTTTTAACGAAAAACGCAGCTAATTGAATATGTTAACTTCCACACCACTAGTCAACAATGGTTGAAAAAGGGTTCTAAAAGTGTATTGTGAACACTGTGAGTCCTCCTTTTTTTTTTTTTTATTATTATTATTATTATTATTATTATCTTTTACAAGCCATCTTCTCTTATTTCTCTTTTCTTTTACAAGCCATCTTTTATTATTTCTTTAGAATTAAACTCATTATTTTTTTAATTTTTATTATTATAATCAAAATCAATTGTAAAAATTTAATTTAAACACTGTTTAGATTATTCTATAAAAAAAATTCTCATGTTTATTAGTAATATTAAATAATCAAAGGTAATTTTTTTTATTATTTTAATTAAATTTTTTCTATTTATTTTAAAAACATATTTGAGTATTAATATTAAGTCATTTTGCTCAAATTTTTGAACGAGCTCAATTTGATAGAATATTCGAACCATTTGAGTTCAACTTATAGGCTTGAGCTTGATACGATCAATTAGATTTGTTATTTTCTATCCATATATTATGAGAGTAAAATAATAAATAAATAATAAAATATAAAAAATATATTAAACTAAAAATTAAAAGCCTACCAAAGAATAATTTGTCTATTTAAGGTCATAACATTCTCTAGTTACAAATATATTAAATCCTACAAAAAACCAACACTTTAATTTCTAAAGAAACAGAACATAACCCCTATAAGAGAAAGAAATAGGAAAATTTTGCATTGAAGTAACTCAATATGATTCAAAACTGAGATAAGTGGCTAGTACTTTTACTAAACCTAGTGTAGAAGCATCACTGCAATGCAAAGGGATGAATGTAAATAATTCAAAAGGGAGGACAAGAACAAATTTAGAATTATATGTAAGATCTCAAAAACAAACTTAAAACAATATAAAAATCATGTTCCAATATTTATCAAAATGCATTTAGCATAACAAAGTGTGCAGTACAAACATGGATATGTCTAGTTCCCTCATCATAACTGTTCATTTAGTCTACCAACTTGTAACTTATAAGGCCCTTTTTATGTCCAGCCTTTAGCATCGTACTTCTCCCACCTACCAAAATAAGTTTATCATGAACATAAGTTGAGTAAAACAAAAAGAATACTAAAAAAATGAGTAAAACTAAAAACCAGAGATAACAACCAGAGTATATTGTCATAGTTAAACTATTGGAAACAAAATCTGACAAATTCAAATAAGAATCTAATGGTTTTTGCAATTGCAAACAAGTATAGCAAACTGATGTAATGTGTAAATCATATAATCTTTAAGGGAATCGATTGTTGATTGCATTTCCAAGAGCCTATGATCAAGCTCCATTTTTTGGTTTCTAAGGGAGTATATCTTTGCTTTCATCTCTTCAGCTTTCCTTTTCATTTCTTTGGTGTATTCTCTTTTCTTCTGCAATTGAAAAGAATACAACTATGTAAACTTTGCAATTATTTAACTTATGAAATTAAAGATTTTTCCTAGCCAAATGATTAGTAGGTGGAGGAAACTATACATGAAAATGTGAAATTATTTATCAGTAAACAAAATTATTACTATGTCTCATTCCTAAAATTACATGCTCTGTATTTGTACTCTATTCTAGACTGTGGCAAAGAATAATGCTTAAACATACAAGAAAAATCACACCCAATCAAATCCAAAATGTAGCAGGAACAAGAAAATGCACCTCGAAATGATGCATACCATTTCTCGGATTTTGGAAACAGCTCCAATTTAGCATCAAAACTCACTAACAAATAAAGCAACAATGCTAATACACAAATAGCCAAACATTAAAAAAGATTCAATTCTTAGCTTCCATCAATCAACAGCTCCAAGGCTAAAAAAAGGATAAATTTTTAAGCACCCAGAGAAGTTCAACAGCATAATGTTCTAACATAAATTAGCAGATCACATACCATCATATAATAACAAAACGAACCCAGTAATATCTTAATGAAACAGATTCAAATCCATCCTTAAAATCTAAATGTTTAAGACACCACATAAAGCTCAAACTTCAATTCCAAAATGACATTCTGTTACCTCAAAAATAACAAATCCAACAAAACCCTCAAAACCTAAGCTTGGTAAAGAACCATTTGGGAATTAATCCATTAAATGAAAAGGCAGAAGTGAGAGTCATCAACGAGAGAGCTACTGTAGAAATTTATTTGTCTACAAGGGTAGTTCATTAAGAGGAATAGACTGTTAGTGTAGAAATTCATAATTTTATTGAACGAGGCTGCTTGTTTTATGCAAGAACCTTAATGACGTGTTTCCCTTCCAAAAAAATGTCCAAATACTTTTGATAACATGTTTTCCATCTATAAAAAGCTTATTCTTTAAGAAAGGCCCCATTTCCTTTCACAAGACAACTTCTAAATTCCATAATTTTTCAAATAAAGTAATTTGAAATTTGAATCCTATTATTTTAAAGAATAAGTTTTATGCAACAATCTTTAATAAGGTTTACTTTCTAAACTTATGTCTATCGCTATTGACAAAACTCATACAATTTCCATTAATTTTATTATGCATTTTGGCCTTTCTAATCCTAAAAAACAATAAAATGAACCCTATAATCTTAATACCAAGGCAAACCAAAAAATAAAAAAATTTATCTAGCTAAACTTAATCAAGTAACTTTTCTTAATTGCAACACTGGATTAGTTGAAAAAAATCCTTTTGTTCTATTGAGCTTGAGCTTACCTGCACTGAATCGCAGAGAGAGAATCAACGAGAGAGAGAGAACCCTACAATCTTAATACCAAGGCAAAAGAAAAAAAATTCCTTTTCAAAGGTACTTCGTCCCATGAAAATATTTCTAGACAATTGCAAAATTTATCTAAATAAATTTAATCAAGTAACTTTTCTTAATTGCACCGTGATTGGATTAACTGAAAAAAAAATCCTTCTTTTCTATTGAGTTGCACTGAATCATAGAGAGAATAAACGAGAGAGCGAGAGAATCGCAGAGAGAGACGTGAGCTTGAGATTGAGAATCGCCAAGAGAGAAACCTTTTGTTGATATTTTCAGGTTAAGAGAAAGAGAGAATTAGAGTTAGAGAGAATTTGGGGAAAATGGGGCTGGGGAGGAATCATTGTTTGTGGGAAAAATTAGATTGGGGACGGGGAAAAATAGGAAGACGAAATTAGTATATATATTTTCAAAAAATAATTAAAATTTTTAATTTTTTATTTTAAAAATAATGCCATTTTAATCTAAAAATTGCCGATATATATTAAACTTAATGGCACTTTATTAACACATGCTGCAATATTTTATTTTCTTTAATTTTATTTATTTATTTTGAGATAGTGGCATTTTAAGCAAAAAAAAGAAAAGCTGCTATGCTATTTATACTTTTTTAAAAAATTTCAAATATATTTTATTTTTTATTTTGTATATTTATTTTTTTGAATAGTAGCATTTTTCTTTAAAAACACTGCTATATGCTAAAATTTACTACGTTTTATTCAAAAACGCTGCCATCCAGTAAAAAAACACGGGCTTTAGCAGTACTTTTCTGAAAACGTCATTAAATAAATGCCGTAAAAAGTCCATTTCGCTGAAGTGAGAAAATGGATAGCAGCACCATGCAAATCCAAAATATTATAAATCGTGACCTAAGTTTATAATTCAATAGCCCATGGCAGAAGTTGCTGGAAGATTTGATGTTGCTGATTCTTGTTTTGTCATAATTTATCACCTGCTTGTATCCTTAGTTTCTTATGTTTATTGTAAACTGACATGCATAAGACAATAATTCAAAAATTAATGCTAATTCTACCGATTTTTTCAACTTAATTCTTCGTATATGTTATTAACCTATTTCTTAGCAAAACGTTATTCATAGTTACTATTCATAATTAAAAAATTAATGCCACGTTCTTTAACCATTCTTCGCTGGGCAGTGATTGGTTTAATAATTTATGCGCGTTGGGCTCATTTAACATATTTACTCTTAAATGGCCGGACTTGATCAGTTTCTATTCTAGTTTGGTCCATTTGAAATAAGAGTGGGCCTGTAGTTTATGGTCTTCACATTCTTGGCCAATTTGACGAAGAAAAAAGAGCTCTTGTATCTCTCTTTCCGAAAGAAATACAATGCTTGATTTCTGAGATTGTCAAGAAAGGTTGCATATGTCTTATGAACAGTTCATAAGGTTTAGTATTTGATGTATGATTCTCTGTTCAAATAAAAAAAATGCAAGGAAAGGATGATGTAGTTAAGTTGCACCTGCACCAACCTAGAGCATGAATAAGATAGCCTATAAGCATTAAACTTAATTTTTAATTGCCTAAGCTCATGCTAAGCTTATGCTGGGAGAACATATTTTAACTTCCATTGTTGAGCTCTATGAAGGTATTAATTAGGTGTCTCCCCTGCCTTGAATTTTCTGGTGCTTGGCCCAGGACAACCAAATTGCGCTGTAGTAAATACCATTTCAATGAAAAATAGTTCCATGAATCCATCAATATGGTGATTGACATTCTGGTGCGTTGAAATATGAAAGTCTCCCTCTCCACCTTGGTAGTTCAGAAAATCACTAGTCTGCTTGGAAAGTTTTATAACTGAAAGAGAGTGGTTGGCTCTGAATTCTGATATTAATGAAGCCTTCGTGAGCAAAGAGTCACTGAGATTGAAACTACTGGTGAAAGATTACAACCAGGAAAGGAAGAAACGATCCTACCCAAATTTGGATTGCCACAAGAATTTTGCATTGGCTGTTCATTTGTCTAGAGAAGATGAAGCCAATATCAGGTTTGAATGAATAATAAATTAACTCTGATAGTAATTTCTGAACAAGTTGCAGCAGCCTATGAGATCCGGTATTGCTTTAATTTAGATTGCTTCTAGACAAGGAACAATAAATGAACCACAATTTACTCCAATTTCATTTGGGTTGTTCCTTTTTAACTGTTATTATCTTTAGAGGTGGCAAAAACTGGCCCGAGCCCGAAAACCCGCCCGAGATCAAACCGGGACCAGCCCGAATTGATCAAAAAAGTCAAAGGTCCGTAACCGAAAAAGCTCAAAACCGAAAAAATCCGAGCCTGACACAACCCGAGCCCGATACGATCCGAAACCGAGACCGATCCGAACCGAAAACCTAAAAAAATCGAATTTATAACCCGAGAAAACCCGAATTATAATTATATAATTATTATTTAAAAATAAATAAATAATTGATACATTTTTTTAATTAAAAGTTTAAAATTTTGAAAACAATTATTATTTATTATACAATTTTATCAATTATATATTACCAATATAATAAATATTGAATCTTTTTAATTAAATTAAATTAATTTAAACATCATAATATATGATATAATATATGATATCAAATAATCTTTAATATTATCCTTATTGCATTTATAATAATAAATATATTATTAATTTAACATTTGATTTTATTATAAAAATCATTTTAACATTTTATTATTTTTATTTTATAATAAACTTTTAATTTTAATACAATAATAAATCAAATATATAAAAATTATATAATTTCAATATTTGTTTGAAACTTTGAATTTGATATTTTGTGCAACACATTAAAAATATTTTTAATAAAATTAAATTTAAACTATATTTTCTTAAAGTTTCAAGTATAGAAAGATATTAAATTTAGATTAAAAAAAAACCTAATCTTAAAATTAAAATTCAAGTTTTTAAGATTAGAAAAAGTTAAGTAATTAAATTAAACAATACAAGTACAATTTTTTTTATACTTGGGTATCATTAAAAGAGAAAATTATAGTGGTAATTTTATATTTAGCCTTAAAACAAAAGACATTAAAAAATTAAGCTAGTGATAATTAATTATTTATTATATTATAATAATCTTATACATGAATAAACCAATTTTGTATCTTATAATAATGATTTGTATATTATATTATAATAATCTTTTAAGAATAACTTATGTAATCTCTTAGCGTGTAAGTATTATTTTGATACATTTAAGTATTTATTAAAAATAATTTATTTGTTATCTATTAAATGTAAAATTAAAGTGTGATAAAAATAATAATTCTAATACTAAATTAAAGTGTAATTTAATAATATATTAGAGTTGTATTACTATGTAAGTGGTAATTTTAATAAAATTTATTTTTTATACTTTGTTAATATTATTATTAATTATATTTAAATAACTAGCATTATATTAATTAATTTAGTAATATCTATTATTTAACATTTTAATTAGATATTCAATCAATTGGTGTATATCTAATATTATTATGTTAATCTAATATTATTATGTTAATGTGAATATGAAAAAAATTAGTACTCAATTTAGAATAGTTTTTTTTATAGCAAATAAAATACGTAATATAGTTAATAAATGACTTCTTATTATAATGATTTGTATGTTATTATAACTTTAAAAATAATATCTTATCATGTGATATATAATCAATCATACAAGCTCTTAATTAATCTCTCATAAGAGATTTACAATAGTATATAAAATAGATTATTAATATGTTTATCTTATCATAATGATTTGTATATTACATTATAATAATCTCTTACCGTGTAATATAGAATAAATTAAACAATCTCTCATAGCATATTATAGTTTTAATTTCAGACATTTTTCATTCCAATTTCTTATCATGCTTTTAGAATATACTTTTGTTTTTAATTTCAAACATTTAATCTCTTATGATGTATTCATGTAATTTAGTTTAACTTGATCAATTAATAATCATAATATTGGATAATTAAATAGATATTGACCTTCTCAACTACTTTTTTAGTCAAAAAAGTTTTTTTTAATTTATTATAATGAGTTACAAATAAAATAATAAACATAATACACTATATATATATATTAAGATTTACATTATAATAAAATGTCATATATGTTAAATTATCAATATCTTAATAATTGTATCTTAACATATTATGAAATTTCTATTAATTTAATTTTAGTACTTTATGTCTAAAATTTTAAAATCTTATTATCTTAAGAATAAATTATTATTATTATTATTATTATTATTATATTATTATTATTATTATTATTATTATTATTATTCAATAAACTATTTTTTTGGCCAACAATGTTTCATTAAATTTTAAATTGCAAGTTGTGTTAAAATAAAAATAAAATTTACAACAAATATAACAAATTCCTAATCTAGCTCACGTGGTTAAACATATAACAGTAAATATAAGAGGTCATGGTTCAAATCTTTATACAAGCATATAATTTTGATTACTTTCATATAATTGATGAATGAATTCAGGTACCAGATACTGCTCCATCAAAAGTTAATCAGGTATAGCGTACCCTAAGGGTACTACCCGAATCTGATACGGGTAATAAAAACACTATTTGAATCCTATACTTACTCGATTATAGGGTCGGATAGTGTCAGGTACCTGATTATATATTACCCATGTACATCATTATATCAAATGTTATTATTTATAATATAATGTCAATTGGTGTATATAACTTGTTTAATTTAATGTTCTAAATTTTTAATGAGATATTTGATTAATTAATGTGTTTGAGTACATTATATTTAATAAAAATAATGTTATATTATGATTTATGTACAAACCAAAAATAAAATAAATATAAAATTGAGATAATTAATTGACCAATTATTCATAATATTAATTATTTTTTTTAATGTATACTATAATTTTATTCAACATTATAATTGAAGAATTAGTTAACTAGATATGCGGTTAAATTTAATTTAATTACTAATTATGTTGGTATTTAAAAGACAAAATAAATGTAAAAAAGATTCTTAAAAATTTAAAATTTTATTAAAAATATAATATAATTATTAAAAAAGCTAATTAAACAAAGTAAAAAAAAAATTTATTGAACTAAGAGTATCTAAATTCCAATGGCTCAATATTGACAAAAAAAAAAACACAATAATCCAATAAGTTATTGTTAAGAGTATAAAGCTATTTATATAATTGTTTAATTATTTAGTGTGATTTATTTATAATTTGTTAGTTATTTATTTGTATAGCTAATACTTTTGGATTTTTACTTTTCTTTAGTTTTACTATATATATTTGGCTCACTTAAAAAATAAATTTTTATATAATTATTAATATATAATTATATATTTTATAACAAATGTGAATATCACAGGAAATTAAAAAAAATAAATAATAATTATCAAGTAATAAAAACATTAAAATATAAAAATTTATATTTATATAAATTTAGTCAAAACAACAAAAGAAATTAAAAATAATGAATAATAATATTTTATTTATGAGAGTTTCGTGTGAAATGAGATTTGTTTGATTTTCATTTTTCAATTCCCTCCAAACAAGTTTTTCCCACATTACCAAAAAATTTCAAATTCTTTGGGAATATGCCTTTCCCCTCCCTTGAGAATCAAGTGAAAAAACTTCAAAAGCAAACTTTGATTCTTTGAAATATCTTTATCTCAATATATTGTCATGCAATGTAAATATGATAATTAAAAAAAATGAACGTGACATTGGATCAAATTTTGATAAAAATTAGAAAAAAAATTGTTTGGTATATCAATATAAACTTTAATACAATAATTTTTTTATTTTATATGATACAAATATATTTGATGCAATACGAATACAAAATATATATATATATAGGAATTATTAAGTCTAATATAATGTAATGTCAACTATAATCGTTTTAATTATAATCGGAATTCAAAGATGATTTTTTTTTATTATTATAAGGGAAACATTAAATAACTGGAGATGGGGGTGCTTAGATTCGAACCTAAGACTTACAATATGCCACAACTCATCTTTAACCACTAGGCCAAGAGGTTGTTGGCAATTCAAAGATGATTTTTAGTAGTTAGAGTTTGTGGACAAAAAAATTAATTAGTACAGAAATCCAGATGCTTCCAAGGCAGAAGTTTACAATAGCAAAAGTGCTTTTATTCTTGCAAATGCAATGCAAGATTTAAAACTTTTTCAATGTCTTTTATGTCTTCGAGTATTTTACTTGTAATTCTTTTTACGATAATTAATCAATTATAATTAAAAATTATGTACTGGTCCATCATTTACAAGTGCGAACTTTATGTATTATTTTGATAGATTTCACGTAACTTTAAATTTTGATTAATTAATTATAATGTAATAATTATAGATGATATGTTCTCTTTTATGATTGTAGATAACTATATTCTTTATTAGTCCACTCCCAATGTTTTCAAAATCATCCCAACCAAATTTCTCTCTCTATATATATGTTATACAATTCCCATTTATTAAATTTTAACTTTAATTTAGCATTTCTATTATATTTTTATTTAACTATATAAAATTAAATTAATTATTACATTCAAAATTATAAAATATTTATAATTTATAAAATTTCAAAATAATTTGACTAAGCCCGCTAAGCTCACCCGATTAAAACCGGACCGAACCCGAAACCGAACTGAAACCGAGAAAACCCGCAACCGAAAAAATCCGAAACCGAGAAAACTCGTAACCGAAAAAAACCGAAACCGAAAAAACCCGCAACCGAGAAATCCTGCAACCGAAAAAACCCGTAACCGAAAAATCGTAACCAAAAAAAATTCGTACCCGAAAAAACCCAGACCGAACCCGTCTGAACCCGCTCGTTTGCCACCTCTAATTATCTTACATTATTTACCTTCTTTATTGATCCTTAGTGATTATGATTCCTTGCTTTTCCAACTTAAGCCATTTGGCAAGTTATTGTAAGGCCTAGTAATGGGACAAGAGCAGAATTCCGTTTTTGTCCTAAGCAGAATTTGTATAAAACAAAACAGGAAAATAAGCAATTACCTCTGATTGAGAGAAATTTCACATCATTTACACACTTTTGGGGATTATACAGAACATCATTTATTTTTCTTAATTTCTTTAGATACACCTTGACATTAAAAATTCCTTAATTGTAATGTGCTACCACTAAATATTGATTAGTCAGGGGCGGTGAGGCAACCTTAGTATCTTGTTTTGTATCATTATTTTTTATTACGTTTGAGGCGACAGTCTAGAGTAGTTAAAAACATGAGCCCTCAGAGTCAGCTTTTTTTTTTTTTTTTCTTTTTTGAGTAAATATTGTTCGCCATTGCAATGTCCACTTCTTTTTAGTTCTATCTTGTCTTCTGCATCATCTATTGTTGCATTTCATTGCATGCATTGTACGGAAGATCTTAATTTGTATTAACAGACTCCAACATATAGCTGGCTCACAATGTTAACCTGTTCTAAGAAGATTGGTTTCTTTCTTCCTGCCCATATGTCATGATTCATGAATCTCATTTATCATTAATAAGATGTCACAAAATAGAAAAAAATGTTTTCATAGCATTCTATACCAAATACACATGCTTGTATGTTTCTTTTACAAAAACCTGACAGATTATTTCAAACTTACAACTATATGCTATCAGTTACACTTTTAAATGGTGAAGTATCTATGGTAACTCCCAAGAAATCAAATAAACTAATTACCTGTGAGATCCCAAATTTCTTCATTCTTCCTATACTTATTAAAAGTGCTAAATTAAAATATTGAGTGGAGTTATGGAAATTAATTTCCCTATGTGCTGTGGTTAAAAAAAAAAATAATAATAATAAATAAAATAAATGTGAAATCGACCAAAGCCTAATATATAAGCTTCTCATGAAAAATTTTATAAGGTTATAGTTAAGGAATAATATATATATATATAGGATGAATAAAGATTAATTGTGAAATTAAATTGAAATATACACGATATTATATAAAGGGGAAAAGCATTTAGTTAAGGATAATATGTATGTGATTGAAGTAATCTTTATAATTGTAAAAGGGTATATAATAAATATACGAAGTGAGTAAAGATTACTAATGAAATTAAAACTAGGAAAGAATGAGTTTGAGAAAAAGTATGTATTTGGATAAGAGGAAATTGGTAGGGGTTTTATGTTAAATTTATAATTTAAAGATTAAAGAAATATAAATTAAATTTAAAAAGGATTATTGAAGAAATTAGGTGGAGGAAAAAAAAAGAAAATGATTTAATTGTAATTATATTATGTTACTTAATAGGAAATAAAGTAAATTAATTAATTTTGAAAATTAATAAAAATGGAAGTAGTTGCGATATAAGCAAATGTTAAATTAATATTAATAATGAATAAAGATTATTGGTAAAATTTGAATTAGAAAATAATGAACATAATGTAATAATGAAATATTGGCTATAGTAAATGATTAAATAAGTAAATAAAAAAAATTAAAAATAAATTCTGACTTAGACAGAAAAATATATTGTGCAGTGGCAACCCTTGTAAATAATTGAGTTTTAAAGGGGTAATTGAGTTATTTAGCTTCTATTAAATTTCATTAATTAAAAACATAGAAATCCACCGATAAAAATAAGACAACTAGCCATCCTCTTCTACTTTCTTCGGCTGATTTCACTGCCTCAAATATTTTCTGCTGCAGTTCACGATTTCGCTTCTTCTTCTCCACCGATCTCCATGTTCCAGCCCTGGATCACCATCTTTTCATCACCAAATCCCCTAGGTTCTCCATAGAAATTAATCTTCACCTCCATAACTCCTTAACCATCTAAAAATCTCAGCCTAAATCAGCCAAAACAGAGCTCCCCTGCTGCTGGACAATAACGTTACTGCTCAGGTAATTTCTAGCTTTGATTTCTTTCACTTTTGTCTTTTGTTTATGCTTAAATTGGATGTGTAAATTATATATAAGATCATGGTTTGAAGTGAAAATATGCATAAAATAAATTAGGGTGTTAGATCATGTGATTTGAAGGGCTGATTTTGGGCTGTTGTGGCGTGAATGACGTGAATGGTTGAGGAGCTGAGCAGAAAATAAAAGTTGGACAGAAATTTAAAATGAAACCAGGAATTTTAATTAATTAAATTATAGGTATGGTGTGCTGTTATGTTTAAGTTGAATTTTTATAGGAAGTAAATATGGCGTTGATAGTGTGAATGATAGAAAAATATAAGGAATGATTTTTGGGGTAAATGGCGTGACAAAAGTGGGCTGGAATTTCCTGCTGTAGGTGGCGTCAATGGCAGGAAATAAGGGGCTGACTTTGTGGTGATGTGAATTTTTAATCTTGGCTGTGTGTGGATGGCGTAAAAACAGAAAATGGGGCTGATTTATTGCTGATGGAGTGAATGGCTGGACAGAGAGACTGATTTTTGGTGCTGTTGGCGTAAATAACAAAAGAATAAAGGCTGTTGTTTGTGTTGAAGGCATGACTAACGTAAAAATGGTGAAGGGTGGCGTTAAGGGTCAAAAACGGTGGCTGGCATAATATGTAATTCAGCAAAACACAATTGGTCAACATATGGCAGTCGATTGTAGAGGAAAATGGAGATAAAATCATGCTGACTTTAGTGTTTCATGGCATGGAAAGTCAAGAATAGTGGCTACCATAAAAATCAAATTAATCAAAACATAAACTTAGTCAGTATATGCAGCCGGCCATGAAGAAACAAAAGAAGAAATTATGTTAGCTTTTCTACTTAGGTGATAGTAAATAATGATAGGAGATGAGATGATGATGGTTGAAGGGAAAATTTAAAGGAAATTGAGAGAATATTGGAAGTATAAAAATCACGGAAATAATTGGTCATGGGCTGTCCTCGTAAGAAATTGGTAGTTTCAATATAAAGCTAATAAGAATTAATAATGTGGAATATATTAAATATAATAATGAACATAAATTTAAGGTGCAATAAGTTTCTCACCATGAACAACATTATTCGGCCAAAACAAAGTGTAAGTGAAATTGACCAATTTCTAATGTAATAAGAGTGTGAAATTGGAGAAAGGAATAAATAGAAATTATGTATGAAGAGAGAATGAGAAAAAGAATAAGCATAATGCATTATCCATAATTGGCCAACTGAAAATTTAGGAGAATTCTATAATATTTCTTAGGTGAAAATAGTTAAGAAAGAAGTTTGGGGAAATATTGAGCAATAAGTGTTAATTGATGAATATTACCTTTATTATTATTTGCAGCTAGGAATTTGGAGAATTGAGTGGCGTAGTGGTGCAATTGGATCAATTATCCTACACTGCAAATTGAGGTAAGGAATAGTATATAGAAGTAGTGTAGGAAATACTGTGCATGCATGTGGGAAATTTGAGTGATTTAGAAATTATAAATCGAAATTTATGAAAGGGGTTAGGATAGAAATTTATCGAAAGGTTACTGAAAATTATAGAAAATTTTCCTTAATTATTTACACCCTCAGTGTCTTAAATAAATAGTATTTTTATATAGTTTGAATATTTGAATACGTAAAATGATGATAATATGTTTTATGAGGTTTATTAAGAATATATAAAGTGTTGATATGTTTACATGATTAGAAATCGATTGAAATAGTTTACATGAAAATTGATTTACTGTGATTTTTAGATATATGAAAATGATTTTATAAGAGTGTTAGCTCGTTGTGGATTCATGCATATATATTGATGATTAGGGTGGGAGACCGTAGCTAAGTCCCTAGTCCTTCCCCTTTTCCGATCACAGTTGTCACTATGAGTGTACACTGTAGATCTTCGACAATGGCTATTGTTACAGGTAGGAACGGCTTAGGGCTAGATGCCTAGCCCTACAGGGGTACGCCTAATCCTATACAGGTCCCTGTAGGGATACAGTTCGTGCATGAGTTTCTTGGATGTTAACTTCTATAGTGATTTCAACAGCATGTGATATGATTGATTTTACAGACAGATGATAAATTGATTTCGAATGATACAGTATACGAAATAATCGATTTATCGATAGACAACAGATTGTTTTAAAGGAGTTAAAAATTGAAAAAGTATATGAATCGTATATGTTTTAAATGAGGTTTCTATATATGTTTTTATGAAACCGCATGCATTATTTTATTTATAAAGATTTAAATTCATGATTATTTTTGCATATAGTGGCATGGTACCACTCTTTTATATGTTTTTTCTTACTGAGCGTAAACTCACTCCTTATTTTTTCACCTAGACCATTTGCAGTAGATTTTCGCTCACTGTAGGGAACACAGTTTTGGGCGCATACAGTATTCCTTTGAGACCCACGTGCTGTCCACAGAAGGTATATTGTATTTCATTATATATTGCGGACATATCGTACAATACTCTTATTTTGTAAATATTTCTGGGGATGTAAACTAGTAGACTCGTATTGCTGGGAAACATGGATATGTACAGGATTGAATACAAAATAATTAGTAGTGAATATGTTTACAAGTGAAGTTATTGGTATTATTTTATATTTCAACTAAATGAAAATTTTGTTGACAGTTATTGTATATGACATAAAGAAAAATGACATCGATAAACAACCTAACCAATTGTAGAAAAGGAAAAAGTTAATTGGTATTTTAGTGAAAATCGGATGTTACATTACCAGCTCCTGGACTCAGAACTAACTAGTCAGTTAGAGCACAATGCTTGAAATCAGGAATGTAAAAGGGTTGGATACCTGCTAATTTTGGGATACCTAAACCCGAATTTGATTAGAATATATAAAACCCAAACCCGATTAATTACACAATTATTTTGATTTGTGTTATTCGAACTTTAACCCTAAAAAATAAAAAATACTCATATAACTATCCGAACCCGTTAAATATTCATTTATTAAGTCAAATTTTGACTTTTAAATTTAAATTTAAAATCAATTTTGGAATAATTTATCAAAAAAATTAAGTTAATAAATTTAATTTAACTAATAAATATAAATTAAAGTTAAAAATCATAATTATTATATTTGATGAATTAATTTAATTAAATACAATATTAATAATAAATAATTTACATATAAAAAATATAAATATCATATTAATCAATTATTATTTTTAATCGGATTCGGGTAGCGAGTACCTTAAGAAAACTACCCAAACCCGTGACGGGTAGTAATTTTACTACCTGAACCTTACCTGAACCCGATTATATACTACCCTAATCCTACTTAATCGGGTCAGGTAGTGCCCGGTACTCATTTATAAGGTATTCATTGACATCTCTACTTGAAATCCCTTGCATTATTGAACCATTATCGAAATGTGCCCTAGTATGTGCATACAGAGTTACTAAATGAAGTTAATTCTTTATGTTTGGCATTCAATTTTTACAAACATCTTAACTGATTATGGTTAAGTTTATTTGTTTAGGTAATATTTGCCCCAAGAAGGTGATTCTACATGTTGTGGTGATGCTTCTAACTTTTGAAGAGGCTTCTTGATTCAATGTGTCATAGTAGACATAAAAGGGCACATTTTCAAAGCAATGCCGGTTGCCTGTAAGACTTTTCACATAAATAGTATCCAAAAATCATTCTTAAATTTTATTGGACGATAAAATCACCAGTGCTCAAAGATCAATGTTACGTTTTTATAAACAGCACCAAGTTTCTAATGATTATAAACACGAAGAATTATGCAGTACTATTCAGTATATATTAGTAATGTCCCAACCTTAAACTTAGGGTTATTCTCAGAATTTGTTTTAATATTTTTTCACTTTCATTATATGCTTTTTGATTCAAAAGGTCAAAAATCATTTCCTTCTACTTTTATGGACTAATGCTTTTTCATAGTTCAATGCATGATTTACAAGACTACAACTAACCTGAAAGCCAAGTTTGCCAATGATGCACTGAAAGTAGTAAACTTGCCTAGGAGCAAGACCTAACATTTTCTGTAGCAGCCAAAAAGTCTATTACTTAGTGCTGATTTAGTCAATTTGCTTGATATTCTTGTCTTTCAAGAAAGACGAAAACCACGCACATCTTCCATTCATATGCAAACAAAATTCTAAGGGCACTTTTGTGAAACCATCGGTATCCACTGATTTTTCTACTAAATTTGTTGTATTTTGACAATTAATGAACAAAGCTTCTGTCAAATATTCAACATATAATGTAATAATTACCAGCAGGCCAATTCTCTGTTTCTATTTCTAAAGAACACCTTACACTTTAATAAAATTATCATCCAGCAGGTTCAACTTTGCCTTGCTACCTGTTGGATTATGCCCTTAGAACCATTCATTAGATGATTGACTTTGGCATTATTTATGTATCATGACATTTTATTTATTATAGTTCATTATTATATTTGTTTTATAACTGCGTAATATAATCTTATATGATAATGTCCTTAGAATAGTAATAACACACTATTCTTAAAATATCCCTAGTCAAGTATTATTGTGAACAAGGATAACAATGATACGATAAGACTAGTATGTGGTTGACTGATGACCATTGTCATGGATATAAGATATCAAGTCATCACATAGGTACATGTTAGAGAACTATGTACTGGATCGACCCTCCATGAGAACGCTACATGGATTGTTATATGAGTGTCATAAGCGATTCTCATAGTGATGATGGTGTATGTGATCCTTTGACTTGAGATCATCAGAGATCCCAACATAGAGAATTGCATACTTTAATGATGCTAGATGTCATTCGTAACAGGATGGACTACAAAGGTAGTAATTGGGTATGCCTTGATCTATGTAGAGGGATGTTGAGTGATCAAGATAGAATTTATCCCTCTTATATAACAAGAGTGATGTCTTGGGCCCTTTGATAGAGTGAGACTAAGAAATGCATGGCCGTGCTCGAATAAATCAATATGAGATATTGATTTTATTTGTTTAATTAGTCTACTCAGGAATCAAAAACCGCTGGTTAGACTATACAAGTGTGACACATTCCATGACTTGTGTCTAATCAAGACATCAAAGGATAAAGGGATTAGACTACACGGTAACATCTATCACGAGTAAGGTTATGTCGAGTCATTGACATTCTCGTTACATGGGTAGCAATGATGTGTTGCTAGATACCGCTCATTGCCTGTGACAATTTTGTCATTGCCATTGTTTTGAGAACCTATTGGGTCGCACACTTAGAACGGATCAATGAGGAGCTTAATTAATCCTATTCTGAATTGGATTAAGGATATGTCTAATCCTATTCTGACTTGGATTAAGGATATAGTTAATCCTATTCTAAGTAGGATTAGAGTTCTGTTTGGCAGTAAATTTTAGGGTAAAAATTTACTGCCTATAAAAAGGATGTTTTCTGAAACATAGCTGAACAACAATTCAAAAACAGAAAAGTATTCTTTTAATCGAAGCTAGCAGTTCGGTTAAAAGAATAAAAACGCTCCTTAAGGCATCTGATCGTGAGACGTTCAAGAGTGGTGAGATCCGTTCGTGTGGATACCATAGAGGCAGGAACGAAAAGTTGTTGCTTGTGACTCGACCAACGAAAGAAAAATCAGAGAAAAACGTTAGGTAAAATCTCGAAACCCTAATCAGGCAACCCTCCGAATCGATCCTGGTGGAGGCCGAATGTTTTATTTCCGCTGCGTGTTTGTTTCGGTTTACTTCACTACCTGCCTAGGTTCATTAGACCAGGGCTTCCCAAATTTGAGCGTTAATATTGAAGCTAACATTGTGCTTAAGCAAGCATTGCGAATATATGCAGACATAAGATGTATAGCTTTAGATATCGAAGTCGAAAATACATACCATAACCGAAAATCTTATGAGAAGGATAGGACTTATACAATACAACTGAAATTGGTGATGACAATCCTAGAAAACTATAAATGAGTCACTTCAACCATATATATAGAATGATAGAATCCTTACCACTAGCCTTGAAAATTCTCTTTTTCTTCACTGCAAGGTACACTACCAACCTGGAAACATTTGTTAAAATTTGTTAGAGAAAGACCTTGAATTTGAGGACTATTAAAACTCACCTAAGATAAAAGGAGAAAGGTATGCAATTAAAAAAAAGTGGGTAGTACTTTAAAACTATTAAAACTCACCTACGATGACGAGCATTAATTAGCTGTATTATTTTCTTCCTCCACTTCTCCGGACTTTGCTTCCAACGTATTTTTGATGAACTCTCTCAATGATCTGAACAAACCACCATGGTTTTCTAGTTGTGAACACAATGTATCCCATGCTAAATCCGAACACTACCCCACATCCATACCCCACTAATATAGAAAATTTCCAATTCAGTTCTCTTCTTCCATCATCAACTTTTGTAGGAGTTGGATCCAAATCCTGATCATTACCGCAGTCTTTTGTTAAAGGGGATCCGTATAAACCCAAGTTGCCACTGTAGGAATCATTTGTGAAAGTATCAAACTGTTTGCCTCGAGGAATGAGTCCACTGAGATTATTCCAAGAAAGGTTCAATACCGATAAGAAAGTGAGATTTACTAGGTGTTCTGGAATTCTTCCTTGGAGCTTGTTTGATGAGAGATCCAAAGATTCAAGATTTGACAACTTACTTAAGACTGATGGGACAGGACCTGTTAAACTATTGTGAGAGAGGTTGAGGACTATAAGTGAACCAAGTTCTCCAAGTGTTACAGGGATCTCTTTGGTGAATCGATTATTTGAAAAATCAATAACTGTCAAAGTTTTTATGATCTTCACCTCTCTCGTCAACCCCTTTGTGGTAATAAATAGAGATTCCGTATAATAAGCACCAAAGTTAGAAAAATCAATTTCCATGTACTGTGCTTCACCTTTTTTTTCAGACCCATTGATTATAGCATGCAAAATTCCAAAAAACTTGGCTGGCAAGCAGCCACTGAAATCATTGTCAGCTAGATCAACGATCTGTAAACGAGAGAAGGAAGATGCAACTTCAGGATTAGCGATGTGACCATAGAATCTATTGGACCGCAAGGAAAGAACTTGTAGATTTTTCAAATTTCCTAACCAACTAGGAAAGGTGTCATTTAACTTATTGTTTCCCAAATCTAGAAGTTCCAAGTCCTTGCAATTGACCACAGATTGAGGCAGTGGACCTTCAAGTTGATTGCTGTTGATGAGAAAACTTCTCAATGAGCAACTTTTAGGAAATAATATTCCCGATATTTTACCATCAAAGTTATTCATATTTAGATCCATCATTGCAAGAGAATGACTTAATTTTCCAAGACATTCAGGAACAATTCCACCCAAGTTATTATTCGATAAGTCGAGAAGCACAATCGAACTCAAATTGCAAATGGACGAAGAGATTTCTCCATTTAATTTATTCTCTGATGCGTCAAACAAAAACATTGAAGGCGACAGAATTGGAATCCGTCCTTAAAGTGAATTTGAACAAAAGTTAGGAGATTATTAAATATTCTTTAAAAGAAGTGCTTTATAAAAATTTCCTATTTTCTAAAAAAAAATCTACCTTGATGGTATAGTGATTGATTAAGTTTGTGTTAACAAGTTAAATGAACACTATATTTAATTCAAATTTATGTAATAAAATACAAATAATCAAATACAACTAAAGGTACTTATATTTTTTACTTTTTTTAAAATAAAATAAAATAGCCACACATCTAACTTCATATAAAAAAATTTTTAAGACATAATCTCTTATGTAAATTTTCTTTGGTTTCATTATTAAAGCAAATATAATATATTTACAATAATCTTTTCATAATTGTTTCGCTATCTATTTTGTAAAGAAGAATTGAAATATTGTCTAAGTAGTTATAGAAGGATCCATATATGCAGAATTGGGATTAAAAAAGAAGAAAAATGATACCTATTAAATTCTTAGAGTTTTAATTAAGCAATCAAACGCCTAATAGTGTATGAAATTATACTTAAAAATGACTAAAAGTGCATTTCGAGTCTTAATCTTTTACAAGGTTTTGATTTCTAATTTTTAAATTATTTCATGATTTTCTCAAATTTTTAAAAAAATATGTCAATTTGATTCTCTCACAATTTTTGCATAAAAATAAGAGAAAATAACAAATCAGAACAATAGATCCAAAGTTATTACTAATTGTCATTACACCATAAATATTTTTAATGGAAAGGAAATAATATTTTTAAGTTCTCTTTAGAAGGAAACAAATGTATCATTTTTTCTTCTAATTTAAAAAATTCAACTTAAAATCAAAGAAAAAAAATAGCAAAGAGTAACAATTTTCAATTCATTCTTTGATTTTATTTTCTTTCTTTAATTTTATTTTATAAAATTCTATTTCTCTAATATTTACAAATTTTTGTGAAAAAGATAACATTAAATGCTATTAAAAATAAAGCTAAAAAACTTTTAACAAAAAAAGAAAAAAAGAAACATACCCAAATAATTTCAACTTTGAGTAGTTACCATTTATTTTCTCAAAAATAAAAGAATGTAAAAAACTTGCATATACTAGAGTACTTAATTGATAATATTTATATGCTACCTATAATTTTAAACTTAAATGGTAAAGGAATCAAACTTATTTGTTAAGTAATCTTGAATTGATAAGTCCTAATCAAAAAAATATTTCATTAAGAAATTATAATAATATAACTAGTTGTGTTATGTTGGCATAATTTTAGAGAGTTTCAAATTATTCATCATCATCAGAGCCTTTATTTCAATAGATTAGGGTAGGATAGATGAACCAATATCTGAAATCACGTTAAAAATCTCTATATAGATTCTCCTCCTCCACACATTCTTATCCAAGGCATTGCCTTCATCCAACTTTAGTACTTCCATATCTTTTCAAATTACTTCCTTTCAAGTCTTTTTCAGTCCTCCTCTAGTTTTGACCTTTCTTTCATCATTCATAGCCTCCAGTCTCCTAATTTGAGCATTTGGAGGTCTACATTATACGTGTCTAAACCAACGTAAATGACTTTCACATATCTTGTCTTCGATAGATATTACTCCAACCATTTTGTAGATGTTTTCATTTCTCATTCTATCTTTTCTTGTAAATTAATTAAAATTTATAATAGTAATAATTTAAAGAAAATAATTTTTAGGACAATTACAATAGACACCCAGAACAGTCTTCAAAGCACAATACAAATACCCTTATTATAAAGATATTCAGCACATACAATACCACTGTTACCACCAGGCTTCAAACATTTCTACTCTGTCAACCCTGGCCTTAGCTAAAGTCAGCCATTCCATTTGCCTCTCTAAATATATTTGAAAATCTAACTTTATTTAGCTTACCCATCAACTTTCAATTGATACAAATATTTCCCAAAGCTTGTCTATTTTCAGCCCTTTTACACTAACAAACAACAATTATGGAATCAAACTCTATAATAAAAATTGGTTTATTTCTCTAATCAGTGTTCATAAATACCTCAAGTGCAGTTTTAATAGCTAGAAGCATAGCAACATTTGAATCTTGAACACCAAAGGGCTAGAGAATAAAGCATTAATAATTCCATCTTCATTCCTAAACACCCCACCACATCTAGCTAGCCTTGGTTTTCTTTCGCAAATCTGTCCACGTTAAATTTCATCGACCTACCTAACGGAAGACTCCACTTAAGAAAAGTTATTTTAATTTCCTCCCTAACTTGACGCATATAGACCTGTAGGTTATCCAACCACATAAACTTTAACACAGACCAATCTTCCTTCACAGCCTTAATCCAATAAAGTGATGTCAATTTTACCATAAATAGCATTTCATTAGCAGACTATTTTTTCTATTCAAAAACAGATTCGTTTCTAGCTACCCGCTCGACCAAATAGCTACTACAAAAATGACATCCACCATGATTTTAAAAATCCAGAAAATAATGGATCAAAGCAATTAAGCGTGAAGTACCACAAGGTTGATGGTTGAAACCAACCCAATTTCCACCATAATAAGAACTTATTCCAATAACAACTTACTTAAGGACAACTATATAAAAAATTATCAAAATTCTCTCCCACTATTTTACACCAGGGATAAATTTTGGGCGTGATTCAATAGAGCACCACTACTAGTTAAGAAAAACTTAGTTGGAATTTTGTCTAACACCACCGTCCATAAAAAACATTTTACCTTTGGAGGAATTTTAATTACCTAAAGCTTACTAAACTCAAAATTAGATGAAGAATTGGAAAAAAAAGAATTTAGGTGATGAAATTTTCTTGACAAAATATTTACATTTGATGTCCTCTTCCCAAATTAATTTATCTTTCTTTCTCAGATTCAGCATGGCTCTTACCAACTTAAGACACAACTCCTTAAGCATATTTTTCTTGCAGTCATGGAGAATCCTTTTAAATACACTAGGCCATTCATTATGCACAAAACTTCCATTCACTGAGTAGTCTACTACCTTCGCAAATTTTTCAGTTGCAAGCAGGAACAATCTTGGATACTCATCTTAATTGCTATCAAAGCACCACCTATCAAATCAAAACAGATACTCCTTTGACTTTCAACCATCTAAAAATTTCTTCACCAATAAACTTTTTTACAAGTTCAACCAAAGATACCTTCAACACATCACACCACACCATCGACATACTATTTGAATTTCTATCATATGGTATCCATTTCTAAATGTTTTTCCCATATTTGGGAATTTTTTTTTTGAAAAGCCAAATTTATTAAAGCAACTGTTACGCAATTTTGCAGAGGACATTAGGCATCAACTGACCTATACGTCCTCAAGAAAATTGCAAACGGGAAAACCGGCGACAAAAGCACAAAACCAGCAAACAATTCGTCTATCTATAGGCAATAGACCCATCAACCATTGAAATAAAGTGGACCCAACTTATCAAAGACAAACCAAAAGCACGTAATGCCCACGCCGATTGTGATAGTCATCAGACTACCGCTCCGCAGCACTCTGACGGACCAAAATAAAAACCGCCCAGGAAGAAATCGTGCTTCGCCAAAACCAAACAGACCAACCATCGGCACCTTCCGTGCTACTTGGCTTCTAGTGGAAACCGGTTGAGACTTTCCCGAATTGACACCACACATGAGACTCAAGCTTGAAAAGGATCGGTACTTCGAAAACCAACTTTATAAAGTCATGAGCTCTGTGAACCCCTTCCTTAGCCAGGGTGTCGGCTTCCTCATTAATTTCCCTTGGGATGTGGATAATACTCCATGAGTTGAACCTGGGCTTCAAATTCTCTATCTGTGAAACGAGTTTCATAAGTCGCCAAGGAGCAGATTGAGGATGATTTATCCATTTGACTACATTAGCCAAGTCGCTTTCGATAATAAGAGAATGTGTGGTAACCCACCTTGAAGCAGCAAATAACATACAGGCTTCTCTAGCGGCAAGAAGCTCAGCTTCATTTGAGTCGAGGATGCCAACGGCTTTGGAGAAGATTAATTTTGTAGCACCACTATCATCTCTTAATAATCCACCAATGCCAGCTAATCCAGGTTTGCCTAAGGCAGACCCATCAATGTTGAATTTTAAAAAGCCAAGCTGTGGAGCTATCCAGTTCTTGCGTTGTCTATGTATCTTGGGTTTAGGGGGGACAACGATCACATTAGGTGATCTTAAGAAATCCAAAGCAGAGGAGTGTGACTTAGGCCATTTGGCTTTGAACCAATGCGAGAGCCTGAGTTTGACGCTGTCCAAGGATTGATTCAAGGAAAAAAGTTTGCCATTGAAGACGACCTCGTTCCTGTTCAACCAAATGGTCCAAACTGTAGCAAAGAAAACCATTGACCAGATTTTGTCACATTGATTCTTTGGAAGAGCAGAAATCCAAGCCAAGAAAAAAGGAACTGGCTTGAAGTGACAAGACCAGGATAGACCCCAAAGACCACAGAAGTGCATCCAAATCTTCCAAGCAGAAGCACAGGTGAAAAAAAGATGTTCGACGGTTTCTGTCTCCTTACCGCAAAAGGGACAATCTGCAGAGTTGAATTGAAGTAAACCCCTTCTAACGAGGAGGTCCTTAACTGCGACCCTTCCTCGAAGCAATTTCCAGCAGAAGACTTCCACATTAGGAGGAGCTAATCCACGCCAAACTAACTTCCAATGTTCATTTTCGGATGAGGAGTTGTTGAGTGCTGTTTTACAAAAGCTCTTAACGGTGTAGTTGCCACTGGAAGTGCCTTTCCAAATAAGTGTATCTTTCAAATTGTTGGACACATGATAGTCATTCAAGGTGTTGCGAAAGGCCTGCCATTGATTTGATTCCCAGCCAAAGATTCTTCTTCTCAAATTGACATTCCAGCACCAACCATTCTCGCTCCAGTAGCCGTAGTCTTTGACTTTCCCTTTTTTGTTGATTGCAAGAGCATATATCCTGGGGAAATCAGCTTTGAGACAAATATGTTCGATCCATTCCTGGCTCCAAAAATCAATACAGCTGCCATCACCTAGCGAAAAACCCAGTCCTGCATTGATTAGCGGATAGGAGTTGTTATTGGGGGATAAGGGTTGAGCAATGTTTCTCCATATACTCGAGTACCCTCTGTTAATCTTATGAGGTGGAATGAGATCGTTGGGGCTGCCTCCATACTTTTGGATGATGATTGTTTTCCACAAAGCATTGTTTTCCTTTCCAAATCTCCATATCCACTTATTGAGAAGAGCCCTGTTTTTGAGTTTTAAATCAATCAACCCTAGACCTCCATATTCTTTAAGATTACATATAGAAGACCAGTCCACCAAGTGCATTTTCCTACTAAGGGAAGTGCCACCCCATAAGAAGTTTCTTTGCAATTGGTCTAGAGCCTCTTTTACAGCAGTCGGGATTTAGAATAGGGACATGTAGAACACTGGTAGGCTTGACAGAACCGATTTCAGTAAGGTCACTCTTCCTCCCATGGATAGGAAGTTGGCTTTCCAACCTGCCAGTCTTTTTTGGAACTTCTCAATGATTGGGTTCCACATGCAAATACTTCTTGGGTCGACGCCTAATGGTAAACCGAGATAAGAGGTAGGGAGACTCTCTGTTGAACATCGAATTCTGCTGGCCCAATTGTTCAATGTCAGATTGTCGATCCTATTACCAATAAGTCTACTCTTCAAGAAGTTAATTTTAAGTCCGGACATCGTCTGAAAGCACCTTAGAATTCTCTTGGCATTTAACAATTGTTCCAAATCGGATTCACAGAAAATCACTGTGTCGTCTGCGTATTGCAAGTGAGACAGTCTAAAAGAGTCATTGGCAATACCAATACCATTGAATAGTCCCAATGACCTTGATTTGTTCATGAGTGCACTAAGAGCCTCTGCTACAAGATTAAATAGGAGAGGGGAGAGTGGACAACCTTGTCTAATACCTCTGGATGTGTTGAATTCTCTTGAAGGGACTCCATTGACTAGAACGGATAAGGAAACTGTCGAGATACAACTTGATATCCACTTTCTCCACATTGTGCCAAACCCCATCTTCTTCATAACAAAATTAAGAAAAGACCAGTCGATGCTGTCAAAGGCTTTTTCGAAGTCTACCTTGAAGATAAGTCCACTAGAGCCTGATTTTTTAATCCCGTCTATAATTTCGTTGGCGATTAGGGAGCAATCAAAGATTTGCCTATCCTTCAAAAAGGCGAATTGATTTGCACCAATAACTTCCCCTATAACAACTCTTAAGCGATATCATAATGGTCTTCCACAAAGAGTCTTCCTCAACAGAGTACCTCCACCAATATTTTGCAATAAAGCATAGTTTCTCAATTGTAATTTTGTAACTCCCAAACCTTCAAATTTCTTCAGATAGCATTCCCTCTCCCAATTCACCTTAGCCATCTTCTTTCTCGATTCACAACCCTCCATAAAAAGCTTTTTCTAATCTTATCAATTCTCCTAATTATTCCTTTTGGTGCCTTAAAATTGACATCTAATAAATAGAAAGACCCGATAAGGGTGATTTCATAAGAGTCACTCTACCTCCAAATGATATGCATATTCTTTTCTACAAAGCGAATTTTTGTTAAATTCTGTCAATGACTAATTTTCACATTCCCATTTTCCAGGTCTCACACCAATAGGGATTTCCAAATATTTTGTCAGAAGTCTACCTATACTACATTCAAATCTTTGGGCAAGCTACTCTTTCAATAACTTTTCCACCCTCACAATAACCAAGGCTGATTTCTCATGGTTAATTCTCAGACCAGATGCAAATTCAAAGCACTTCAAAATCTTCTTCATATTATCAATTGCCTTAAGATTAGCTTTAGAAATAGCACGGTATCATCTGCAAGCTAAAGGTGAAAATAGGCATCGTTGTAGAGTTGAATGTAACCCCTCTAAACAAATTTAATTATTCAACCTTGTAAAGAAGCAAATGACGAACTTATGTACTCAAAATAAATAGAAAAAGCAAAAATGGATCACCTTGTCATAATCCCCTCTCAATATGAAATTAATTTGCTGGAGACTCATTAACCAAAACAACCAAAAATGCTATTGAAATACTCCATATTCCAATTCCTCCAAATTCTCTCAAAAACCATCAACTCCATCACCTACTCCAGAAATTCCCAAGATATGTAGTTGTATGTTTTTTTGAAATCCAGTTTCAACATTACTCCTCCCTCCCATTTAGAGTTTCTCTTTTTAGTGTGTCAATCACTTCATTGGCTAGAAGAATTCCATCAATTTGTATTCTCACAATAAAGGTAGCTTATGTATCAATAAATAGTTTAGTAAACCTAGAAATCCTAGACATAACACGATGACACGACACGAAAATAACACGAGAAATAAACACGAAAATGACATGGGCCCAAATTTGGTAAAAATTGTAAATGAATTTGGTAAAAACTAATAGAATGTTTTCTGTTGGACATGTTGATACGAATTTTGATATGAAATTTTTGTGTTTTATAGAATATGAACACGATAAGACTTCCTTCAATCTTCTAGACAACATGATGTGAACCTCAAAGATTACAATTATGATGGTCTCGATAGATGTTAAAGTTAGGGTTTGATTTTTTTAGGGCGGCAAGAAAGAATTGTGGTAGACAAGAAACAAAGAAGAACTAGAAAACACTTAGGGTAACAAAGAAAAGAAGAAGAAGATTTTTTAAGGAATTGCGACAATAAGAAGAAAGTGGACTAGAAGAAATCATGAAACTCAAAGATAACAAACCTGATTTAAAAACCTTATTATGATACCAAGATGATGCGAACCTCAAAGATGATAATGAGACCCACGATCAAATCACAGGAATTTAATCCAAGAAAGTTTAAAATTTCACAATAACTAAAAAGAAGAAACTACAATGCAGAGCTTACTTGAAACAAAGAACCAAAAGTATAGTTTTGACGCCACACTCAAGAAAGAGTTAAGAAAGTGAGTGACAAGTCAAGATTTTTTAAAGCCACAAGAATGAATTCTTGATAAGTTCTAAAAAGTTCTCAAAAGAACGATAGAGAAAAGTCTTTTTATAAAATTTGAAACCTATATGTATTGTCTTGAAATGATTACAAGCCTATTTATAGCTAAAAAAGAAACCCCAAAACTTGATAAAATAAAAAACCTAAAGGAATTTCCAAAGCTAAGAATAAGCTATAATCCCTAGGAATAAGAATATTCTAAATCCCCCAGAATAAAACCCTAATAAATAATAAGCATAAGGCAATCAACAAACTATCAAGGTATGCAATCTCAACAGACATAAGCAAAAAAGTCTAACAATAAAGATACGAGGTATAATACAATGTTCACCCACATAATATAAATATAAGCATGCAGCTAGCATAGGTTGTACAAATAGCCTTAGATATGATCCAGCCCACTCCAAGTATGATAATTAGCCCAAAAGTGATCTCGGCCCAATAATATCGTGCTATCTTAAACTTCTTGATCTTGATACTCATAACAACACCTTTGCAAGAATTTTCTATAAAGGGTTTATTGATTGATCGGTGTAGACACCATTTTTGTCCGGGCACATTTTTGGTAAGATCAAATTTCAATTTAATATTAATTCTCGAATGATTGCATTTCAGAATTTGATTTCAAGAGTTAATTTGAGCTTTTAAAATATTGGATCTAAAATTAAATTATATATAGATATGTTTGGTCTTAAAAGTGTTGACTGGGCTTTAAATATAAATTTTGAAAAAAAATGGAAATTTGGATTTGGAAACTTTGGAGAAATATTAAAAGTCAAAAAAAATCATGAAAATTAAATAAGATTTGGGTGGAATTTGATTTCGGAAAGAAATCTTGAAAATTGAATGTTTGTTTAAGTATTTTGCAAAAGATATCAAAATTTTGAATCAATATGGAAAGAAGAATCAAAGGGAAATAAATCAAGAAAAATTGAAATAAGAATCACATATGGGATCTTTGGATTTCAATTCCTAAATTGATCTAATTATGGGCTGATTTTAGAAAGGTGATATAGGGGCTATAAAAAGAAAAGAACGGAGTGTCTTTAGGGGGGAGGGACATGAGCACTAAAGAAAACTCCAGCCACCTTCATCCTCAAAAAACTTCCATTCCTCCCGGATTTGCTTGCCACCCCAACTTCATCACAAGAGTCAGGCTCTTTGCCACAGCATCTTTGGCTCATCATCGTCATCGCCACTACCCCTTCACCGCTCCTGCACTGGTTTTACATCACCAGCTTTTTGCTTCAACGCCGGCATCAATCCCTGTCACCTACGTCCTGTCGCTATCACCGCTAAGGCCCGATTCCCAACACCATCATCCTTAAGCTACATTGCTGTATCGTCCAAGCCCCAGCTGCACTGCACCAAAACCATCACTAAATCGCACCCCAGTCCGGCGCTGCCTTCCCGCTACCTTCACTACACCATGGCTATACGTTAAAGCTAAACAAAAAGAGAGCAATATACCTGGAGCAGAACTAACAGAGCTATAGAGGGAAGCGGTTTCAGCAAACAGCTACAAAGCTTTTGGACAGAATTTGCTACGTGAAGGAAAAACTTACTTGGGAAAGTAAAAGGAAAAAGAGACGGAGGAAGACAGGTTTGCTTTTATCGTGTGTGTGTGTATATATAAATATATATATATATATTTAATTTGCTTGGTTGATTTACTTGGCTAATGGATGATTGATTTAATTGATTAGTGAATTGATGGTGGCACCGTGGCAGTGCATGTGGCGCATGTTACTTGCAGCAGTTATTCATTTACAATATTTGAAAATGTTTTAAGTGGTCTTCCATGATTTAGTTGGCTAATAAATTGATAGTTGGTGGTATGTGTTGGATTATGCCCTTAGAACCATTCATTAGATGATTGACTTTGGCATTTTTATGTATCATGACATTTTTATTTATAGTTCATTATTATATTTGTCTTATAACTGCGTAATATAATCTTATATGATAATGTCCTTAGAATAGTAAAACACACTATTCTTAAAATATCCCTAGTCAAGTATTATTGTGAACAAGGATAACAATGATACGATAAGACTAGTATGTGGTTGACTGATGACCATTGTCATGGATATAGGATATCAGGTCATCACATAGGTACATGTTAGAGAACTATGTAATGGATCGACCCTCCATGAGAACGCTACATGGATTGTTATATGAGTGTCATAAGCGATTCTCACAGTGATGATGGTGTATGTGATCCTTTGACTTGAGATCATCAGAGATCCCAACATAGAGAATTGCATACTTTAATGCTGCTAGATGTCATTCGTAACAGGATGGACTATAAAGGTAGTAATTGGGTATGCCTCGATCTATGTAGAGGGATGTTGAGTGATCAAGATAGGATTTATCCCTCTTATATAACAAGAGTGATGTCTTGGGCCCTTTGATAGAGTGAGACTAAAATGCATGGCCGTGCTCGAATAAGTCAATATGAGATATTGATTTTATTTGTTTAATTAGTCTACTCAGGAATCAAGAAACGCTGATTAGACTATACAAGTGTGACACATTCCATGACTTGTGTCTAATCAAGACATCAAAGGATAAAGGGATTAGACTACACGGTAACATCTATCACGAGTAAGGTTATGTCGAGTCATTGACATTCTCGTTACATGGGTAGCAATGATGTGTTGCTAGATACCGCTCATTGCCTGTGACAATTTTGTCATTGCCATTGTTTTGAGAACCTATTGGGTCGCACACTTAGAACGGATCAATGAGGAGCTTAATTAATCCTATTCTGAATTGGATTAAGGATATAACTAATCCTATTCTGAATTGAATTAGGGATATAACTAATCCTATTCTAAGTAGGATTAGAGTTCTGTTTGGCAGTAAATTTTAGGGTAAAATTTACTGCCTATAAAAGGATGTTTTCTGAAACATAGCCGCACAACAATTAGAAAACAGAAAAGTATTCTTTTAATCGAAGCTAGCAGTTCGGTTATAAAGAATCAAAAAACGCTCCTTAAGGCTTCTGATCGTGAGACGTTCAAGAGTCATGAGATCCGTTCGTGTGGATACCATAGAGGCAGGAACGAAAGGTTGTTGCTTGTGACTCGACCAACGACAGAAATCAAAGAAAACTTTAGGTAAAATCTCGAAACCCTAATCAGGCAACTCTTTGAATCGATCCTGGTGGAGGCCGAATGATTTAAATTCCGCTGCATGTTTGTTTCGGTCTCCTACAGTATGCTTATATATATGTATATGGTATATGGTATATGGCACGTGTTAGCGTTTTGCATCATTTGAGAAAGGTTTATTTGTCTGTCATATTTTGGAAAGTAACTTCAAGCATGTAGGGCTTATAATTATTAATTCTACAAAGTAAATTTATAAAGTTACAATTAAATTGTAAGATGAATATGATTCTACAATTGAGATAATTATAAAATTCTAATGTAAATAACGATTATACAGATGATGATATTTTAAGAAAGTCAACTGAGACATTATAGAAATATCTAGGTGAGGAAATTCTTTCTTAAGTAGAGCCAAATTGATGGAATACTTTTGAAAGAATTTTCAATAAATTATAATCCATATTTATTCTTAGTAAATTAAATATTAATAAAATATAAATAAATATAGATAAATAAATATAAATACGAGAACACAAATTAGATGAGAAATTAAATAAATAAAATGAAATAGCTTAGATTGAAAATAATTAGTAATTAATAAGATTAGATAATAAAGAAATAAATGTGAATTATACTGATGATAAAATTCTAAGAAAGTCAATCAAGACTCCTTGGATATTTCCAGGTGAAATGATTCTTTCTTAAGTTGAGCTAAATTGATAGAATACTTTTGAAAGAATTTTGATAAATTGTAATTCATGTTTATTTATAATAAATGAAATATGAATAAAATTAGATAGATATAAACAAATAAATAAATAACTTAGAATAAAAATTATAAGAAATAAAAATAAAAAATATGAATTATGCTAATGATGAAATTTCAATAAAGTCAATCGGGACTCCTTGATATTTTCTAGGTGGGAAGATTTCTTTTAAGTTGATTCAAATTGATGGAACGCTTTTAAGAAAATCTTTAATAAACCATGATTCATATTTATTTTATAAATAAATAAATAAATAAAACATATAGATAAGAATAATGTAAAATAAGACTTAGAAAATATAGGAATTAATATGGAGTCAACATTAGAGTCAAATTTAAAATATATATAATAAGAGTTTAATAAAATATTTTATTGATCTGACGATGGAATTCAAGAAAGTCAATTGAGACTCTTTGAAAATCTTGAGGTGAGGGAGATTTTTAAGATTGGACTCAAATTGATAGAAATTATTTTAGAAATATTCACAATATATAAGCATATCAAAATTAATATAAACACAAAGCAAATTGTAAAGATAACCTAAAGCTAGTTGGTACCATTTTAGAATGGGCGTTATGGGGTGCTAATCCTTCCCTAAACATAACCGTACTCCCGAGCCCTAAACATGAGATTTAGACTAGTCCTTGTCCTTAATTTGAATAGGTGACCAATCACACCTAGATTAGAATGGTTGGTGGCGACTCCTTTGATTTTGTGTCTAGTTCTTAGGTTTTTCCGAAACTTAATACGTTATGACAATCAGTCTATAATCTCTAAGATCAATTAGATTACCAACTTTAGGAATTAAGGCAATAAATGATGAATTCAAACCTTTATCTAATCTCTATGTTCTATGAAAATCATCCATAAATCTTATCACCTCCTCTTTCATAAATTCCCACCTTTTCTTAAAGAAATCAAAATTGTAGCCATCTGGTCTAAGAGCCTTTGATCCTTCACAACTCCATATCGCTTCTCCATCTTGAATGGTTGCTCCAATCCATTTGCTTCTGGAATAGATTGTAATAACCGAAAAATTCTTACAATATTGAATTAATTGTTTATTATTTAGCATAAATTTTATAACTAATAAAATAATTTAAATAATTACATAGGAACATGTAGACATGTGGACCTCTCAGCACAACTTAATTAGTCCCGGAGATAAGAGATCCTGTCTACTTCAAGCTCGGGTGCGACAACAAGCTATAGTAAGCCTATGAATTTTGGTTAAACCTTGTGTAAATCAACTAAGTTCATAAAGTTGATTTTAATGTATTTTAATTAGTTAAATTCGAAAATAATAGAATTATTTAATCTAAGCGTGAGTCTTGGGTGTAGTTACATATTATACATCATATATATATAATAATAAGTATTGTATACACATATATAATAAAACAAAACAAATAAATAAAATATTACATTGATGTTACAATAAGGTACAAGCATAATATAAAATATACTTATATAAAATAATATAATAAAAAAATAATAATGACAATTGAGGAAAAACCGATTGGCTTCTTGAAGAAGCCAATCGGCTTCCAGTTTTATCCCACTCACGTGGGATTCAAACTAAAAACAAAAGAAAAAGAATAAAGAATGAAAAGGGAGAACGGGAAACAAATACAAGGAGGCCGACGAAAGTGAAGAAAATTGGAGAGATTGGAGCTTTGGCTCTCAACGGAAACAGAAACAAGGAAAGGAAGGGGGCTGTTTGGCAATTTGGGAAAGGAAAAAAGGAAAGGCTGTCCGGCGATTTAGAGAAAGGAAAGAAAAGAATGGTTGGCGTCAGAGAGGGGGAGAAGAGAAGGAAAAATGTGGGCTAAATCGGGACCAGAATTTACTGATCTTGGTGGCAATCTAGGCGGCAGAATAGAGGGGTTCAAAACAAGGAAGTTTTAGGCGTGAAGAGGGAGAGGGGCTGGAAACAAAAAGACGCAAAAACAAGGGAATAAAAGGAACAAAAATAGGGGCTGTTTGGAAAAATTCAATAGCAAGAAAAATAGAAGAAAAGCTTGGAGTAAGTTTAAAGGTAAAAGGCTTTTCTTTTGTGTAAGCTTAATGTAAATGAAATTGTTTAATAAATTGGAAATAGGACATGATGATAGGCGGTTGGAAATTTGAAGGATAATGATGTATATATGGGGTTAAGAATAAGATATATATATATGTATATATATATATATATAATTGTATATTTCTGTCAATGTATGCAACTAACGAATAGTTGTAGTAATGAGCCTATCATGTGTGATATGGATATTAATATTGAAATATGGATGGTGTAGGTTCTTGGTGGGAGCCTTGAATAAATATATAACAAGGAAGAGCTAGAGTTAGGAGACTCTCAAAGGTAAAAGCTTTAAGTAAATGAAATAAATTATAAGGATGTAGTATAAATAAATATTTGAGTAAGATATAGTTTGAAAATATACTATGAATAATTATTAAATGGGCTTTGTGCATTTAAATTATAGAGAAAGCTTCCGAGGAGGTGGAGTTGAACAATTGGCTTAAGAGTGCAAAGTGATATTATATAGATAAGGGAATATACGGTAAACGTTTATTAGTCTGCTATGTTGTGTATGTCCAAATTTCTGTTATTTAATACTTATTGATTTGAAATGCATTCTTGGTTGAATTTCATACGTATTGAGCTGAGTTGAAGTACAAATGGTCTTGAATTTGAACTGTGTTGGAATTGTGGATAAAAATACTGTTGGTTGGCATTTTATGCAGGTTGTTTGGTTGTGGATTATGATGCTGGGTAGTGTTCTACCTATGCCGTCATAATGCCGAAATTTCGTTAGAAATTATTAAATAGATTTTCAGCATTGGTTTAAATTTTATTATGTCTTTAAAACCTCATATACCTTAAGCACTATTACTGATCCTTGAGATAATGTTTTATTTTTAATATGTTTTGTACGATGAGGTTATCAAATTGAGAGGGTTTAATACGATTCATGCCTTCCCATACTCAAGATACATTGTAAAAGTATTCTTGCATGAATTTTAGCGTAAGAGACAGGGGATATATGGAATTGCCTGTGTGGCACTTAACTCGCCCGTGTGGTGTTTACTAAGCCTGTGTGGCACTCGCCTATGTGGCGTTTATTAAGCCTGTGTGGCGTTTAAATTATGCCTATGTGGCATTTAGTAAGCCTGTGTGGCAATTATCGTGAAATATCCTAGATTGCTTTGTGATCTTCCAGGTCCTGGATTGCTTTGTGATCTTCTAAGCGTCCGACAAATAGTCGTGACTTGTACCTCAGCTACTAGATGATCACTGGTGCTAGGATGATTCATGATCATGGATAGAATCTTGGTTCGAAATGGTAACCACTGCTAGCTACAGTGGACGCTTTCATAGAAAGCTTTCGGTTATTTCCAAAGATCCCGGTTATATTACGATACCTTATTAAAGAAATCCTATCTCTTGGAAATACTTTGATTGTGTATTTCGATTTTATAAATGCGTGAGTGCAAGTGTTTTTATAGCTTATAGAAGAATGATTTGTCAACTTGCATTTTTCTGTAAGACACACTTAAGCATGAGTTTTGACACACTTATTCACGCATACACATGCACGAACATAGTAGAACATCTAATATCACTTAACGTATGTTTTCTTACTGGGCTTTCCCCAAAGCTCACCCCCTTCCACCTGAGATTATTTCAGGTAGACTCGGCACGAGCGTGGTGCATCGAGAGTCATTTTGTTGAGCTACAGAAAGTTGTATTTTGAGCCAAGGTATAATCCTTTATTCTTTTGTTTATATCCCAGACTAAAGTCTTTTGTGTACACAGTGAATAGGATTTGGGATGTAAGTACTAGGAGATATCGAGTTTGTAAACATACTGTGATTCGTAGTTAAGTTGTAATCTCGATATGTTTATATATTGAATCAATGGATGTTAAGTAATTCAGTAGTTATCTTGAGATTTGGAATTGCTACAGGTTGAAAACGATGATGTACTTAGTATGGGGATAGATAATCGGCTAAAATAGGGGCGGAATGTTTCAGTGTCGTTTTCGACGTGTCTTACGAGAAGACTATAAAGGGACCTTAGACAACTAGTCTTAAATAAATATAAGAGTAAGACTACTCATTAGGTTTTTAGCTACACTAAGAGAGTGACAAATATAGGAAGTGAAGGAAAAAGTTAGCCCGAAAATCCGGCTTCCGAGGGCGTTATAGAATGGTATCATAGCATAGTTTGTCTAGCCTCATGTCAGTGTAGATAAGCTAGAACTAGTCTTACATCCCATATAACTGTGTGCGTCTGGATATAAACTATGAATGATGCTTTGACACGATGTTACCGTGTGTTTTTCGAATAGAGTACTATACATGTCTGCGTAAATAGTACTAAACATGTTTATCCTATTTAGGTATACCTGAAATGAAGGGACGGTATAGAAGCGTGAGGAAAGTTGGGAGGAGACGAGAGGAGCAGGCTCCCGAAACACTGATTCCAGAGCCACAGCCACCTCTTCCTACTCAACCAGAAACTGAAGGAGACCGTATTACTCGAGTTGAGAGGAATTTAGACACCATGTCCCGAAACATGGATACCATGTCTACCATGTTCACTCAGTTCATGGCGAGGTTTAATCAGGATCAGGTGGTGCCACCTTTGGCCCCAACAGTACCGCCACCTCCTCCGTCAGCTGTACCTCCTCAAGTACCTCCGCCACCACCACCGAGCACTCAAGTGACTCCGCCACCACAAGTGGATACCTCACAACCACAATCTGAGCCTCTACAACCACCAGCAAACCCCTCATCAATAACTCCTCCACAGCCACCAGCATCATCTTCTTCTACTAGGGACACAGTTAAGAAGAATATGGAGCTCCTCAAACAATTTCAGAAAATGAGCCTCCTGGTATTCAAGGGAGTAAAGGATCCAGTGCAAACAGAGGAATGGGTCCTACAAATGGAGAAGTCATTTAAGTTTATGGGCTGTAGTAGTACAGAAAGGGTGTCCTTAGCCACTTTTATGTTGCAATCGGATGCTGAACATTGGTGGACGTCCACTGAGAAAATATTGAGTGCACAACACTCTGAGATTACTGTAGACACCATTTTTGTCCGGTTTTTTTTTTTTTTTTCTTCTTTCAAAACATTTTTAATTAATTAGTTTGTATATATTTTATTATTGATTTTTAAATTTTTTATTTAGATTTAGAAATAAAATTTGGATTTTGATTTTGATTTTTATAGAATAAAATAAAAAAAAAAGAAAAGAAGGAAATCTAAATTAATTTTGATAGGAAAGTAAAATTAAATGAAACCATTAAAAGATTGGAAATTAATTTGAATTTGGAATTGGTATTAAATTTAAGATTAGATTCTTGAAATATAAAATTTCCTAAAAAAAATTGATTCTAGATTTCCAATTATTACCAAAAATAAAATTAAAAAAAAATAATAAAAAAATATTAAAAAAAGGAAAAAACCTAGGTCTATAAAAGGAGAAGGAAACTAGGGTTTTGGGAAGGAGGAGAGATAAAAAGGGGAAGAGAAAACCCTAGAGGAGGGGGAAAGAGGAGCAAAAGGAAAAGAATAAAAAAATAAGGAGATTTTCTCGGTGCTAAAAAAAAAAAGAGAAAACCTAGCTGCCACCTTTCCTATGGATGATCTTCCTTCATGCTTGGTGGCTGCCGTTGGATCGCTTCAACCCAGTCTCGTTGCTGCTGTGTGCCTTCAGTCTTGGCCAGCGTACCAACCCCTTGCCCTACTGTGGTGACCTTGCTCTCTTCTCCAGTCTGCTGCCCCATAACCACTGCATCCCAGCTCCTGCATTGTGGCCAATTGCTCCAGCTGCCCACGTTCTGCACCACAAAACCGAAGCAAGCTACTGCTCCCTGAGTTCGTGCGCCTTCTATAGCATAACGCCACACGCTCCTGTCCTTCCCTGTTGCTTGTCCGCACCCTGCCTTGCCTTGGTCATCGTCGTTGCATCTGTTACTTGTGGTCATCGCTGCGGCATCTGTTGTTTGATCGAGACAAGGCCAAAATGACAAGAAAAGAGAGGAAACAAGTGGGTCCGTTTACCAGTGCAGGGTTCCTGGACACTGCACCATAGACTATAGTTAAATAGTTTCTACTGCCCAATCCTGGGTGCCGCGCCTCTAACTGTGTAGCAATACAGAAAAGATGCTGTGAAGTGATTCATGCAAAGGAGCTTCAACACGGTTTGGACACCAAATCAAGGCAAGTTGGAAGAGAAAGAAATAAGGATAAAAACGTGCTGAAGGAAACAAGGTAAGGTTTTTGTCATAAATGATGAATGCACTTGTGTAAAAGTAGTAATGCTACGTGATCATCACTAGCATTTTGTTTTTTAATTGCTATTATTTTATTTATTTAATAGGTTCAAGTTTATTAATAGTTCAGTTTGATTTATATAATTTATTTAAGTAGGTATTTGAGTAAGACAATAGTTTAGGTAATCCAATTGGAAATATAATATAATATTAAGATGATCTGAAAACTTGATAATAAATAATTAATATGAATGAAACGATTTGATTAGGCATGTAGAGTATTTGTTGATATATTGTTTGATTTCACATATTATTTGTTTAGAATTAAATAAAATTTAAAAATAAAATTAAGAATAGAATAAAATTCAGAAAAATTTAATTACGAATTTAATCTTCCGACGATGGAACTCTTAAAGGGACTACACTCAAGTGGTACTTTTAGAGATCTTGAGGTGAAAAAATTCTATCCAAGGCCTCACCAGCTTAATGGAGGGTCTAAATAGGATTTTTGATAACAAATAATTCATATTCATTTTTTAAAAAAATAAATAAATAAAATAAATTTATTATAAAATTACAATAAAAACAATTAGTTATGAAATTAGGAAAGATATTAATGATTATTAATGATATGATAAAAACTATAGTAGTAAAGAATAAAATAAGGAAGAAAATGAGTAAAATAACTAGAGCTAGATATTAAAATGATAATGGAGATGAATATAATTTGCTTCGATGATGAAATATTAAGAGGATTACGCTTAAGTAATTTTCTTAAAGATTCCTAGATGAGAAAGTTCTATTCAAGGCCTCACCAGCTCAATGGAAGGTCCAAATAGGGTCTTCAATAAAAAGTAATTTATATTCTTTTTTTTTAAAAAAAAATAAAATATGAATGATTAGTAGATTTTTTATTGAATTAGAAAAAGAATAATTTATAAAAATTAGAAACGATAATTAATAATCCATGATAATAGAAATAATAATGAGTAATAAAATAAGGAATGGAATGAATAAAGATTAGTTATGAAAATTATAATGAAAGTGACCATGAATTACTCCAATGATGAAATATCGAGAGAATTACGCATAAGTGATTTTCTTGAAATTTTCTAGGTGGAAAAATTATTTTCAAAGTCTCACCAGCTTAATGGATGGCCTAGAGATAGTTTTTCAATAATAAGTGATTTTTATTCATTTTTTTTAAATTATAAAATAGGTGATTTTTATCTAAAATTATTATTAAATTAAAATTAAAGCAATTAATTAAGAAGATAAAAAACTTCAATAATTCATGTTAACTATAATAATAAAATAACAATAATAAATAGTAATGAAATAATAAAATGATAAATAGGAGTTATTGAGAATGAATATTGATTGTTCCTATGATGAGATTCCAAGTAGATTTACGCTTAAGTAATGATTTGAAAATCTTTAGGTAAGAAAATTTCTTTTGGGTCTCACCAGCTTAATGGAAGATCTAAAAGGAATTTTTGATAAAAATAATTCATATTCATTTTTTGCATAAAAATAAACAAATAAAATTAAGAATTAATAAATAGTAGAATGGTAAGAATAAATTGGGTAGAAGGAGCCAAAGTTAGGAATTTCTCATAAAATATTAAAATGAATCCGACGACGGAGCCTCTTCAAGCAAGTCGCATAGTACTACTTGAATACTCTTGAGGTGAGAAAGATTTTTGAGTTGTCCCACCAGCTTAATGGAGGACACTTAGAAATATTTTTCAATAATAATTATATCGAGATTAAAGATCAACATAAGCAAATTTAGAAGATGACCTAAAACTAAGTGGTACCATTTTAGGATGGGCGTTGTGAGGGTGCTAATCCTTCCTCACACGTAACCGTACTCCCGAACCCTAGTATCTTTGAACGCAGACCAGGCCTTATCCTTAGTTTGAATAGGTGACCAATCACACCTAGGTAGAATGGTTGGTGGCGACTCCATGTCTTTGTGTCTAGCTATTAGGTTTTCTTTCCAAAACTTAATACGTTATGACAGTTTGGCGACTCCGCTGGGGATATTAGAGAGTCAGGCCAATACTTAGTTTTAGGTTATCTTAGAATTTGCTTAAGAGATCTTAATAGAAAACGAACATTAAATAAAACATTATTCCTTCATACACACACATCACTTTGCATTAGCATACATAAGCCCTCGACCCGGGCTCGATCCTTTTTAGGAGGGAGTAAAGTACCTACGCTCTCGTGAGGTAATACCTCCGCAATGGCTAGCGAAATACTCCCACTCAAATAGAACCTTTCCGTTTGTAACCTGTGATGGGTGAGGATTGGGTGCCTTACTAGTCCTATGTAGACAATAGTGAGGAACAATTTGAGAACCTTTAGAATTCTTACTTATCCAAACCAAGCATATAAAGAAACCTAAGAGACCAACTTAAGTTAGGGCCATGTCAACTCACTATGTAGAGATAACCAAGGATTAGGACACATGAAGGAAAATTTTTTCTTTTCAAAAAATATAATATTAAAAAATCAAAATAAAGAAAATAAAGAGATGAAATGTGTCTGTTCATCACATGAGGCTTTCCTTTGAATTTGTGATGCATAACATGTCCATTTGAACATTGCAGCTATACATTTAGACATTTTTGGCCATACATAAATTGAGCATGCATCTCATGCATAGGTTTGTATGTACGTATCATGGCATCTTGACTTAGACTATGGTAATAAAGGTGAGAAGATAGCTTGGTCGTCAAAATTGTCAACCACCCATACGATACTTGTTTTTGCAAATAAGAACAATGGAGAATGAGCAATTGGCACGAATTGATGGAATTGAAAAGGTGCAACAAGAGGTTGTCAGAGCCCAAGAAGAGTCTAAGGAACAAATGGCCAAGATGATGGAGATGATGATGAGCTTGGAAAAAGAGAAGGGAGTTGATAAAGACACTAACGTTAGAGTGGAGCCACAAATGAGGGACCCCATCAAGCAAGAGAAGTTTAGGAGGGAAGCGATTGAACTAGGTTCTCATCGTATGTGTGATACGTTAGAGGAGAGACTAAGGGCCATTGAAAGGAGCACTATTTATGGAAGCATTGATGTGGAGAAATTGAGTTTGGTTCCTGACTTGGTGTTACCCGTGAAATTTAAAGTCCCCAACTTTGAAAAATATGATGGAACTAAATGCCCATTAGCCCATATTACAATGTTTTGTCGAAAAATGGCAGGGCATACTCATAATGAAAAGTTGCTCATTCACTGTTTTCAAGATAGCCTTACTGGGTCCGCAGCAAGGTGGTATGTCCAATTAGATAGAGAACGCATCCATTCATGGAAGGATCTTGCGAGGGCCTTCATAGTTCAATATCAACATGCAAAGGATATGGCGCCAGATCGATTGTTCTTACAGAATATGGAAAAGAGGGCTACCGAAAGCTTTAGAGAATACGCTCAGAGATGGCGAGACATTGCTGCTCAGGTTCAACCTCCCCTTACGGAGAAAGAGATGACAATTCTGTTTGTCAATACACTTAAGGCTCCATACTACGAGAGAATAATTGGAAATGTCACCAAAAACTTTGCAGATATGGTACTCTCGGGAGAGATGATTGAATATGCTATAAAAAGCGGGAAGATCGAATGGGCAAATACAATGAGAGGTGCAACATTCAATAACGAAAGTCAAGATGTTCAAGCTGTGACTAATGAAAAGCAGTATGAAAGTTATACCCCATATCACCCATACCCCATGCAAGAAACCCACCACCTTTGTCCACATCCTTACCAGTCAATTCCTCAAAATGGTTTTCAGCCTAACTTTTGTCCTCAATCACTCTCTGTCCTACCAAACAATCCAAGAAGGCCAAGAAACGGTGTAGAGAGATTGCCAATTCCAATTTCTAAACTATTGCCTTTGCTAATAAAGAACCAGTATCTGGTGCCTACGCCTTTGAAAACAGCTCCAAACCCAACAGTAAAAAGTTATGAACCAAATGGTAGATGCGAATATCACATGGGGGCAATTGGGCATTCAACAGAAAAGTGCAGGCAATTGAAGGAAAAGGTTTAAGAACTCATCAGTAGTGGTGCCTCGACTCAAGAGCTTATTGAACAATGGAAGTTTGCTTCTCCATAAGCCAAATTTCCTATGTGTAATTTGTGGATGTGAGATGTTCTCAAGATTCTTGAAATTTGCATCAAGTTGTTTTGAAAAGCTTTTCATATTTTTCTTTCCAAGTAGATGAAATAAAATAATTTTGAAAACATTGGTGATTGTTATTGAGAATGAATAGACCTAGCCATTACATTTCCAGTATACTTTCCAATTCAGTGAAAACTTGGAATCCATAAAGACACAAGCTTGAAATCCATTCATTTTTGCTTACCATGGTAAACTTTTGAAGTCAATGATCTTCGTTAAGGCAATAATGAATTTACAAAACTTTTGAACTGTTTTGAAGGACCAATTCATGAAGCATTCTCTTAAGGACTTTGTATTTGGAAATTTGATAGATGTTAAGGCCAAGCTAAGAGTCCCAAACACATCAACCCAAAATTCTTTCTTATAACTTGAACTTTCTAAACTCAAATCATCCTTCGCTACACCTTGAGGCAAAATGATTGAAAGAGCTAAGCTTTTGATAACCTCAATATCTTTTAATGGCCATTCTTAATTTGATTGATATCCTTTTTCCGATCTTAAACCATGATGATGAAAATTGCTGCATATGGCCTTCATAAAGTTGAGTTGATACATTCTGTGCATGAGTTGTGAAAAAAAAAAGAAATGAAGAAAAAATGGAAAAAAAAACAAAAGAAGAAAAGAAAAGAAAAAATTGATTGTGAAACCATGCATGAGGGATATTCAAACAATTTCAAAAGCAAAATAAAATTTTCATCTTGAGGATTGGTTTTCAATAGAAGTGTCAATATTTGATATGACAAATGGCCATCTTTCATATTCCTATCACTGAAATGAAATCATCCCTTTGTTACCCCTTTTGAGCTTATTGATTTCTTTTTAAATGAACCGTGACCAAGGATCACCCTCCACATTGGAGAGGCAAATACATTAGAAGAGTTTTTAGAAGCATTCGTGATTCATCTTATGTCAAATGCAAGAAAATGATGCCCTATGACAGGGGGCAAATGTGAGAAGAAGGATATGTGAAGATGGAAATCAATGTGAAAAAAAAAAAAAACAAGAAAATAATATGAAAAAAGTAGATGCAAAAAAAAAGAGGATGGAAGAGAAGAAATGAATGAGAATAAAAGATTAGAAAAGAAAAGAAAATGCTTCGAAGAGTGCGAAAGACAAATGTTCACAATCAAAGAAACGATCCTTGGTTCAATAAACCTTGGAAACACTTATTTTGGGCCTATTTATCCATTCTTTGAAAACCCTAAACCTTGGCCTACGTTACGTGCCTAAAAGTCCATTTTGATCAAATAGGGATGCTTGTATTGAAAAGCTTTTCTTTGAGAAACCATCATCATTATTTGGCTTGGAATGAAATTTGAATTCTCAAATGCATGGTAGAATACTCAACAAAAAAAAAAAGCAAGAAGAAAAAAAAAGAGAATAAGGCTCTAGGATGAAAACCCATGAAAGGGCAATCTAGAGCAAATTTGAAACAACTCAAGGCCATTGTTTGTGACTATGCTAAGGCAATAACAAGAAAGAAGAAAAACCAAGATGAGTGATGCTTTCAGGCAAGACCTTTCGAGAAATGCAAAAACCATCACCTCGAAATTTTGACTCGAGATTTGTATCTTTGGTTTCCTTACCCCGAAATTTGAGCCATCACAGCTAGTCTTGACATTTGTTAAAGTTCACGTATCAAGAAATTAAGAGAATGCTAAAATGGATTGTATTTTGTGAAAGTTACTTTACAAAAGGAATTTTGATTTTCAAGGAATTTGTTTCATTTGTGAGCCTAGATGAAGAGACATTGATCAATAGAACCTTTCTTGATAACCAAAAATCCTTGATGCACCAAATCAGTACATTTATTCAGCTAGACCAAGTTGTGACTCATTTTATTTGTTCTCAATAGTAATCACCAATTTTTAAGAGATTTAAATGTCAATGTTTTTATCTTGGAAAGTTACTATGTGGGGCAATTTTCTATTTTCAAAAAGAAACTTGAGGAAGTGAAAAATGAGAGTTTTGAGATTTTATGGGGGCAAGTTCTTGTTTTAAAGAAATCAAGTGTGGTAAAGGTGTTTTTAAGACTATTCTTGGGGCAATCTTTGGTTGTTACGAGAGCATGAACTTTCGTGAAGATATGAGAAGTGGTGAAGTGTTCTTGTGAATAGTTTGGGATGATTTTGTTTTTTTTTGATTTGGATAGATGAGTTTTAATTTGATAAGAATTGTGGGGCAAGAAGAACACTAAATGAATGATGATGAAGAGGCAATGGAAAGACTGAACGAGTGATGATTGCTAAATTTAAAGAAAGAAGAATTGTGGGGCAAGAAGAAGATTGAATGAATGATGGTGATGGGGCAAATGATTTTAGGATTGCTAAATTTGAAGAAAGAAGAATGATGAGGCAAAGAGAAGATTGAAGGATGACAAATTTTTGAAGAAAGGAATAAGATAGGCTGATGATGTGACTTGGTAAGGCATTGCATTCATGACATGCATGGCATTGCATTCCATTACATGCATTTTGACACAAAAAAAAAAGAGTTTGTTTGTTAAGACAATAAGAAAAAAAAGGGGTTTTGAAAGATTAGATGACTAAAAATTTGGAAAATTAAAAGAGAAAAAAAAGAGAGAAAAAAATCAGAGAATGTGAGAAGGATTAGGAATAAGATGAAAAAAGAGGGGGAATGAAGTTTTGAAACAAAAATGTTAAAATTTTGAAAAGAAAAAGGAAATTAAAAAGGTATGGATATGATGGGATGAAAAAGAGAATTAAAGATTATATGATTGAAAGATATGATGAGATGAGATGGAAAAATGTGATATTTAGATAGAAAATAACAAAAAGAAAAAACTGGAATGATAAGATGATTTAGAAGATAGAATTGAAATGATGAGATAAGATCAGAACCTCCGGGTACAATCTATAAGACCTCCGGGCATGATTCATCAAATCCTCTGGGTACAATCTGTAAGACCTCCGGGCTTGATTCATTAAAACCTCCGGGTACAATCTGTAAGACCTCCGGGCTTGATTCATTAAAACCTCCGGGTACAATCTATAAGACCTCTGGGCATGATTCATTAGGACATCCAGGTATAATCTGTAAGACCTCCGGGCATGATTCGTCAAATCCTCCGGGTACAATCCGTAAAGTTTCAGGGCCTTCCTAGTCGAAGGAGCATTTTAGAGATGAGAAAATTTAAAGTTTCAGGGCCTTCCTAGTCGAAGGAGCATTTTACAGAGGAGAAATTTTAAAGTTTCAGGGCCTTCCTAGTCGAAGGAGCATTTTAGAGATGAGAAAATTTAAAGTTTCAGGGCCTTCCTAGTCGAAGGAGCATTTTACAGAGGAGAAATTTTAAAGTTTCAGGGCCTTCCTAGTCGAAGGAGCATTTAAGAGATGAGAAATTTTAAAGTTTCAAGGCCTTCCTAGTCGAAGGAGCATTTTGGAGATGAGAAATTTAAAGTTTCAGGGCCTTCCTAGTCGAAGGAGCATTTAAGAGATGAGAAATTTTAAAGTTTCAGGGCCTTCCTAGTCGAAGGAGCATTTACGAGATGAGAAAATTTAAAGTTTCAGGGCTTTCCTAGTCGAAGGAGCATTTTGGAGATGAGAAAATTTAAAGTTTCAGGGCCTTCCTAGTCGAAGGAGCACTTTTGAGATGAGAAATTTTTAAAGTTTCAGGGCCTTCCTAGTCGAAGGAGCATTTTTGAGATAAGAAATTTAATAGTTTCAGGGCCTCCCTGGTCGGAGGAGCATTTTCATGATGAAAACCAATTTCTTTTAGAATAAGTAAATATAAAAAAAAAGAAAGAAAAGAAGAAAAGGAAAAAAAAAGAAAAAAAAAGAAAAAAACTTTGAAAAAGGAAAAAATAATAAAATGGACGCGGACAAAATGGATGTCTATGTCTTTGCACAATTACTATTTCATAGCAAGTGTACAAAGAGGGGCAACTGTAGACACCATTTTTGTCCGGTTTTTTTTTTTTTTTTTTTCTTCTTTCAAAACATTTTTAATTAATTAGTTTGTATATATTTTATTATTGATTTTTAAATTTTTTATTTAGATTTAGAAATAAAATTTGGATTTTGATTTTGATTTTTATAGAATAAAATAAAAAAAAAAAGAAAAGAAGGAAATCTAAATTAATTTTGATAGGAAAGTAAAATTAAATGAAACCATTAAAAGATTGGAAATTAATTTGAATTTGGAATTGGTATTAAATTTAAGATTAGATTCTTGAAATATAAAATTTCCTAAAAAAAATTGATTCTAGATTTCCAATTATTACCAAAAATAAAATTAAAAAAAAAAATAAAAAAATATTAAAAAAAGGAAAAAACCTAGGTCTATAAAAGGAGAAGGAAACTAGGGTTTTGGGAAGGAGGAGAGATAAAAAGGGGAAGAGAAAACCCTAGAGGAGGGGAAAGAGGAGCAAAAGGAAAAGAATAAAAAAATAAGGAGATTTTCTCGGTGCTAAAAAAAAAAAGAGAAAACCTAGCTGCCACCTTTCCTATGGATGATCTTCCTTCATGCTTGGTGGCTGCCGTTGGATCGCTTCAACCCAGTCTCGTTGCTGCTGTGTGCCTTCAGTCTTGGCCAGCGTACCAACCCTTGCCCTACTGTGGTGACCTTGCTCTCTTCTCCAGTCTGCTGCCCCATAACCACTGCATCCCAGCTCCTGCATTGTGGCCAATTGCTCCAGCTGCCCACGTTCTGCACCACAAAACCGAAGCAAGCTACTGCTCCCTGAGTTCGTGCGCCTTCTATAGCATAACGCCACACGCTCCTGTCCTTCCCTGTTGCTTGTCCGCACCCTGCCTTGCCTTGGTCATCGTCGTTGCATCTGTTACTTGTGGTCATCGCTGCGGCATCTGTTGTTTGATCGAGACAAGGCCAAAATGACAAGAAAAGAGAGGAAACAAGTGGGTCCGTTTACCAGTGCAGGGTTCCTGGACACTGCACCATAGACTATAGTTAAATAGTTTCTACTGCCCAATCCTGGGTGCCGCGCCTCTAACTGTGTAGCAATACAGAAAAGATGCTGTGAAGTGATTCATGCAAAGGAGCTTCAACACGGTTTGGACACCAAATCAAGGCAAGTTGGAAGAGAAAGAAATAAGGATAAAAACGTGCTGAAGGAAACAAGGTAAGGTTTTTGTCATAAATGATGAATGCACTTGTGTAAAAGTAGTAATGCTACGTGATCATCACTAGCATTTTGTTTTTTAATTGCTATTATTTTATTTATTTAATAGGTTCAAGTTTATTAATAGTTCAGTTTGATTTATATAATTTATTTAAGTAGGTATTTGAGTAAGACAATAGTTTAGGTAATCCAATTGGAAATATAATATAATATTAAGATGATCTGAAAACTTGATAATAAATAATTAATATGAATGAAACGATTTGATTAGGCATGTAGAGTATTTGTTGATATATTGTTTGATTTCACATATTATTTGTTTAGAATTAAATAAAATTTAAAAATAAAATTAAGAATAGAATAAAATTCAGAAAAATTTAATTACGAATTTAATCTTCCGACGATGGAACTCTTAAAGGGACTACACTCAAGTGGTACTTTTAGAGATCTTGAGGTGAAAAAATTCTATCCAAGGCCTCACCAGCTTAATGGAGGGTCTAAATAGGATTTTTGATAACAAATAATTCATATTCATTTTTTAAAAAAATAAATAAATAAAATAAATTTATTATAAAATTACAATAAAAACAATTAGTTATGAAATTAGGAAAGATATTAATGATTATTAATGATATGATAAAAACTATAGTAGTAAAGAATAAAATAAGGAAGAAAATGAGTAAAATAACTAGAGCTAGATATTAAAATGATAATGGAGATGAATATAATTTGCTTCGATGATGAAATATTAAGAGGATTACGCTTAAGTAATTTTCTTAAAGATTCCTAGATGAGAAAGTTCTATTCAAGGCCTCACCAGCTCAATGGAAGGTCCAAATAGGGTCTTCAATAAAAAGTAATTTATATTCATTTTTTTTTAAAAAAAAAAATAAAATATGAATGATTAGTAGATTTTTTATTGAATTAGAAAAAGAATAATTTATAAAAATTAGAAACGATAATTAATAATCCATGATAATAGAAATAATAATGAGTAATAAAATAAGGAATGGAATGAATAAAGATTAGTTATGAAAATTATAATGAAAGTGACCATGAATTACTCCAATGATGAAATATCGAGAGAATTACGCATAAGTGATTTTCTTGAAATTTTCTAGGTGGAAAAATTATTTTCAAAGTCTCACCAGCTTAATGGATGGCCTAGAGATAGTTTTTCAATAATAAGTGATTTTTATTCATTTTTTTTAAATTATAAAATAGGTGATTTTTATCTAAAATTATTATTAAATTAAAATTAAAGCAATTAATTAAGAAGATAAAAAACTTCAATAATTCATGTTAACTATAATAATAAAATAACAATAATAAATAGTAATGAAATAATAAAATGATAAATAGGAGTTATTGAGAATGAATATTGATTGTTCCTATGATGAGATTCCAAGTAGATTTACGCTTAAGTAATGATTTGAAAATCTTTAGGTAAGAAAATTTCTTTTGGGTCTCACCAGCTTAATGGAAGATCTAAAAGGAATTTTTGATAAAAATAATTCATATTCATTTTTTGCATAAAAATAAACAAATAAAATTAAGAATTAATAAATAGTAGAATGGTAAGAATAAATTGGGTAGAAGGAGCCAAAGTTAGGAATTTCTCATAAAATATTAAAATGAATCCGACGACGGAGCCTCTTCAAGCAAGTCGCATAGTACTACTTGAATACTCTTGAGGTGAGAAAGATTTTTGAGTTGTCCCACCAGCTTAATGGAGGACACTTAGAAATATTTTTCAATAATAATTATATCGAGATTAAAGATCAACATAAGCAAATTTAGAAGATGACCTAAAACTAAGTGGTACCATTTTAGGATGGGCGTTGTGAGGGTGCTAATCCTTCCTCACACGTAACCGTACTCCCGAACCCTAGTATCTTTGAACGCAGACCAGGCCTTATCCTTAGTTTGAATAGGTGACCAATCACACCTAGGTAGAATGGTTGGTGGCGACTCCATGTCTTTGTGTCTAGCTATTAGGTTTTCTTTCCAAAACTTAATACGTTATGACAATTACATGGGAAGTCTTCCTACAGTGCTTCCAAAATCAGTATATTCCCGAGACAGCCCAAAGGAAGAGGCAAACGGAATTTTTGAGTTTGACTCAAAGGAGTATGACGGTGGACCAATATGAGGCCAAGTTTATGGCCCTCTCTCGATATGATTCTGACATCTCCCGTAATGAGACTAAAAAGACTTTAAAGTTTATTACGGGATTGAGACCGTCTATCTGAAGTCGACTGGCAGTATTGGACATCACTACTTACCCGGAAGCCTATAGAAAGGCCCAACTAGCGGAGCATGATATAGAACTCACATAGAATGAGTATGGCTCCAAGGGTAAGGACCATGGAAGGAGTCAAGGGAAGAGGCCAGACATGGGGAGACATAAGCATAATCAGACTCCCTTTAAGAGACAGAGGTTTCCTGACACTCAACATCAGCCTACAAGATCCACAGCATTCCATGCCACACCAAAAGCTCAGACTTATGGAGTATGTGGTAGGTTTCATGGGAATAGGCCTTGTTACATGGCGCCTCAGGCTTGTTATCACTGCGAGAAATATGGGCACATGATGAAGGATTGCCCAACACTCACTACCACACCTTCAGCTCCACTGAAACCAGTTAAAGGACAAAGTAGTCAACAGAAGAATGTCACAGACAATGGGAAGAAACAAGTGACATAGGGGCGAGTCTTTGCCTTAGATCAGGAAGCAGCTGACGCTTCCACAAATGTGATCAAGGGTAAACTTCTAATCCATGACTTAGAAGCATTCGTTTTAATTGATTCAGGTTCCACACATTCATTCATATCACCCACATTTGCTAAGAGACTACATATAGAGCCTGAACACTTAGACTACGTATTGCATGTTAGTACTCCTATAAAAGAGTCACAAACAATCGACCTAGTATATAAGAATTGTAAGGTTAAGGTGGGAGGTAGGAATTTAATAGCAGACTTAATTATGTTGAACATGTTAGACTTTGATGTTATTTTACGCATGGATTGGTTAACAGCTAACCGTGCCAATATAGACTGCTATAAAAAGATTGTAACCTTCTCCCTACCTGAACCACTTGTAATACATTTTGAAGGTAAGAAATGAAATATAATTAATATCTTTTGTGAATCTTACTTGTGGAAATGTTATTCTTATGAAGGCTATTTAGCATTCGTTGAAGATGCGAATAAGGACCATCCGACATTGTCTGAAATTCCCATTGTGAAAGACTTTCCACATATCTTTCTGGATGACCTACCAGGGTTACCACTAGAAAGAGAAACTGAGTTTGCCATTGACCTTTTTCTTGGCACTCAGTCAATCTCCAAGCCTCTGTATAGAATGGCATTAGTAGAGTTAGAGGAGTTGATGACTCAGCTTCAGGAACTTTTAGACAAGGGGTTTATACGGCCCAGTGTGTCTCCATGGGGCGTTCTGGTACTATTTGTGAAGAAGAAGGATGGGAGTATGAGGTTATGTGTGGATTACTGGCTATTAAACAAGGCCACTATAAAGAACAAGTACCCGCTACCTAGAATAGATGACGTATTTGATTAGTTGCGAGGTACAGAGGTATTTTCGAAGATTGACTTGAGATCAGGATACCATCAGTTGAGGATCAGAAGTCAAGATATCCCAAAAACAGCCTTTAGAACACGTTACGGCCACTATGAATTCTTAGTGATGCCGTTTGGTTTAACAAACGCACCCGCAGCATTTATGAGTTTGATGAATGAAGTCTTTAAGCCATTTTTGGACAAGTTTGTGATAGTGTTCATCGACGACATCCTAGTGTATTCCAAGTCTCACGATGAGCATGTTCAACACTTACAGATCGTTTTGCAGACACTTAGAGAAAAGAAGTTGTATGCCAAGTTTAGTAAGTGTGAGTTTTGGCTGGAGCAGATTTCCTTCTTGGGTCATATTGTGACAAAGGATGGAGTATCCGTAGACCCGTCCAATGTTGAGGCTGTGGTTAATTGGGAAAGGCCAAAGACCGTCACAAAGATCCGAAGTTTCTTGGGCTTAGCGGGGTACTACAGGAGATTTGTTGAAGGATTCTCTAAGATAGCGGCTCCATTAACACGCCTTACACGCAAGGAAGTCAAGTTCCAATGGACTGATGAGTGTGAACGTAGTTTTCAGGAGTTGAAGCAGAAGTTGACCACGACACCTGTCCTAGTTATCCCGAGTGGATCAGGAGGTTTTACAGTGTATAGTGATGCATCCATTCAGGGTCTAGGTTGTGTGCTAATGCAAAATGGCAGAGTAGTAGCTTATGGTTCTAGACAGCTTAAGGAACATGAAAAGAATTACCCTACTCATGATCTTGAGTTGGTGGCCATAGTGTTTGCATTGAAGATTTGGTGCCACTATCTTTATGGAGAAAAGTTTCAAATATTTACACATCATAAGAGTCTCAAATACTTGTTCTCTCAAAAGGAGTTAAACTTGAGACAAAGGAGATGGATGGAATTGTTGAAAGACTATGATTGTGAAATCTTATACCATCCTGGTAAAGCGAACAAGGTGGCTGATGCTTTGAGTCGGAAGAGCATGGGCTTGGTTTCATACATGATGGTCAAGGAATGGGATTTGATGAAACAGTTTTCCGAGCTGAGTGTGAACGTAAAGCCTTCTGAAGGTTTTCTAATTGCTAGTCTAAGAATCAAACCGAGTATAGTGGAGCAGCTCAGACGAGCACAGAGAGAAGATTCTAGATTAGTGGAGATGGTTAATTAAGCAGGACAAAATGAAAATTCGGAGTATAAAGTAGGCGAAGATGGATTACTAAGGTTTAGAAGTCAAATATGTGTCCTTAGTGACGATAACTTGAGGAAGCAAATTTTGGATGAAGCTCACAGTTCTAAGTACACCATGCATCCGGGAAGTACAAAGATGTATCAGAATTTATGCCGAGTGTATTGGTGGTCAGGGATGAAGAAAGATATAGCTGAGTTTGTATCCAGGTGCTTAGTTTGTCAACAAGTGAAGGTCGAACACCAAAGGCCAGCATGATTACTTAAGCCTTTGGAAATTCCAACATGGAAGTGGGAACATATCACCATGGATTTCATCATGGGATTGCCGAGAACCAGAAGGAATCATGATGCGATTTGGGTGATAGTAGATCGATTAACTAAGTCGGCTTATTTTCTTGCCATGAAATCTACTGATCCCTTAAGTGCATTGGCAGACCTTTATGTGAGAGAAATAGTTCTATTACATGGCGTTCTAGCAAGTATTACTTCAGATAGAGACTCAAGATTTACGTCTCGATTTTGGGAACACTTTCAAGAAGCTTTGGGGTCACAACTCAATTTCAGTACTGCCTTCCATCCTCAGACTGATGGACAATCTGAGAGGACTATACAGACCCTGGAAGATATGTTGAGGGCATGTACTATTGATTTTAGAGGCTCATGGGATGACCACTTACCCTTAGCAGAATTTGCCTACAACAATAGTTATCATGCTAGTATTGGAATGGCACCATATGAAGCATTGTATGGACGGAGATGTCGATCTCCAATCGGTTGGGAAGAAGTGGGTGATAGAAAGTTGTTTACTCCTGAGCTTGTTGAGCGAGCTTCAGAAGATGTTAGATTAATATGTGAGAGACTCCGAACAGCTCAAAGTCGACAAAAAAGTTACGCAAACACTCGGAGGAGAGAATTGGAATTTGAAGTGGGGGATAGTGTATTCTTGAAGGTCTCTCCATCAAAGGGTATCATGAGGTTTGGCACGAAAGGAAAGTTAAGTCCTCGATTTATTGGTCCATTCGAGATTTTAGAGAGGGTTAGAGACGTTGCATATCGATTAGCCTTACCGCCACAACTATCGAGTGTGCATAATGTCTTCCACATATCCATGTTAAGGAAATACTATCCGGATCCCTCTCACGTGATAGCATATGAACCACTTGAGATTAGAGAGGACTTAAGTTATGTAGAGAGGCCAATCAGAATTGTAGATAAAAAGGAGAAAGTGTTGAGATCAAAACTATTCCTCTGGTAAAGGTTCTTTGGCAGCATCACTCATCTGAAGAAGCTACTTGGGAACTTGAAGCTTAATGAAGGAGAAGTACCCACCTATTCCAACCCGACATGGAAAATTTGGAGGACCAAATTTCATAAGGTGGGTAGAATGTAATAACCGAAAAATTCTTACATATTAAATTAATTGTTATTATTTAGCACAATTTTATAACTAATAAAAATAATTTAAATAATTACATAGGGACATGTAGACGTGTGGACCTCTCGGCACAACTTAATAGTCCCGGAGATAAGAGATCTTGTCTACTTCGAGCTCGGGCGACAAGCTAAGCCTATGAATTTTGGTTAAACCTTGTGTAAATCAACTAAGTTCATAAAGTTGATTTTAATGTATTTTAATTAGTTAAATTCGGAAATAATAGAATTATTTAATCTAAATGTGAGTCTTGGGTGTAGTTACATATTATACATCATATATATATATAAATAAGTATTGTGTACACATATATAATAAAACAAAAAAATAAAATAAAATATTACAAGTTACAATAAGTACAAGCATAATATAAAATATACTTATATAAAATAATAAATAAAAAAATAATAATGATAATTGAGAAACCGATTGGCTTCTTGAAGAAGCCAATCGGCTTCCAGCTTTATCCCACTCACGTGGGATTCAAACTAAAAACAAAAGAATAAAGAATAAAGAATGAAAAGGGAGAATGGGAAAGAAATACAAGGAGGTCGACGAAAGTGAAGAAAATTGGAGAGATTGGAGCTTTGGCTCTTAACGGAAACAGAAACAAGGAAAGGAAGGGGGTTGTTCGGCAATTTGGGAAAGGAAAAAAGGAAAGGCTGTCTGGCAATTTAGAGAAAGGAAAGAAAAGAATGGTTGGCGCCAGAGAGGGGGAGAAGAGAAGGAAAAATGTGGGCTAAATCAGGACCAGAATTTTTTGATCTTGGTAGCGATCTAGGCTGCAGAATAGAGGGGTTCAAAACAAGGAAGTTTAAGGTGTGAAGAGGGAGAGGGGCTGGAAACAAAAAAACGCAAAAACAAGGGAATAAAAGGAACAAAAATAGGGGTTGTTTGGAGAAATTCAATAGCAAGAAAAATAGAAGAAAAGCTTGGTGTAAGTTTAAAGGTAAAAGGCTTTTCTTTTGTGTAAGCTTAATGTAAATGAAATTGTTTAATAAATTGGAAATAGGACATGATGATAGGCGGCTGGAAATTTGAAGGATAATGATGTATATATGGGGTTAAGAATAAGATATATATATGTATGTATGTATGTATATATATATAATTGTATATTTTTGTCGATGTATGCAACTAACGAATAGTTGTAGTAATGAGCCTATCATGTGTGATATGGATATTAATATTGAAATATAGATGGTGTAGGTTCTTGGTGGGAGCCTTGAATAAATATATAACAAGGAAGAGCTAGAGTTGGGAGACTCTCAAAGGTAAAGGCTTTAAGTAAATGAAATAAATTATAAGGATGTAGTATAAATAAATATTTAAGTAAGATATAGTTTGAAAATATACTACGAATAATTATTAAATGGGCTTTGTGCATTTAAATTATAGAGAAAGCTTCCGAGGAGGTGGAGTTGAACAATTGGCTTAAGAGTGCAAAGTGATATTATATAGGTAAGGGAATATACGGTAAATGTTTATTAGTCTGCTATGTTGTGTATGTCCAAATTTCTGTTATTTAATACTTATTGATTTAAATGCATTCTTGGTTGAATTTCATACGTATTGAGCTGAGTTGAAGTACAAATGGTCTTGAATTTGAACTGTGTTGGAATTGTGGATAAAAATACTGTTGGTTGGCGTTTTATGCAGGTTGTTTGGTTGTGGATTATGATGCTTGGTAGTGTTCTACCTATGCCGTCACAATGCCGAAATTTCGTTAGAAATTATTAAATAGATTTTCGGCGTTGGTTTAAATTTTTATTATGTCTTTAAAACCTCATATACCTTAAGCACTATTACTGATCCTCGAGATAATGTTTTATTTTTAATATGTTTTGTACGATGAGGTTATCAAATTGAGAGGGTTTTAATACGATTCATGCCTTCCCCTACTCAAGATACATTGTAAAAGTATTCTTGCATGAATTTTAGCGTAAGAGACAGGGGACACATGGAATTGCCTGTGTGGCACTTAACTCGCCCGTATGGTGTTTACTAAGCCTGTGTGGCACTCGCCTTGGGTTTATTAAGTCTGCGTGGCATTCGCCTGTGTGACGTTTAAATTATGCCTATGTGGCATTTAGTAAGCCTGTGTGGCAATTATCGTGAAATATCCTGGATTGCTTTGTGATCTTCCAGGTCCTGGATTGCTTTGTGATCTTCCAGGCGTCCGAAAAATAGTCATGACTTGTACCTCAGCTACTAGATGATCATTGGTGCTAAGATGATTCATGATCATGGATAGAATCTTGGTTCGAAACGGTAACCACTGCTAGCTACAGTGGACACTTTCATAGAAAGCTTTCGGTTATTTCCAAAGATCCCGGTTACATTACGATACCTTATTAAAGAAATCCTGTCTCTTGGAAATACTTTGATTGTGTATTTCGATTTTATAAATGCGTGAGTGCAAGTGTTTTTATAGCTTATAGAACAATGATTTGTCAACTTGCATTTTTTGGTAAGACACACTTAAGCATGAGTTTTGACGCACTTATTCACGCATACATATGCACGAACATAGTAGAACATCTAATATCACTTAGCGTATGTTTTCTTACTAGGCTTTCCCCAAAGCTCACCCCCTTCCACCTCAGATTATTTCAGGTAGACTCGGCACGAGCTTGGTGCATTGAGAGTCATTTTGTTGAGCTGCAGAAAGTTGTATTTTGAGCCAAGGTATAATCCTTTATTCTTTTGTTTATATCCCAGACTAAAGTCTTTTGTGTACACAGTGAATAGGATTTGGGATGTAAGTACTAGGAGATATCGAGTTTGTAAACATACTGTGATTCGTAGTTAAGTTGTAATCTCGATATGTTTATATATTGAATCAATGGATGTTAAGTAATTCAGTAGTTATCTTGAGATTTGGAATTGCTACAGGTTGAAAATGATGATGTACTTAGTATGGGGATAGATAATCAGCTAAAATAAGGGCGGAATGTTTCAGTGTCGTTTTCGACGTGTCTTACGAGAAGACTATAAAGGGACCTTAGACAACTAGTCTTAAATAAATATAAGAGTAAGACTACTCATAAGGTTTTTAGCTACACTGAGAGAGTGACAAACATAGGAAGTGAAGGAAAAAGTTAGCCCGAAAATCCGGCTTCCGAGGGCGTTATATAGATAATCTTTTAAAAAAAGAGAGATAAATTCACCCTTCGATCGTACTTCACAGCGAGTGATTCTTACAGAAATAATGAATCACACTTATGACAATTCTTGGGTTAAACACCCAATACCCATCCTTTGAATGATAAAGAATAAAATCTCTTTGTCTCACTTTTGATGTATAATGAAAAAATATTGTATTTTTATCTCCTTTTTTTAACCAAAGGACTCTTGACTTTTATCTCCACTAGGACTTTTCTTCCTTTTAGCATATCCCGCAATTCTCAGATATCCTCATTTCTTTCCTCAATTTCTTATGGCTTTAAATTCCCATTATTCTTGAGATTATCTTACTTCTCAATCTTTCCTTCAATAGCCAATTTTCACATCCATATCTGTAAGAACATCACAATTCCACCTTTTCAAAAAGAATTTCAACTCACTCATTTTTCTCGTCAAACAAAATCTAGCTTTGCCTCTAAACCTCATTTTATCTTATTCCCTCTTTACTTCCTCTATAAATCCTTTCTTCAAAATCCAACAATTTAGAAATTCAAAAGGCCTAGGCCTCTAATTCACTAATTTAAACATTAAAAGTAAAGGAGCAGGATCAGAAAGATCTCACTAGTCCTCTCTAACAAAAATCTCAAAATTGATTGAGCCATTCTAATGATACCAAAAATCCATCTAGACGGTTCTCTTTGTTCTTGACTCTAATCCATGTAAATTTCTTGTCTTTAAGAGGTAGACTGAAAGTTAATTAGCAAAGATGAAATCATTAAAAATCTGCAACCGCAAATCCATTACTACTACAATCTTTCTTTCCCTTATGGATTTGACAATCTTAAAGTCTCCAGCCATACACCAATTTGCTGCCTACCATATTCATCCTATTAACAATTTTTAACCACAAACCTTTCTTTGCACCCACATCACAAGGCACATAGATGTTACATACCACACAATCAAAATTAATATTCACCCACCTATCTTTCACAAAAATCATGTTACTTTGAATTGAGTTCGACTCATTTGAAAGGCAAATTTTATTCTAAATTATTAATAAACCACCCTAATTCCGAGCTGTCGTTGCAAAGACTTAGTCAAAATTTTCTTTAGACCATATTCTTTGTATCATCACATCTGTAATTTTCCCAATTTCATTTCTCGCATTAGTAACATATCGATCTTCTAATCTCTCACCAAAGCCTTTATCACTCCACCTTTAATCGAACTACCCATCCTACTAACATTCCATGATAATATTCTCATGTTTTTAACCTCAATTCACTAATACACACCTGAACCACAACCCTGTAAAACTTTCTAACAAGCTTCAACCATGCTTGAAACTTTAACACAAGCTTCACCCCTTGTCTTTTATCTTTTTTAGTGCACTTACAACTATATGATTCCCACAACTTGCCATCATTCCTAGAAGCTCTCTAATCTCCCATGTTGAAGTCACCTTCTCCTCACATAGAATATTTTTTCTATTCTAAAAATCTCCATTAGACAACGATGCTTTTTCTATTTTATCGTTACTTCATTCGATGTGCTATCCCTTTGCCTCTTCCTTAATTTTTTCCCTCTTTTCTTCCTTCTACCATTAGCTTTTAGCAGTAAAGTCTCCTCAATCCCCCAATCTTCTTATTTTTGTTTCTCTTTTTCTGTTTGAAATAATGCCCCATTAAACTATTATCATCTGACAGACCATACCTCAAATACATGGTATCACCATTTCCATAGTCAGACCTATTTTTTCTTTGACTACCCACTAAAATAGGCGATTAGGTTTTATTCTCTTACCCCAGCCTAACCTTGCTATAGGCTTTTGGCCTTGTTTCATTATGTTTTTCTATCTTCAGATCAAGATTAAATATCATTTCATGGTCCACTCTTTCTTTGACCTTGTTACCCTCTCAATTCATAATTGTTTCAACCCATAAGAATCTACCACTTCATCATCCTCTATTCTCTCTTCAGAAAATTCAATTTCAATTATATTCTTATATGTGAGCACACAATCTCTATTCTCAATGCTCTTACATGTTTTTTTCAGTCTCTGTGCCCAACTCCTCCACTGTTTCATTAACTATTTGCTCCTCGTATTCTCATTCTTTAGCTTATCACAACTATTCATCCTTTTTTGTTCTTTTGTCAAGTAAACCATCTTCAGAATTAAGCTCATTTAGATCTAAGTCACTGTTGATCATATTGATTTCTTTTTCATTCTTACAAAAATAATGGAATAAAGAGCCAAAATCTTCTCCAACCTCCATAACTCTAAGTAAACTTTATCATTACACTTCAATCAAATATATCATCAATTGAGTTTTCTTTATCAACCATGTCTTCAATAGCTCCTCAACTAAAATCCTTAAATTGCAATGTTTTACTATCCATATTCAATAACTCTCCCCAAATATTGGCTACAATCTTAAAAGTGGTGTTACGGTCTCAGAGGGAGTCATGAATCCCACATTGACAATGTACTAGAGTTGAATCCTATATTTAAGTGTTCACATCACCCTTTAACTGTGAAGAGCCTTTTGAGAAAAAGGACAAAACTATAAGGTACAATGAGCCAAAGTGGATAATACGTTGTGTTTAGGTATGGATCATGACGGTATTAGAATTGGCTTTGGAGGTACTAACAATGTGCCACTAAGGATAGTAGGTCCTCAAGTGAGCAAGGGAGGATGCCACTATGCTTGATGGAGCCATGAATCCCACATCGGTTGATTACTAAAGTGTGGTCTTAGATTTAAGTGTTCACAACACCCTTCAACTGTGAGGCACCTTTTGAGAAAAATGACAAAATCATAAGGTCCAATAAACCAAAGCAGACAATGCCTTCAATTGGGTGTGGACCGTGACACAGAGGCAGTCCCAAAACTATAAATCAAGTCACTTTAAAATTTTGTTTAAAACTCTCGAACCACATCTCACTCTTGACAATCCATTTTGTTAACTAGAACCATTCTTCCTTCCTCATTGCATCCATCTCCATATCTTCAAATTCAAAAAGAAATTGTTGCACAGAATCATATTATTCCTTTGCTACACACACCAAACACTTCTTCAGGTTTTTATCCATGTCATCCTCTGCAACTCCAAAATCAGATATAAAAAGAAGAAGAAAGATATATTCTACCTATCAAGTTGCTATCGAAAAAATAAAACATATTGAGAGAAGTCGGGTTTTAAATAATGGATGGAATTTCACCTTAAACATAAAATTAAATCCCTCCAAAAGCTTACCTACTAACCTTTTGTTTGTTGAGTACTATGTGCGTTAATACTATGTTTATAAGTAAAGTTTTAATTTTTTTTCTTTGTGAAAGCCACAAGGTGTTCTCATACCACATTGGACATGAGATTAATTCTCGGTGCTGGCCCAAAGAAATTTTACTTGGAATTTCTCACTACAGATCATCCACACTCAAGAACTAATTAGTTGGACCACTAAACCAATCCTTAAATTATGAATAGATACAAATTTTAAATTATTCATGTTATGGCATTTTTCTTTTAGTAAGTACATATAGTTCACCTAAATTATAGTGAAATGTTAATGGACACTTGAAAAAAAATGTAAAAACAAGAATGTTTTAAATAGTATAATAAGTTAACCCATATTCGATTCTAATCCAACAAAAGAAAATCTTGAATCTCTGAACTGGTAAAACTACTACCAACAAACAAATAATTCAAGAAATTTCCATTCTCATTACTTATAGAGATTGTAAAAATCATATATAAAAAAGGTGAAGAAACATGATATTGTACCTGTTAACTTGTTACCAAAAAGAGCAAGGAGATTGAGAGAAGTCAGGTTTCCAATAATTGATGGAATTTCACCTGAAACATAAAATTAAATCCCTCCAAAAGTTAAGTACTTTCCCACCTATTGACCCTCTCTTTGTTGAGCACTATATGCATTAATACTGTGTTTAAAAAATAAAGTCTTAATTTTTAATTGTTATGAAATTCTAACATAAAAATTGAAATGTAATAGGAAAAATTAGAATTATGAAAAGATGTAAAATTTCAACTAATCTCGTTATGACGTTGTTTTAGTTAATTACATATATTTTACCAAAATTCTAGTGAGATGTTGATTGGTACCTAAAAAATGTACAATTTCTAACTTGAACATTTTAAATAGTATAACATTTTAAACTATATTTAGTTCTAATCCAATAAAAAAAATCATTAATCTTTGAAATGGTTAAACTACTATCATCAAATATATATAATAAGAGTTTTTTTTCTTATTTTTCTTATTTCTTGATTTAGTTATTTTTTCATTCTCTTTTCCTAAACATTACAAGAAATAGAAAAATAAAGGGAAGCATGCCTGAAATTTTTTAAAACAAAGAGGAGTATGTGAAATTGAAACTTGGCGATCAAGCAAAATCCAAAAAGAAAGTTTTGAAATCAATTTGAAAATTTAAAGAAAAAATAGGAAAATCAAGACAAAATTCAAGCAAATTTTAAAGTCAGAACGAGGTCTAAGATCCAATCCTTGACTTTTCAAAATCTTTCCAAAATTTGTTTTTTTGTTTTAATAATCACTGCAACCAAACGGAAAAGTTTAAGGCTGAGAGGAATATAGCAAGAAATTCCTATATTCCAAAAACCAAACGAATATAAATGATTTTCTGGGTCCGAGGAGTTTTGACATCATCGACTCAGATTCCTTCAACACAGAGACTACCTAGCCAAACAAGCCAAAAAATACACAAATATAAATTCGTACATGGTAGAAACTCATAAGAACCACCAAAACAAAACCAACACCAGAAAATCGCATTCAAAGAAGAAATCAAATTGGTTTTGGACGATGAAAATTTCTCAAGGCAGGTGGGGTTTTGAGTTTGTCTTAGGTCTGGAGACATAGGTTGGGTTTTAGGAGATTTAGACTTCGGAAAGGGTATTAGAAAGATAAGAGGAATCTAAGGAAGGCTTTTGGTGATCAAGCGACGGTGGTGCATGGTGTTTCGCTGTGACAACCGATAATCAATTATATGATATTAGAAGTATATGATTAGTAAAATTTATCAAGGAAATGTGATTTAACAAACTACATGGATGAATTAAGCGAATGGTATAGTTTGGTGATTTTAAGAATCACCATTAATTTAGGGTTAGAAAAATTAAGCAATGATTTACCAAAGAATTTAATATTATAAATTATATGATTGATTAAGAGAAATCTAGCATGTAAGGTAATGTTATGGACTAATTGCAGAATTAATTATAAAGTCAATTTAAAAATTTAAATAATAAGAATAATAATAATAATAAATAAATGATATTATATAATAATAATAATAATAATAATAATAAAATAGTAATAATAATCAACAAGCTTCCTTAAAAAACTTGTCAAGCCACCAAATCACGTCTGCTTTGAAGCAGACGTAAAGGCAACAAAAAATATATTTATATATATATATATATATATATATATATATATATATATATATATATCACGTCTGCTTTAAAGCAGACTAAAGACAACAAATATATATATATATATATGATAAGACATATAATAATAATATAACAAGAAGGCTTCTTGAAAAAGCCATAGACGCCACCTACCCTCACTAAATTTGGCAACATTTTCCGCACCAAACCAGAACCAGCAGTGGACGGCATGTTGAACTGCTGGTAATGTGGGAAAGAACCGACTAAACGTGAGAGAAAAAGAGAGCAACAGTGGAAGGAAACATGGGATCGAGAGATAAGAAGAAGAGATTGAGCAGTGGAGAAAAGAGAAAGATCAAGAAACTACAACAAAGGGAGGAGTCGAGAAAGAAAAAGGGGTTGCAGCCAATAGGTGAAAAAGAGAAAAGAAAAGAAAATGCTACAGTAGAGAAGAAATCGGTTAGCAGATGAGAGGAAGTCATTTTGTTCCTCGGTTGTGGTTTAGATCGAGAGTTAAATCAAGAGTATGAAGCTGCATTTTGGGCATTAATCAGAGAGAAGGAGACTTTGGGTAGAAGATGTGAGCTGCATTTGAGGGAAAAGAAGAGGACAGAACTGAAGCAGATAAATCCCAAAGTTACGTGCTGAAGTTGTCAACATTTTCAAGGGAGAATTGAAGTTCCCTTCTAGTTTCTTTTTTTGGTCAGAAATTGAGCATGAAGAAGCATCAGGCATGGCTTAAAGAAAGGGTGTTACCTTTGGTATTTGAGGCAGAAAAACTTGGTGTAACACCTTACCTTTCTCGGCTGATGAGTGTTGAAACAAATGAAAGCTTCATTTTCGGATCCTTGAGCAGAACAAGGGCATGAGGAATGATCAAAGTTGAAGGGGAAAACAAGAAGGAAATTTGCAAGGAAAGGAGAAGGATCGTAGGGGCTGTCAAGCCCATAATCCCCTGCATGTGATTCATCTCTAAGTTGCTGTTCTAGGTGTGCCATTCGGCTAGAACAACAACAAATGAGGGAAAATGATACTAAATCTTCAAATGAGGGCCTGCTTTGAGAGTGAAAGGTGGGAGTCTTTGAGGGGCTATTGAAAGGCAGGGGAGCTGAGGTTTTGACAGGGAATGTGGCAGCCAAAATGTTGCCCCTTGTTGAGTTATTTTGGTGCTGAATGAGGTGGCATACAGGGGAGTTTAAGTGCCATTTAAAAAGGCTGTTTGGGGCGTTGAGACTAGCAAAATACAAAAGCTTTTGCTGCTGTTTAAGTGGCGTTCCAACATGTTTTCAATAGCCTTGGAAGATTGCAAATGAGTAAAACGAAAAAGATGAGGTCGGTTTTGAAGGTAAGGATTATGTTTAAGCAATATAATTGTATAATTGTGTTTATGCAATTTTATATATATATATATATATATATATATATATATTATGTTTGGATTATGCATGATTTAAATTAAGCTTAAGTTAGCAAAGAATTCAGGAAATAAACAATGATGATTTAAAGCCTAAGAATATATATGTGAACATGCACGATATTGATATAATGAAAATGAAAGTTATGCGTTCATATAATTAGGTGTGACGATTACAAGGATAATATTGCAAATACATACATGGTATAAGTGAAACATATAATGTGTAAAATCTGAATTTTATTATACTGTATGCCATATGTGTACATTATTGATAGTGGAAATAAAAATTTTGTGAAATTAAATCGAATGTGAATTTTCACTTTCCAATCTAAGTGATGATTTATAGTGTAGTGTATAAAGAAAGAGAAACAAATATTAAAGAGCAACAAGAAATTTTAACAAGGAATATATGAGATTTAATCTTGATAAAAGATCAAGATAGTATATATATAAGGTATGAAAGCATTAAATGAGATGAGATAAAATTAATCAATGTGGCTAACATTGGCGTGGAGAAGAAGGACAAGAGAATTAAGGGCTAGAAGACAAAACAAAGAAAAGGATGGGGAGTTAGCCAATCAACGTTGGCTGGAGGAGACATGGGCGAAGAGAAGAGCAGAAAAGGAAATAGAAAAGTCCAGGAAAGGGGCGCAGTGGACTTCTCGCTGGTTGCTTTATTTGACAAAGGAGACTAAGCATTTATTAGCAAGAGGAGTAAGCCAATAAGAGTGACTGGCAGAGGCGTGGACTAGGAGAAGAAGAGGAAAAAGAAAGAAAATTTTCAATACATGCAGGGAATTTTCTTCTTACCGTAGTCCACTAGCTGCAGTTTTTCCACAAAATTTAATGCATGAAATGATGAGGAAAACAGGATAAGGAAACAAGTGTTAGATTTAAGTAAAACGGAACGGCTATATAAGAGGGGTTCATGAGAAAAAAATTGATGGATGCAACTTCATCTTCCTCAAAAGTATTCTCGCCCATTCTGTTTGCTACAAAGATTACCTTGTTCTTCCGTTCCTTTCATAGCCATAGAGTTTTATCCTTCTATCAGTAAACCTTTTCCTCACCATTGAAGAGCTAAGGAACAAGCAAACTAAAGCTAAGAAAGACAAGAAAACATTCTGTTGTTGGAGGAGTAACTTGGTAAAGGTGAGTTTCATAGTTTTACAGTTCTCTTGATATTTAATCATAGATATAGCCTGGTTATAATTGAATATGGTTAAATATATAAGAAAATAGATGAAAAAATAACCAAGAATGAGTAAGAAAACACGACGAGCGAGTAGAAAATTGCTAGTCAAAATGGGTGAGTACTCGCCCAAAGGATGAGACGAGGTTAGGAAATGCTTATGTGAGTTCGCCAGTATTGTGGTCCGGGAGGGCGAGGACAAATGATCGCCAAAAGGCGAGAATGGCGATAACAGTGATCGCCCATGTAAAAGTTGATGATCGCCAGTGGGGCGAGTAGGAGAAAAAGAGGTCGCAACCGTAATCCAATACATGGGCGAACTCCCATGAATAATCCGCTAATGGACAGCGAGCTATGTTGGGCGAATGGCGAACTGAGTCTCGCCAAAGTGCCATATTATTAGGAAAAATATAAATCCTTTTTGGAAAATATTTATAATTTAAATAATGCTTTTGCAGAAGGGAATTGCGGAAGGCGGGCGAGAAGCAAGGCTGTATCAGACGAGGTAAGGAAGTAGTATGTGATACAAATGCATGTCCTGTGGAGTAAAAATGTTAAGAAATATTAGAAATTGTTTTATTTTCTGACATGCATCGGTTGATAAACTGTTTTTGGTTTCGGGCGAGCTACAAGCCGCCATAAGTTGTTTTGTTGGGCGAATTGATTAAGGCGGGCGATTAGTTTGTTCTAGGCAGAAACTCGAGCGAGCCAATGGCGAGCTCTCTGTTATGAGAACTGGGCGAGTGCCCTTGTTTTAAAAAGAAATCCGGGTAAGCCATAGTCGGGCGAACCCTTATTAATGAGATTGGGCGGGTAACCCTTGTTTTAAGTATAAGGCGGGCGAACTGTTATTAGCCAGCCATATTTTTGTCTTGAAAAGCTATGAGGCGGGCGACTATAAATTGCCGCCTTGGCGAATTGACTAGGGGGCGAACTGATTTAAGAATAATTTTCTCAAACGGAAATTAAATAAATAAATAAATAAAAATTTGAATTAATTTTATTATTTTTGAAAATAGAAAATATCAAATTCTTGGGCGAGTAGACTCTCGGGCGAGTAGTTCCTTGGGCGAATTGGCTAATGGGCGAGCTGACCCTGGGCGAACTAGCCGTGGGCGAATCAGCTCCAAAAGTGTTTTTCTCTCATAGAAAATGTTGAAATTGAGGGTTGTTTTTACTAGTTATAAACCCTTTTGGAAACTAAATCATTTTATGGAAATGATACATATGATAACTTGATTTTGAGACATTAGGCCATGAGTTCATGTATTATCACTCATATACTTTGCGTGACCCATCTAGGGCGATGGCTCGGGTCAAAGAGACCAACGAGTGCACCCTAGGGCGTCACAGGGCTGATGGACCTGCCAAGTCTTCAGCGGTCTCGAGGTCACTTGGCAAGTGGACCCGAGGACCACCTACAGATTATGGCCATACATCTAGATGAGATAGCCGTGAGGGGCGATGGCCTACGGGTGCACCCCAAAAGCGGATGATTTGTGTTCTTTGCATGATTTAAATTGTTGCTAGTCTCAATTAATGATTTATGAAAGGATCTGGTGAATCCTGTTTCATGTTAACTATATTTATTCTTAATGAGTTTGATCATTAGGACAATTAAATGGTTTTGAGATTATAGTTTTTATTTTATAATGCAGCATACACCTTCTTTACTGAGCACATTGTCGCTCACTCCTTATTTTTCCACTCCACAGATAACTGATTTGAACTAAGAGACTTACCTTCCTGAGATTGGATATCGAAGGTATGTTGTGTTCTTTTATATATTCAGTAAAGTTGTACAGTACTACTTTCAATATAAGGGAATGTATATACATTTTGAGAAAATAATTTAATTATTCTTAGTAAAGTGATAGGAGTTGATAAGCATCACTGACAGCCCAACCGGTAGTAAGTGTAAGATATAAGTGAGTAATATGTTATATAATGGAAATTGGGATGTTACAGATTTAATGGTATCAGAGCAGGGTTGGTCGGATGTCTAGTGATGCTTTAAGTAAATGGTAGTATACATTCCCTGTAGTACTGTATAAACTGAATATATAATTGATGTATTAATGATAAGTGATAAATGATTTCTGTGGTACAGATATGAGTGGAAGGAGGAGGATGCGCTCAGTGAGAGGCATAGGCCGAGGTAGGGCGGCACAGACTCCGGAACCACAGACACCGGAACCTGCCCCAAGACCTCCACGTCCTATACAAGCTAGAGAGCATTGATAATCGTGTAACTCAGGTGGAGAGGTTAATAGCAGATTTTATGCTATGTATCAGGCAGATAGAGCCGCTGATAGGGCAGAGAGGGAGAGAGCTACAGCTCCTGCAGCCCCAGTAGAGGCACCAACACCGCCACAGCCGGCACCAGTTGTGCCTGAGCCTGAGCCTGTTCCACCACCAGCACCTAGCCACCGATAGCTCCACCACAGCCACTGATTCAGCAGCCACGAAATGCAGAGTCATATTGTAATGTGGCATTGGTGAAATCATTTAAGAAGTTGGATCCACCTAAGTTTAAGGGTACTAGGGATCCATTGGTGGCAGAGCAGTGGATTATAGAGATTGATAGATTACTCGAGATTATGAGATGTTCAGAGACAGAGAAAGTAGGCCTAGCTGTGTTCCAGCTGGCAGATGATGCGAGACATTGGTGGAAGGCCACCCAGACGGTATTATTTGCTCAGCATCAGGATCTGTCATGGGATATGTTTGTGGAAGCTTTTAGAAGGCAATATATTCCTGACACTGCTCAAGATAAATTACAGCAGGAATTCATGGATTTAGTACAGGGTAGTATGTCGTGAATGAGTATGAGGCCAAATTTACTACCTTGAGCCGTTTTGATCCACAGACTAGTGCAATACCCGGTATAAGATTTCGAGATTTAGAGCGGGTTTGAGGCCATCCATCAGAGTAAAGCTAGCCCCATTTGTTATACAGACTTATGATGAGATAGTTCAACGGGCTCAGCTATGTGAGGGACTATGAGCAGTTCCAGCCCGATTTCAGTAGCAAGAGTAAAGGCAAAGCAAAAGGAAAGGCTAAGAGGTTTATGGAGGATAGACCAGGTAGAGAGCAGTTTAAGAAGACCAGATCTTCGGGCATACGATTTCAGAGGGCAGATTTGATAGACCAGCAGTTTCTACCCCTGCTAGTGGCCCCACTACCACTCAGAGAAGTGTTGCGCCCTTATGTAGACATTGTGGAAGGTCGCATGGATCGCGCCCTTGTCCTGTAATGACTGGGGTATGTTTTAGATGTGGACAGGCGGGGCATTTTATTAAGGATTGCCCGATGCTCAGAGAGTCAACTGCTTCTACTAGACCTACTACATTACCTCAAATAGCGGCCCCAGCAGCTCAGAATGCACCAGAGAAAGCGACACCCTCACAGCCAAGGCGAGTGACAGCAGCAGAAAAGGGTAAGAAGGTTGTGACTCAGGGTCGGGTGTACGCGTTGGATCAGGAGACTGCCGACGCCTCTATCGATGTGATTAAAGGTAAAATTTATCTTTTTGATATTCCCGTAATTGCCTTAATTGACCCGGGTTCTTCTCATTCATTCTTATCGCCTGCATATGCCAACAGGACCCCAGTAGAGCCGGAGTTGTTAGAATATACATTGTGAGTGAAAACTCCTTTTAATAATTTCCAGAGGACGGATGTTATATATAGGGGTTGTAAATTGACTATAGGAGAGAAGGTTGTGACAGCTAACCTAATTTTGTTGGATATATATGATTTTGATATCATTTTAGGTATGGATTGGTTGGCTGCAAATCATGTTAGTTTGGACTGTAATACTAAGTTTATTACCTTCTCTTATCCCGAAAAGTACATTGTAAAGTTATTGTAAATTAATAAAAAAGTATGTGAATTATGTTATGAGATGACGTGTGTACTGAATTTGTGGTTGTGTATGAATGTTTATGAAGGATATATTGCTAGTGTGGAGGATGTTGAGAGGAAGCATCCAAAGATCCAAGAGATTCCTGTGGTTAAGGACTTCTCGGATGTATTTCCAGAGGATTTACCTGGGTTACCACCAGATCGAGAGACGGAGTTTATGATCGAGTTGGTACCCGGTACAGAGCCGATTTCTAGACCCCCATATAGGATGGCACTGACAGAGTTAGATGAGCTCAAGAAGCAGCTCCAAGAACTATTAGATAAGGGATTTATATGTCCCAGTGTGTCACCGTGGGGAGCTCCAGTATTATTTGTTCGGAAGAAGGATGGTAGCCTCCGGTTGTGTATTGATTATCGGATGTTGAATCGGGCTACCGTTAAGAATAAGTATCCACTACCTCGGATTGATGATTTGTTTGATCAGCTCAGGGGTGCACAGGTGTTTTCCAAGATAGACCTTCGATCAAGCTATCACCAGTTGAAGATTAAGGAGTCGGATGTGCATAAGACAGCCTTTCGAACTCGCTATGGCCACTATGAGTTCCTAGTGATGCCTTTTGGACTGACAAATGCCCCTGCAGCTTTTATGAGTTTGATGAATGAGGTATTTCATTCATTTTTGGACAAGTTTGTCATAGTATTTATTGTTGACATATTGATTTACTCTAAGACTCCAGAGGAGCATGAGCAACATTTGCAATTGTTTTACAGACCCTCAGAGAGCGAAAGTTGTACGCTAAGCTTAGTAAGTGCGAGTTCTGGCTTGACCATATTATATTTCTCGGACATGTAGTATCGAGAGACGGGGTATCAGTTGATCCGTCCAAGATAGAGGCCATTGTTCAGTGGGAGAGGCCTAACACGGTTACTGAGATACGGAGTTTCTTAGGTCTTGCCGGATATTATCGCAGGTTTGTGGAGGGATTTTCTAGACTTGTTGCTCCATTGACACGACTCACACGTAAGGATGTAAAGTTTGAGTGGAATGATGCGTGTGAGCGTAGTTTTGGTGAACTTAAGAAGAGATTGACTAGTGCCCCCGTATTAGCCCTTCCTAGCGGATCAGGTGGATTTATGGTATATACTGATGCATCCGCTCAAGGTTTAGGGTGTGTGCTCATGCAGTATGGTCGGGTTATAGCTTATGGTTCTCGACAGTTGAAGGATCATGAGAAGAATTACCCGACACATGACTTGGAGCTAGCCGCAGTGGTGTTTGCACTGAAGATATGGCGACATTACTTGTACGGGGAGAAATTTCAGATATATACAGACCATAAGAGTCTGAAGTATATATTCTCACAGAAAGAGTTGAATTTGAGGCAGCGACGGTGGATGGAACTATTAAAGGACTATGATTGTGAGATTTTGTATCAATGTAGTAGCTGATGCACTGAGCCGTAAGCATGTTGGCAGGGTATCGTACATGATGATCAGGGAACATGAGTTGATAGAGCAGTTCTCTAACCTCAGTTTGACAGTTGTTTCCTCTGACCAGTATGGGTTTACAGCTAGTTTTCGTATCGAGCCGGATTTGATGGATCGAATCAAGGAAGCTCAGAGGAGTGATGATTTTTGTATTGGGGTGGTCAGCCAGATTCAAATGGGAAATGAGTTGGATTTTGAGATTGGCACCGATGAGATACTGAGATTTAGAGGTCGGATATGTGTTCCCGGTGATCAGCAGCTTAGAGATTTGATTTTATCAGAGGCCCATACCTCTAGATACACGTTACATCCGGGTAGTACTAAGATGTATCAGAATCTCCGGAAAGTGTACTGGTGGCCTAAGATGAAAAAGGACATCGCAGATTTTGTTACCAGATGTTTAACATGCCAACAGATTAAGATTGAGCATCAGAAGCCGGCAGGTATGCTTCGACCATTACTGATTCCTATGTGGAAATGGGAGCATGTAACTATGGATTTTATTATGGGATTACCACGGACCCGGAAGGGATATGATGCTATTTGGGTGATAGTCGACAGATTGACTAAGTCTGCTCATTTCTTAGCCATGAGATCTACAGATTCAGTTAGTGCCTTGGCCGAGTTGTATGTAGGGAGATAGTGAAGTTACATGGTGTTCCAGTGAGTATCACCTCTGATAGGGACTCTCGCTTCACCTCTCATTTTTGGGAGAGATTTCAGGAGGCTATGGGATCCCAGTTGAGTTTTAGCACCGCTTTTCATCACAGACTGATGGGCAGTTGAGCGTACGATACAGACGCTCGAGGATATGTTGAGAGCGTGTGCATTGGATTTTAGAGGCTCATGGGACGATCACTTACCCCTGGCAGAGTTTGCTTATAATAATAGTTTTCATACGAGTATCGGCATGGCACCGTATGAGGCCTTGTATGGCAGACGATGTAGATCCCCTATAGCATGGGAAGAAGTTGGAGACCGTAAACTGTTAGCTCCCGATTTGGTCGAGCAGGCTTCTAGTGACGTACGGATGATCTGTGAGAGGCTCAGCACGGCTCAAAGTCGGCAGAAGAGTTATGCAGATACTAGACGCCGACCATTGGAGTTTATAGCAGGTGATTATGTGTTTTTAAAGGTTTCACCGTCCAAAGGTATTATGAGATTCGGGAAGAGGGGAAAGTTGAGCCCCCGATACATTGGGCCTTATGAGATCTTAGATTGCGTGGGAGATGTGGCATATCGGTTAGCACTACCACCAGAGTTGTCAGGAGTGCATAACGTGTTCCATGTCTCGATGTTGAGAAAGTACCATCCAGATCCTTCTCACGTGATTCGACACGAGCCACTGGAGATCAGAGAGGACATGAGTTACGTTGAGAAACCGGTGCGGATTTTGGATAGGAAGGATAAGGTATTGCGATCTAAGACGATTCCTTTAGTTAAAGTGCTCTGGCAGTATCATAACGAGGAGGAGGCTACTTGGGAATTAGAAAGCCTTATGCGCGAGATGTATCCAGAGCTTTTTCAGTGACAGGTCCCAAGTTAAATTTGGAGGACCAAATTTCTTAAGGTGAGGAGAAATGTAAAATCCGAATTTTATTATACTGTATGCCATATGTGTACATTATTGATAGTGGAAATAAAAATTTTGTGAAATTAAATCGAATGTGAATTTCCACTTTCCAATCTAAGTGATGATTTATAGTGTAGTGTATAAAGAAAGAGAAACAAATATTAAAGAGCAACAAGAAATTTTAACAAGGAATATATGGGATTTAATCTTGATAAAAGATCAAGATAGTATATATATAAGGTATGAAAGCATTAAATGAGATGAGATAAAATTAATCAATGTGGCTAACATTGGCGTGGAGAAGAAGGACAAGAGAATTAAGGGCTAGAAGACAAAACAAAGAAAAGGATGGGGAGTTAGCCAATCAACGTTGGCTGGAGGAGACATGGGCGAAGAGAAGAGCAGAAAAGGAAATAGAAAAGTCCAGGAAAGGGGCGCAGTGGACTTCTCGCCGGTTGCTTTATTTGACAAAGGAGACTAAGCATTTATTAGCAAGAGGAGTAAGCCAATAAGAGTGACTGGTAGAGGCGTGGACTAGGAGAAGAAGAGGAAAAAGAAAGAAAATTTTCAACACATGCAGGGAATTTTCTTCTTATCGTAGTCCACTAGCTGCAGTTTTTCCACAAAATTTAATGCATGAAATGATGAGGAAAACAGGATAAGGAAACAGGTGTTAGATTTAAGTGAAACGGAACGGCTATATAAGAGGGGTTCATGAGAAAAAAATTGATGGATGCAACTTCATCTTCCTCAAAAGTATTCTCGCCCATTCTGTTTGCTACAAAGATTACCTTGTTCTTCCGTTCCTTTCATAGCCATAGAGTTTTATCCTTCTATCAGTAAACCTTTTCCTCACCATTGAAGAGCTAAGGAACAAGCAAACTAAAGCTAAGAAAGACAAGAAAACATTCTGTTGTTGGAGGAGTAACTTGGTAAAGGTGAGTTTCATAGTTTTACAGTTCTCTTGATATTTAATCATAGATATAGCTTGGTTATAATTGAATATGGTTAAATATATAGGAAAATAGATGAAAAAATAACCAAGAATGAGTAAGAAAACACGACGGGTGAGTAGAAAATTTCTAGTCAAAATGGGTGAGTACTCGCCCAAAGGATGAGACGAGGTTAGGAAATGCTTATGTGAGTTCGCCAGTATTGTGGTCCGGGAGGGCGAGGACAAATGATCGCCAAAAGGCGAGAATGGCGATAACAGTGATCGCCCATGTAAAAGTTGATGATCGCCAGTGGGGCGAGTAGGAGAAAAAGAGGTCGCAACCGTAATCCAATACATAGGCGAACTCCCATGAATAATCCGCTAATGGACAGCGAGCTATGTTGGGCGAATGGCGAACTGAGTCTCGCCAAAGTGCCATATTATTAGGAAAAATATAAATCCTTTTTGGAAAATATTTATAATTTAAATAATGCTTTTGCAGAAGGGAATTACGGAAGGCGGGCGAGAAGCAAGGCTGTATCAGACGAGGTAAGGAAGTAGTATGTGATACAAATGCATGTCCTGTGGAGTAAAAATGTTAAGAAAATATTAGAAATTGTTTTATTTTCTGACATGCATCGGTTGATAAATTGTTTTTGGTTTCGGGTGAGCTACAAGCCGCCATAAGTTGTTTTGTTGGGCGAATTGATTAAGGCGGGCGATTAGTTTGTTCTAGGCAGAAACTCGAGCGAGCCAATGGCGAGCTCTCTGTTATGAGAAATGGGCGAGTGCCCTTGTTTTAATATTGGATTTAAATTGGATATGAATATAAAAGCATATGTATATGCTACAACATATATAAGTGGATATGATCAATAGTTGATTGATAAGAAAATTATGGATACTGGGGATGAGATGATATTAAAATAATTATATAAGAATTATTTTGGAAAAAAATATGAAGGGGAATTTTGAAAGATCTTTAAGACTTATAATAGTAGGTGAGGCATTAAACTGTTTTAAATGATTTGTTTTGCAGTCTAGGCATGAGTTGGTAATCGAAAACATCCACGCTCAAGTATTGGATATTGACTGATGACTGCTTGATTTTGGTTACGATTATGATTGATTGAGGTAAGAGATATATATATAGGAACGTAGGGATACTGAAATCAATTTAAAATCAACTGCATTTGGTTATATATAAACTGTATTTTCTTGCAGGAGGTTTTAAGAAAATATAAGCCGTTGTGCTGCTGGAATTTTTATGAAAATAATGGTTTATAATTTAAGCTTGATTTATGTAATCATTTGGAAATAACCATTTATCCGGCAAATTTATTTGAAAACGGCTATATTATATGACATTGTTTTATTTATAAGAATTTCAGCCGAGATGTTTATTTCAAGAAAATTTATCAACCTATATTATTGTGTTGAAGAAATGATGAGTATGTATCATTATATGTTTTGAAAGAAAGATATATGACTTTTGTTATGAACTTTCCTAAAGCTCAAAAATACTATTTCGGATTCTGAAAAGATATGTATAAAACGTTTTGAGACATGACTAGATAAGTCATTGTAGTACTTTCTGACTACTGTGTGACCTTGATCCAGTCCTCAGTAGATATCCGTTCTGACTATTGTGCGACCTTGATCCAGTCCATAATAGATATTTACTTTCTGATACTGTGTGACCTTGATCCAGTTCATAGCGAGCCTAGTTGACACCTGATCAGTGATCACTGTGGACCCCTCGGACTATGGCCATAAGTCTTTCCGACTTACACTTTCCCTCACGAGAATATCTGAACTGCATGATTATTTATTAGTCACAAATATGTCTCAAGCTTAGTATGTATATGATTTTCCATGCTTATCTTCGTATATGATTTTTGAATGTATGATATTTTGATTCTGAAACATATGAGAATTTGATTTGATGATCTGTATTGAAACGGACTGTGATAAGCACGCATATTTCGAATAATGTTTAGAATTCAGTTGTTTATGTTTCAGATTAAATGAAATGTTTTCTGATGCATTGCATATGCATGATTTGATTTTTCGAATAGTATGAAATATGGTATTTGAGCTTTAGTAAATATTTTGAAAATTTGCATATAGAAATTTGGTATCAGTTTCTTATATATATATTTCTTATTGGGCTTTCCAAAAAGCTCACCCCCCTCCACCTTCCAGATTATCTGCAATAGGTGCTTTTTACACGGGGTTTAAGCAAGTCTTTCGAGGCTTTTGTACCACGTTTGAAGGTATGTGATGTACAGTATTCTCTTTTATATTCAAACTTATAATTTCAGTACTTTTATAGTATGGGGATGTAATTAAAGGAAGTATAGAATATAGTTATGGTTTATAACAATGCATGCAACTTGGATAGAGATATATTCAGTCAAGTAGAATGATTCGAAATTATAAATGCATGCTTTGTGAGAGAATTTGACTGAGATCTAAGGTAACTAAAGGACATTGACTTAGCTAATATAATATTAGCTTAGAAATTGATTAGTGACACTACGTACAGCCCAACCAAGTAAGTGAAAAGGGAAAAATTTGATTCGTATTTTATGTATAAAGGGTCGTTACATTCGCAGTGATAGTAGGCGACCAGATTCATGGAAGCGAGGTGGTTACTGACTTACTGGGTATTTTCAGGTGTGGCTGTTCTTGTAGAGACAGGTCAAAGAGTTAAGCCACTATTGTAAAGAAGAGTCAGCAAAAGTGAGGGTTTCTAGAAATTTTTAATATTTACATTGGAATAAAAATCATGGTCACTTAGTCACAGGCCATTTAATCAAAATTATTTTAAGGATAACATAAGATAAATTAGGTGTCATTTTAATATTGGTATTGTGAGGATGTTAACACCTTCACACATAATTGTATTCTCGAATCACAAAAATGAAAGACAAATGATTATACTTAATATGAATAGGTAAGCAATCACGCATAAGTTAGAAGTCTTGGTGATGAGTTTTTAAAACTTAATCGTTATGACAATTTGACAACTTTACTGAGATTTAGAAGGTCGACACAATAATTAAATTTTGATTTTACATGAAGTTTTATTTGAATGATCTAAAATTTGATGCTTTTCTAAATAAGTCCTTCGCACATACTATCACTTGCATATGCAAAACATGAGCGCCACATTTAAGCTCCGTTCTTCTTAAGACTTAAGAATGAGTAAAATACTTATGCTCTCATGAGCTGTTAACCTGTACAATAACTAACGAAATACTTTTACTTAAATTGAATGGTTTCCATTTTGTAGCCTAATATGAGTGAGGTTTAGAGTGCCTTATTAGTTATGTGTAGATGTTAGTGAGGAACAATTGGAAAACCTTTATATCCTTGTAAATCCAAACCAAACACAGTACTGTGAAATCTAAGAGAGGCAACTTTAGGATAAAGAAAAAAACTTTGTAGAGAAAAAAAATTCGTGCTTAAGACAAATAAAGAAATATCTTGCTTTGGAATAACTCATAAGACATGAACAAAATCATGAATTTTTTTTTTACCCATAACATGTTCATGCATAGATCATAATCATTCATGAAATTTTGGTAAATTAATATTTGTTATATAACAGTTATTTGGCAAACCTAAACTGCGTCCTTAGAGAACCAAGTTATAAATATGGTTTCAAATTTGGGTTCGATTCAGATCAAAAAAAAAAATTGGGTTCGATCGTTTCAAATTTAAGTTGAAGGTTACTAACTTTTCTTATAAAAAAAACAAAGGGAAAAAAGAAAGGAAAAAAGATTGGATCAAAATCAAAACTCTTTTTCGAAAATTCTTAAAATTAAGGAAAAAAAAGGACCAGCATCAATTCAAATCTGACCACAAGAAATCGGGAAAGAAATTATAATGCCAGTAGCCTTCATCTTCAATTAAGAGGGGGTATTGATGCATGTAGGATTGAAATGCTGGTAGTTGTAGTTGTTAGTAGTGATAGTTGTGGTTATAGGATTCAATCCTGCGTGCATCAAAATCAAAGTAAAATCAGGAATAAATCAAAAAGGATCTCTCAATTAAGACAAATAAAAGAAAAATCAAATCTGTTTTAGAAATTTGGAAAGAAATCAAAGAACAATCCCGAAATCATCGCTGGAAAATCATTGGCAAAGTTAAGAAATTCTGAAAAACTCATGAGCACTGAAGAGCACTGAAGAAATCTTTTAAAATCTTCCTCTAAATTTCTACCGGAAACCCTTATAAATTCAGCAACCCAACACAAAGAGGGAACAAATTCACAGAGCAATAGGCGAATAAGCATAAAAAATTCACAAGATACAGCAAGCGAAATTTCTTTTGGCAGAAGGGTACCGAGATTTAGAAGTCTCCATTGTGGGGGAGAAAAGAGTGTGTAATTTGGTCTGCTATTTTTTTAGGTGGCGAAGAGTCTTTAGGCGCTAGGATGTTTTGGAATTAGATATAGGTTTGGTTGCCGGGTTTCAAGAGATTTTGACTAGGGAAAGAGGGTTAAAGCACCTAACAGAATCGAGAGCCATCATTTTTTTGTGGTTTGGTAGTCGACGGCGTTCAACGACGGAGGGCGGCCGATTTCTGGGATTTGTGGCGGTAGTTCAAGGGTTTTAGAAAGTTGCTTCATTTCTAGAGAGAGGTGGGAGGAGTAGGCTGAGAGAGAATTAAAAAATGAAAAAATGGTACCAGATTGCTAAATTGAAGTTCTAATATTTCGGATGTAGCAAAAAAGGGTTTTTACGTTAGGAGAAATACACACTACACTGTGGTTTTGAAGAATGAGGGATTTGTCAAACATGTCGTTTCTTTGTGGCTATTTTCAAACTCATGTCATTTGTGGCTCTGTGTATTGACCCGTTTAATCAAGTTTTTTTTTTCCTACTATTTTATTTGTTCATTATTAGTTTGCTAGGTTTTATTTTTTTAGTTTTAAGATAATCACATATATTTTCATTAATTTTAAATTAATTCTATTTGCATTGAGAGTGATAAACAATAAAATTCACTTAAAAGTGACACTCTAATATTCGAACTTTATTTAAATACTTGAGAAAAAAATCCACCTTCATTTTGTCCAATCATTTGTTGGTAAGTTTTATTTTGTGTAAGTAATTTCCTTTTTTTTTTATTTAGTTAGCTTAATAAACGAATTAGTCTACCATGTTAATCGATTAAAACAATTATTTACTAATAGACTTGATTTATTAATTAATTCAATTATTGTATAAGTAGGTTGGTTGATTGACTGAATTTTCTAATGTATTTAGGTATCCTTTCATTTCTTTTACTTTCTTCAAATTTTGTAGATGGCATGTATTCTCATTTAAGAGATGAGTTCTTTGTTTGTTCTTTTTCAAGCTCGAGTTCTTGTATTGTGTTGTATTTTGTTGAAGCGTTCAACGGATTCTCTATGAGTCTATCATAAATTTGTTTGTGGTGGTATATTCACATGTTAGAACAAGTTGGATATTCACACATAGTCAAAATCTGTGAAGTGTCCAATGAAACAGTTCCGTAAGATTCATTTCACTTTCTTTCCTTTGGCTTATTTTAATGCAATATATTTGTTTATATTCTTAACTGTAAATTCTTTATATTTTTAACTGTGATCTACTAACAGGTACTATAAACATGTATTGGATCATACGTGTATAGGCATGCATCTGGTTTGTACTTTTTGATTTCTTTGTTACCATTGACTGTTCTAAAAACTTATCAATTGGTATTTTTGCCATGCACTCTTTATGGTAGCTATCAACCAATTTTGACGCAAGAAGAGTTGATTAATTACAATTTTCAAAACGAATTTATGAAGCTTTTTTGTCATTTTCTTATAGGTAAGAGCTATTGAAAAATTAAAAATTAAACATGTTATATTTATAATATATTTTATTTTATCAATTAGCAGTTAAACTTATTAGCCATTTTAAAATTGGAAAGAATTATCTAAATAATCCACTTATTTAAAATAATATATATTATATATGATTACAGGGTCTATGTTATTTGTTAATTATTATTTGTCTATTCTACTTTAACGATATCTAAGCAATAGATAAATATCAGTGTTTTTCTTTTTTTATCGTTTTGTACAATTTTTTTATTTGTAATTGTGCACGATTACAATTGTGCAATTTATCCAAACCTAGCAAATTCTAAAAGTTGAAGAAAATTATTAAAGAGAGAGTTCAAATAGCATTAATATCTTGAAAGCTAAGAATGAAACTATATCTCTTAATTATCTACTTTTAAAAATTTTAATAAATTATCTAAAGTCAAATCACATCAAATAAAATAATTAAATTATAATCTAATTTAAAATAATAGAAATATTATATGATATGATATCTATTCTATTTAAAAAATAAAATTAATTATCTAATACATTCTAAAAAAATAATTAAGCATAATTTTTTTAAAAAAATTAAAGTGTGTAAATAGTGTATATATATACACACACATATATATTATATTACAAACTATATAACAAATTTGGTAAGATGTTTACGTGGACAGTCTCTTTGAATGACACGTAAGCATCATTAATTTCAAATCCACCTAAGTCAAAAGGAATAATAAGTATTAACTTATTTACTTTTTCATTTTCCTAAAATTTCTCTAATCCCTAGAATTTCACAATTTTTTAAAAAATATCTTAAATTAATTTTAAATAGTATCTAATCCAAAAATATTTAAAAACATATAATTTTAATAATATTTAATTGGAAATTTAAATAAAATATTAATTGATATTTATTTATATTATAAAATAAATAAATTTAATTTATTTAAAAATATTTTATTGTCTAAACTTAAAAGTATAAAAATATGTCATCAACATCATGTATACTATTTAAATATTTAAAATTATTATTTTTCTAAAAAAAGTCTTATCTAATATACATATTAAATTACAAGGTACATAACAAATTTGGTAAAGTGCCTACATATGCTTACATAAATTGTCTATTTGAATGACATGTAAGTATCATTAATTTCATATCCACCTAAGTCAAAAAGAATAATAAGTATTTTTTTTTATGAAAAAATAATAAGTGTTAACTTCTCTACTTCTCTACTTTCTTAAAATTTATTTAATCCCTATAATTTTTGAATATTTAAAAAAAAGAATATATTAAATTAATTCTAAATACTATCTAATCCAAAAATATTTAAAAACAAACATAATTTTAATATTATCTGTTTGAAAATTTATATAAAATATTAATTGATATCTATTTATATTATAAAATAAATAATTTTAATTTATTTGAAAAATATTTTATTATCTAAACTGAAAAGTATAAAACTAAGCCATCAATATCATGTATATTATTTAAATATTTTAAATTGTTATTTTTCTAAATTAATAAAATTTATGCAAAAAACATATAAATTTATAAATATATATGTTACATATATATTTAAATAAATAAAATTAATTTGTGCATTATACAAGTTATTATGCTTTCATATATAAATATAAATACTTTTATATTATAATTATAGATATATAAATAAAAGAATGCATATTTATATTATATATATGTAAAAAAACATATTTATAATAATGATTATTTAGATCAATAATTATAATATGCCTAAAAATGTTACCATAACACTTGAAATTGTTAAAATATACTTTTAAGTTTTATTTTAACATTTTGTGATGTGCTCAATAATATTACTTATGATATGTTTTTATTTTTTTATTCTTCTTAATATTTGTTTATCTTATGCTTTGAATTTTATAATTTTTAATTAAATATTTAATTCTTTTATAATTGGATATCTTGATTATATTAGACATATTTTATCTATACATTAAACAAATAAACCAAATAACATTATTTTATATATATATTTATAAATTTAAATAATTTCAACTAATTCGTGCATCGCACGAGTAAAAACTAGTATTTAAGTAAAATTAATCCATGTATTGCATGGGTTTGCAATATAGTTATTAATAAATTGAAATAAATGAAGTTTATTCTAACCATAGAATTCTGAAATATGATAAATGTATAATTGGAAATAAATATGATAAATATAACAAGTATACATGAATTTGATAAAAAAAAAAAAGTATACATGAAAATGTATAATTGGAAACTAAATAGAATTGATGTATAAAACATATTGTACATTAATTAAATAAGAAATAAGTATATTTAAAATATATATATGCGCGCACACACGCATATATATAAACAAATAATTATAAGAAATAAAAATAATATTATATATATATATATATATGTAAACTAGGAACATAAATTGGATATATATATATATTTATATATAAACAAATATTATATATATAACTAAGCACATATATATTGAATATAATAAAATAAATAAATAAATAAATAATATTATATAATAACTTAGTGGAGTTTGGTGGGAAATATCCCACCAAACCCACCTTTCACGTCTGCCCTTGCTTTTGTCCCATTTGAATAAAAATAAAAAGGATGAGAATGAAATGTAAAGGAAAGAAAGAAAGAAAGCTATAACTGGGGCGGCGAATGACAGAGAGAGGAGAACTTCTAAATAAACTCCTGTTTTTACTCTTCATACTCCACTTTCTTCATGAAGTTACTGTTCACTACAAAGGATTTGGGGTATAAAGAGTAAAAAGTGGAGTATATTTAGAAATTCTCCAGAGAGAGAGAGAGCAAGGTAAAGCAAAGAAATTTAAGCAAAGACCAAGGTGAGGGAGATAGGTGAGCCGAGAGTCAAAGAGAAACTTGGTAGCAGTGTTTTATTTTGGGTGAATAGGGGCTGAACCCAGCAGCGTTGAAGGCAGGAAACGTGGGTTCATTGGGCGCCAAACAGGGGGCTATTGCCAAGGGTGATTCAAAACTGATTTGAGGGCTGAAATATTGGGTTTTGAGGTGTTTTAAGGGCTGATCAGCAGCTGATTTTAGGGCTGAAATGCAGCGGTTGTAGGTGCTGAAAATGGGGTGTTTTGGAGTTGAGTTGTGTAAGTTTTAGTGTAAAATGGCTAAGATAAATTAATAGGCTTAGTAATATTTTTTTTAAATGAAATTTTTATAGAATTTATTTAATTAATTTTGAGTATCTTGGTAATGTTTGAATGTGTAGGGAAAGCATAAGAGGCGAATTGCGAAGTGTTGGATCAAGTGCTAGCTTGCACGATCTTGATAAGATACTTTTATAAGATTACGTTAGTATTATATTGTGTATACGGAAAATTGTGATTATATGATTATTTGATATTGGGATATTGTTAAGAAATTATAAAATGTTGATTTTTGGTGTTAGAGCATGAATATAGAGTTATTGGGATATGTATTGAGTACTATGAGGATTTTGATAGAATGATCTAAAAAAAAAAATAACGTTAAGGCAAGGATAAAGGATTATGGAAATTGTGGAATGATACTAGGACAAATGATAAATTTTGGAATTGTGTTGGAATATAAAATTGAGTTATGACAGAGCATTTTGAGAATAGTATTAATATGTGATTAAGCATTGAAATAAGTAAGAGACTTATCAAAGAAAAGAGCTGTAAGTCGATATCGTGAGTAAACTACAAGGGTTCAGTTCTGACTAAGGTTTTTAAGTATTTTTACAACTTAGTTTAATGCAGAATTGATCGGTTTAATTAAAAGTAGAGTCTAGAAGCGTACTGAATTGATTGTTTGAGAAATGAATAGATTGTAAAAGTTAAAGTATGGTTTTATTAATTTTATTTTGATTTTCTTTGATAAATGGATTATGGAAGAAAGTGTTGGATTGTGTTGAACTAAAAGCAGTTGAGCTATTGTTATACTGAAATGAACTACCTTGGAAATTTTAAGTTTTGGAATGGTTTGGATTGGTTGAAAATTTTGAATTTCACTTGCAGGAGGTTTCGATTTCTTAAACGTTATGCTGTCGAATTTTAGATAAAACTGTCCTATGTAGAAGTTACCGATTCCCTCGTAAATGGAGATTTGGAAAGAATGATTAAAATGATTTATTGAGAAAGATTTTAAAGTACATGGTTAAATTTGAATCTATGCTATAGAGACAAATAAGGCAATTATGAGACAATGATATTAGCATAACGTTGGGATTATGTATATGTGAATTGGGATAATTGTCTCATGATGAAAATGGATATTATTCTTGGAGTCATAAATTCAATTTTGGTCTAATAAGACGATTATGAAATATGACTTACGGTATCTTGTGGAAATGAAATAGATAATAAAGGTTGTATAATTAGCGATATGGAATATGAAACGTAACTTTATTAAGTAAATTACTAATTATATATGACACGGTGATTGAGACTGAAGAAAATCGTTTTATGGTAATGTGTGATATTGTGGATGATATTGAAATATAGATACCGTGTGTTGATGTGACTATGTGATCTTGGTAAAAGATATGTGATATTAGTGTTTAGAGATATTATCGGTATTATATTTATATACACATGAACATATATGGATATTCATAGTGATTTATGGATTGTGAGATAGATGTTGGAGAATTGGAAAGTGAATTGAGATTTAAATTGTGTGGATGATATTTGGATGTGATAATTCGTACTTACGCAATATTGCGGCCTCAATAAGAAAAGTGTGATCTTAGTAACCTATAGATGTTATTGGAATATATCTAAATGTACATTTATACAAATATATCATAGATGTTATTGATGTCATTGGGGGCTTGGTAGACGTGTGCAATTGCATAATGAACGATGGATGACATATGTGACATGATCGTGTGTGAATGAGAAATTAAGGCTATTGCAGATATACCATAGTCTAATTGCCTAATATGCATAATATCGGATTGAATAATTATTGATTTATATCTTGGTGTACTTCAGAATTCATTCGTGCATAGCATGTGATCTCGTGTTGTTTTAAAAGAGATGCATTGAAATCTTTTAAGTGAAAGTAAATGTTTGAAATGAATTGACAGCCATTGACCTCAATGTTTAACACTCATTTGACATCACTCATGTCATGAATAGATTGAGCATAAGATTTAATTATGCATTGATTTGAGAAATGATTCAGTTTTAAATGTTTTATTATGTGAACTGTCTTAAAAGATTTGGAAAGAAATTGAAGCAAAGATTTCGATTTAGAGACGACGGTACCCTATGGAATGCCTGTGTGGCATATGCCTTTGTGGCACAGAGTATGTATATATTGTGTAGTTCTGCCTGTGTGGCATAGAATCCCATTTATACATATGTGATATGTACATGTAAATGTTGCCTAATGAGACCATTTCAGGCTGTCCGACAATAGTCATGGACACATTCCTCAGTTTCCAACTGATCGGTGGGACTGGGACAATCTATGATCATAGATAGATGCCCCTCAAGGAAAACTATCCCATTGATAGCTATAATGGGTTAGAGATGATATGATAAAAGAATAGGGATTCATGCCTAGTCTCTCACTAAATGTTAAATGTTGTCTAGAGTATGAGTTACTATATGCGAACTCTAGACATGATAGTTTTTATAGTATATTTGATATGATTAAGACTGAATATGATTTACACATGGTTTTATACCACACGTGGTATGATTTGAGATTGCATATGTTTTGAAATGTGTTTTAAAGCATATGTTGAATGATTCTAAACTACATGAGTTTCGAATATGATTATGTAATACTTGAAATATGATTTGAAATGGATGTTTTATACAGAAAAATTTCCATACGTTACATATTGAATTTTGTCATGACAGTACATGTTGCATTGATGTATGATTTGTAATGATACAAGGATAATGAGTATCAATAGGGCATGATCGAATAAATACTCAAAAAATAGTGACTTCTAAATGATACTGGGAGATACACTTGCAGGATTTCATGCATTGCATTAGGAATGATATAATCCTAATTCAATTATTATATTAGTATCTTACTGAGCCATGGATTTGCTCATCCTCTTAATTTCATCTCTTTTCAGACTATTTGAGTTAAAACTTCGCCATGAGAGCTTTTGAGTGGGCCTTCGGATACAGTATTTAGGCTTAGTATTGGTCCTTATCCTCCGAACCTACTTTGTTGCTTTTGAGGTATAGCTCTTTCGTATATGCTTTTATTTTTAGACAATTTCTGTACAGTACTATAGGATGAGATGTAAACTAGGATAATGATTAGTTGATATAATATTTTGATATTATATGATGCTTATGTGGTGATTAATTGTGGATATTAGAACTACTGAGATGATGCTTATGTGGTAAATATAACTTGGATCGTAGACGAATGTCTTGCATTGTGATATTTACAGGTAGTTAACTGGGAAAATCTCACAATATAAGGGGGATATTTTCAATTCGTTTTTGGAAAATAGTAAGTTATGGACTATACATGATCATTCTTTATCGTAGAGAGTAATTTAAATCATAATTGAATTAAAGAATGAATGGAAATGGTTTAGTGACTATACTGACACTAAATACAAACCTTAAATCGAAAAAGAAAAATTTAACTCGTATATTTGAAAAAGGGAAAAGTATGAGTATCAACTGCCAGTCACGGCCTTCGGGTCGTGACAATTTATGATCATCATATAAAGCTTTTATAACGATTTAAGCTTAGTTCAAAATTTTAGTGAAAACCGGAGAAACAAATGAAAAGATGATGGTTTTGTCCATAGGTTGTCAGAACTAATGTTAAAAACCAACATTGTAGTTTGAATATAGGGGTCATATTAAAGTATATTAGTGTATCAACTTAAGGTGTCAAACCTCGAGTCAAAAGATTTTATGATAGGACTGAAAAAGATCGAAAAGGCTAAATCGGGCCAAAACCTTATAAAATCTCTTCTTGGCTAGCCAAACAATTTATTGTCCTATATGGATAGGACATGGAGGGAATTTAAAACATTCTCACCTAACATGAGAAAAGCAACCAATGAGAAAAAGTCTAAGAATAAAATAAATAAAATAATTATATAAAGCAAAGGATATTTTTGGCTAAAAATCTTACTAGATAAGCTTGGAATTTATTTAATATTTTTATTACTCATTCCTTCTTAAGTGGTCGGCCACCACTATATTTTCAATTGAAAAAGCTTAAATTTTGGATAGAAAGAAAAATAAAAGCGAGAAAGTTTGAAAGTAAAGATATATGCCATCTCATTTGCAAACCATTAACAAGCCAAAATTAAGAAAACAAAACTGTAAGCTAGAAAGGAAGAGAAGAAAAAGCTTTCTTAGTAAGCTAAATTTGTTGCCATTTTCACCCTACTTCCACCCACTTTCAGTCTTTCTTCCCTTCATCAAAGTTGTTCTATTCTTCCTTCTACAACATATCAAAATTTGGTAGCAAAATTCGATCATTTGATTAGATTTTTCCTTGACATACTAAAGGTATGTCAACTTTGGTTTTGAGAAAGATTTGTAGAGAAATTGTATTTTGTTTTTCTACTAACTTTTGATATGTTAAATTAGGGCTTAAGTGAGATGTTTTGGTGCATTTAGATTGGAGAAAAATCCTTTCAAAAGTGAAGAGGTGAATTCAATCAGGTTGGGAACTAAAGGCTAGGGGAGATATTTTTGCCTTGAATTGATATGTGTTGATGTGTTTAATGAGTAATAAATTTATATAAGATCAAATTTGATGAAATATGATTGTATGAGTAAGTTTAAGATTTTGCCAAGTGGGTTTTATAGGGTAATTGTGTTAATTCAAAGGTGATTTGTTATTGATGGAATAATTCATGTTAATGAGCATGAGTTTTATGTAAATGAAAGCTTAAAAGTGAAAGTTGGACTTGTCTATAGAAAGATATGCTTTCGGCCTAAGAAAGGGTAATGTAGTAATTTCACCTTTAAGGTGAAATAACACCGGTAAATAAGTAATAGGTAAGTACTAATGTGAATGGTGTAGTTGGAACAATCGAAAAAGATTGAATAGTGACTTTTGTTTTTATTGCCGTTAAAGTGTAGCTAAGAGAAAGTAATTAGTAGCTAGTGTTAAATGACTATGTGTAAGTGTGAAGTGCCAAATGACATTGTCTATATGTGCTTGTAATGGTAACGATGCAATTTGGTGGTGTACAGTACGCAAATTGCCAAGCTTGAACAAGCGAGTTTAATCCTCGCTTTTGGTAAGTTTACTATGCAAGCTATAAAGTAGTAGTTTATAGGGTAAGTGTCCTAAGTAGGCTACAAGTAGTAATGTATCGAGTAAATGTAAGGCATATGAAACAAATGAGATATTATTAATGTGAATGAGCGAGTTAGAAGTGAGTATGCTAACTTAGGTTTATTTGCTTACCTATCGATTGCATGAATTGAATGTAACTATATTGTTATGTGATTGAGCATAAGATTATTAGCATGATTTGATATGAGAATGAGTATACGAATTGATGATCAGAATTGTATAAATTATAATTGTGATGTAAATATTAATATGTGCAGCCATTGGGGATATAAATTGTTTTTCCTGACAGTCTGGGTAATGACATATCCTAACCCTGCCTTATTGCAGAAATTTCTAAAATCAGTGAAAAGTCAGATATAGGTCTCTATGTCTACATTATGCTACTGCATCTTTATGCACATTGTGCTTCATGAGATTTAAGCTTACACGAGATTTATACGAGACGTATAAAAGCTTTTACATTTCATTTGCACCATGCTTTGAAGTATGTGAATGATATGACCTTATGGCATATCCATATGAGTTTTCCAGATTGAGCATGTATTGCTTGTACATCCTACTGATATGAGATTTCAAGAGTGGATTTTTGGTTTATAGTTTTTATGGCATCCCATTGTACAAAGTAGTAGTTTATACGGTAAGTGTCCTAAGTAGGCTACAAGTAGTAATGTATCGAGTAATGTAAGGCAGATGAAACAAATGAGATATTATAAATGTGAATGAGCAAGTTAGAAGTGAGTATGCTAACTTAGGTTTATTTGCTTACCTATCGATTGCATGAATTGAATGTAACTGTATTGAAATGTGATTGAGCATAAGATTATTAATGTGATTTGATATGAGAATGAGTATAGGATTCAACATGAGAATGAGTATCTGAATTGATGATCAAAGTTGTATAAATTGTGATCGTGATGTAAATATTAATATGTGTCGCCATTGGGGATATAAATTGTTTTTCCTTGCAATCTGGGTAATGACATATCCTAACCCTGCCTTATTGCAAAATTTCTAAAATCAGTGAAAAGTCAGATATAGGTCTCTATGTTTGCATTATGCTATTGCATCTTTATGCACATTGTGCTTCATGAGATTTAAGCTTACACGAGATTTATATGAGACGTATAAAAGCTTTTACATTTCATTTGCATCATGCTTTGAAGTATGTGAATGATATGACCTTATGCCATATCCATATGAGTTTTCAGGATTGAGCATGTATTGCTTGTACATCCTACTGATATGAGACTTCAAGAGTGGATTTTTGGTTTATAGTTTTTATGGCATCCCATTATACTATGAGACTAATAGAGCACTATGGAACATGCCCGAGTAGTTGATGCTCCTATATGGGCAATACGAGGCTTGTCCAACATTGTGGTTGACAGGTTCCAATTCTAGTTGATCACTAGGATCGGATATGATGAGGATTTATGGCTATAGGTAACACCTTAGTTCTAGGGTAACGAGAATTGCTTGCTGATAGCTATAGTAGGCTAAGACTTTAGTTGATTATTGGGTTTGCCTAATGAGAAATGTTTTATGAATATTGTATTTGAATTTATATGACATGTGATTGAACTATATGAAGTATTATTTTACGAGAACTATATGATTTGACAAAACTAACTTTACATCAATTTACATGCACAACATCGATTTTACTGTAAATACATTGTGATGAGACATTGCATATGTGTATGTGATTAGAAGTAGGATTGTAGTTGTGATGTTAGGTGCCTAGGGAAATGAGCCACTTTAAAGTATCCTCCCATTCGATACCTTGAAAGCCTTTGATAGTGTCATTGGAGTCCTAGACTAGAAATATGAGATTGTGACATTACCTTACACGTGATATAAAGTTTAAACGAGTTATTGAAATGTGATATAATGAGACATGTGTCACATCCATTAGTTATGTTGTATCCTGTTTGTTACTATCTCTGCACTTGTGTAGTGGCTTACTGAGCTCCTCAAGCTCACCACTTCATTTTCCTCCACAAGTTAAGTTGAGATAGCGACTTTTGACAATAGCATTATCTCATTTTGTCATTTCAAACTAGATGTCAGATTTCAGTTCATAGTTCGGTATAAAATTTACTATTCATTTGTACTTGGAATTTGATCATTTTGTACAATAATGTAGTGTGAAATGTGACGTGTATGAATATGTAATTAATAGCTAAGCAGAAATGCTATCAAAGTTGAGTCTTAAGTGATTTTAAGCTATGAAATAAATTGGGACTTAAGAAAATCAACCCTAAATCGAGATCGAGTGAATAGTAACTCGAAACTAAAAGATTTAGACTACTCGCTGCATAAACTATAGTTAAAATAAAAGGAAAAAGTTAGCTCCAAAATTCGTACTTCCTCTTTTTCATTACTGAAACGTCTCGTCTCTCGGAACATGACAAGTGATAACTGCCTTCTATTTTTAACATCATCTAATAGTGAAATCTCAAGGTAGCTTTTCTATTACGATTTAGTATTTTGTAGTTTTTGGGTAAGCTTCTTTTTATTAGAAAGAAAACTAAATTTTTTGCTTTAAAGAGTGCTACCAAATATTCTACAAAGAAATAATTTTATAGTTAAAAATCAAAGGAGTGCTCCTAGCTTTTTTGAACTAAAATAATCCAATTTTAAAGGAAAATGTTACTTCAAAAGAAAAAAATTTTAGCTAGTGTTTGGTAGTGAAGAGAAGATAAAGACATGTTGCCATAAAAAATATTCTAGGACTGAGTCTATTTGAGTTAAAATTGGCATTAAAAACAATTCTAAAAGAAAAGACTATATGTAATTATGATCTAAAAAAAAAAGAAACAAACTAAATAGAAATTTTTAGACTTGCAAAAAAAAAAAAAAAAAGAAGATAAAAGCATACCTTCCAGTCTGTTTCCAAATAAGAATAGTTTTTTTTAGCATGGTTAAATTTCCAATAACTTTCGGAATAGACCCGCTGAATTGATTTTCAGATAATGCCAAAAACTGCAATTTGTAGCATTGCCCAATTTCCTTAGGAATTTCACCTGCACATGAAATTAAAAAAAAATCAAGGTATTAGCTAGCTACGCTACATCTATTTTTTTAAAATTTAAACTGTAAATCAAAGAGATTTGTTTGTTTTGTTCCTAATCTAAATGGGAAAGGATAAGCTTTAATCATATTTCATTACAAATTTCAGCAAATTAAATATTTGGCCGTGAAGAAAAAAATACTTTGTATCTACTATGAACCAAAATGAAAAGAAATCAAAAGCTAATGCATAGTTCACCTTTTAAGTTATTATAACCCAAATATACTTCTTTGAGTTGTGTTAAATTTTCAATATTTTTTTGAATGAACCCATTGAATTGTTTAGTAGACAATGCTAAAATTTGAAGCTTGCAACATTTTCCGATACTTAATGGAATATAACCGAATAATTCATTTATGTATAAGTAAAGCACTTCAAGGGCTTGATTGGAAATTGAAAAGTTCAGAAAGGCTATACCAGCAAAGGGATTAATTGGAAACTAAGGCTGTGCTTGGTACAGCTGAAAAGTGGAAAGAAAGAAAATGATTGAGAGAAAAGTGAGAGGAAAATGAATTTTTGAGTTGCTTGGTAGAACAGAAAATAAAAGGGAAAGAAAAGGGAAAAGAAATGTGTTTTCTGCTCTAAACAAAATACAAATCCGTCCAAATTGGACAGAAAAAAAGAAAGAAAACGAAACCATGTGAAAAAATTAATTAAAAAGACAAAATTATCCCTATGAAAATTTAAAATTTTCAACTTCAGTCTCCTCTTCTTTTTTTTCATATTTCCCGTAACTATTCTCTCCCAATCTCTCTTTCTCCACCGTCGATGTGCTCTCCAACCGCTGTTCGAGCGCCGTTCGAGTCGCCATTTGCATTGGGCTAGGTGATTAGTGCTTGGCTTGGACTTCAGAGATCGTTTGCTTTTCCATTCTAATTTCATTAGGTATAATCTGATCTCATCTTTATTTTACAATGCCCTATTTCTTTGATTTTTATTTTCAATATGAATCCTTTTGGATAACCCTTTCAGCAATTTGTCTAGCTTTTGAAGGCATTTCCTTTTGTTTATTTCCTTTTGCAAGCTTTTTGTATTGATTTTGTTGTATATAAGTATGAGTTACTAAAAAAAATTAGTATCTTCCGTAACAACGCTAGGGGTTTATGCCAGTATGAATTAGATAGGGGTTTATTCCAATATGGCTTTGATTTGGGTGTAATTTTCTTCCTTCAAAATTTCCATTTTCAGTCATGGGTTCACTTAAAACCCAATCAATTTTCCTCATATTATCCATTTTCCATGTGGGTTTAATCCTGTATGGAGAATGGCAAGATGTCCATATGGAAGTTAGATACACAGATGTGGATTATTTTGTTTTCTCTGATGCTGCTTCTTTAATGGCTAAATCAGTGTTCAATTGAGACTTACGAGATTTTGCACTTTTTATCTTCTGTAATGTTGGAGCCATTTTTCATTTTATTACCAATGTTTGCTTCCATTTGAAGTTTTTATGTGTTGAAAATTTGCCTAATGATTGTTTTAAAGAACAGAGATTCGAATGTTGTTTCTTGTCGAAGCCTGAATGCCTATTGGGCTCCAAGAGCATCCTATGTGATAAACAGCTTAGCTAACAGAATATGAAGGCATCAATATTTCAGTTTTCTTGATAGTACGAGTAATGTAATATTTTGTTACCTTCCTACCGCTTATTCTTCTTCCTCCCTTAATTGCTGCAGCTCATAACTATCCCCTTTTTTTGACATCAGACAGTTACTGTGTTGGCATCTTATGTCTATGATCATTTAGAACCGAATACTTGAAGTTTTGCAAATATTCAAAGGATTGGAATATAGTTGATTCTCCATAATGATTAACTTTGTTATTAAAAAGGCTTGGACCGCTTGGTCAGAAGGGTTGAGACCTGTCACCTTTACCAGCTTTCTTTAAAACATACCAAGAATTAAAAATATGTAAAGTAGATAAGATAAACGCCATCAAATCTGGCACTCAAATCTTAGGAAGCAACTTCGGTTGAATTTTCAAAATTTTTGTAGTGTGAAAGTTCTGTAAATTTCTCTTTATCCATGATTTTTTTTTCCATGTCAAGTGGCTATTCTTAGGACTTGACATGGAAAAAATAGTGTTAGAACACCACCAGCCACAATGCTAAGCAAGAAGTTCTTGAGAGATGGGGTAACTCCCTCAGCTGCTAGAGCCACCTCAGGGATCATCATGGATGTTGTCAGTGCAGCAGCTGTCAACTCAGTGATTGCCTTCTCCTTGAGTGAAGAAGCAGCCTTGACTTCGAGCCTTCCATTGGGTCTTGTAGTGGCCACTGCCCTTGATGGCTTAACTGGAAGTGGCTTACGGGAAGCCTCAGAGCTTGGCACCCTCTTTTGGCTAGCACGAGTTAATGGCAGAGCCACTGAAACAGCCGACGTGGAAGCCATTGATTTTCTTCTCTCTTCACCCTGAGTCTAAAAACCAACACCTCTATTTGAGTTCTTCCCACGAAATACATATAGGGCTGTTGAAATGTGTGTTTTTGAGAGCAGGGGAGTGGAGGGATGGGAACAATGGGAGTCTGAGATATCAGGTGGCCTTGTCCTCTCTATCTCTGTCCTATGTGGCAGCTTCTCAAGTTGGACTTGATGGATAAGGTTATCTTAGTTATTGCTACAATCCGCATCAAGTTTTGATTTGGAACTTATAGCATAGGCTGCCGTTGGTCACTTCTTCAGATACTACTCTATTGGGCTTACAACATCAGAATCTGAACATGAAAATGGAATTGAACCTAACCAAGCTTGAAATAACTAATTAAAATAATACAAAAAGTTTATCACATCATGCTTGCAGCAGAGAAAGAAAATATTAGCAAAGTAGAAATGAGACCATCATCGAGTAGGTTGATGAATTGTCGATGCTGCTGACCCAACATAGGTGACCCTAACTTCCTAAGGCAAAAGATTATATTTATCCATGATTATTTTTCCATGTCAAGTGGCTATGCTTAGGACTTTATCCATGATTTTTTGTTTGTCAGTCCCAAGAATCCTACCATTGCAACGAGAAGTAGTGTTAGTCCCTGTCAGACTGTAGCAGTTTGACCTTACTGTTTGTCACTGTTTCTTTATAATATTGGTCTGTACTTTTAGGAACATGCATTCTCAGTTTCTTTTAAATGATAGTCGAGCTTGATATTTTATCTCTTCTTCATAAGATAGTTGGCATTACATCAGGAATTATGTTTTGTTGCAGCTTTAATGGAGTTCTAGCTGAGGAGCGGCTGCATTGGAGATCCTTCCTAGTTAAACTGGGAGCAGATAATCTTAAAGGTGTAAAAAACGAAGAGCTACTCGTTGCTTCTCACAAGTATGAATATCCTTCTTGCACTTTAAATTTTAGTAACTTGTCACTATACTGCATGTTTTCCATCCTAAAATGCGTTTAGAATTCTTCTATGAGGATTGGATTCTGGGATTAGTTGGAAGGGAATCTGTTATAAATCAGGTCACTTTGATTTTTTATCATCCCATCTGGTATTAGAATGATGTTTGTTACTAACAGAAAACTTGATTTTGTACCATCCCCATCAGGTATTAGAATGATGTTTTTTACTAACAGAAAACTTGATTGAACTATATGAAATACATGCATCTGCAACCAGTACAGAATTTATAGTCAACTGTTGAGAACATGCGTGGGATATGATCTTAAAAGTCTTATAGATTTTAACCCAAGCTTGCCAACAAGGATACATCCAGTAACGAGTAAAATCAGGAGATTAAATTAAGAATAATAGAATATTTGCATAGCTTGCTACTAGCTTAGGAAAATAGATTTGGGTGCTCTAATCTTGTAAGCAGACTGTAGGCTGTAGATGGACCATTTCTCAGCCTCGGCTTTCTTGTTTGATTGACGTAAATAAACATATTTAAGCATGAATTCGAGCTTGTATATAAATAAATATTATTTTATATTTACGACATATTAATTATAGACTCACTCCATCGTCAAGAATTATCATAAATTTTTAATGTGTCTTAATTACATTTATAAAATTTTAATTTTTAATAATTAGATACAATTTTTTAATTGAATAAATTTTATTTCATATTTATTCAAATTTTTATTTTAATTAAGTAAATTTTGTCAACATTTTATACTTTTTTTTCGGTACTATGGCAAGAAATATTATTAATAAAATCAGAGAGTACAAGTACGTTAGAGAAAAAACCAAGCAAAGAAAACAACAGATAATTGACTGTCAAGATTTTATACTAACTCTAATGAAATCAAGTTCATTGAATCTGAATTTATAAGAATCAGAACAAGTAATAGTTTATTTATTTTTTATATATAAAATAAGTGTAACTTGAAAATAAGATAAAAAAATGTCAATGTCAACATTGATGTTAATATTTAAATCTCAAATTTACCAAAAGTCATTTTAATCAATAAAGTTAAGCTTTAGTTTGTACAGTTTGTACGAATTTTTAATTGTTTGGGTCTAGCCTATTCCTTCCCAAATCACATTTTGTTTGGAGTAAAGCTCTTCTTAATAAACATTCAAACAAGTAAAGTCATTTATGAACAATCACTTTGAGTTATACACTACTAGTTGCTTTGTGAAAGATCCTATCTTCATAGTTTAATTAATCGTACAATTTATACAAAAGGAAAGTACTTCTTAATTACCTTGTGGAAACTTCTGGTCGATGGTATATGAACACTTTCAACGTTATAAATATATGTTTTTGAGCTTTGGCAGCATCTTATAACTCTCCAAGCTTTGCAATTGAATCTATGTTTTAATATCCATTGTTTATTCTTCCAATCGTTTATTAGTATTAAAGATGTGAAAATATTTTTTTTGTTGTATTTGATTAATTTTAATTAATTATATTTCCTTGCATAGATGGATAGAGAAACTAATTGTGATGGAAGTTCAAGAATGAATACAAATGATGTGTTTGAATCCAATGGGGATAATAGTTTTTTGGAGTCTAAAGAAGATATATGTCCTCCAAGATTGAGTGATATGGAATTGGTTGATAAAGAAAATGAAGAAGACAATTTTGAGAAACATCTTGTAGGATATGCTTTGCAAGAATTAAATACTTGGGAGCAAAGACAACGTATGGCAATTGTTAATCTTCTTTGTCACATCATTCATGTAGTGTGCTTGATGAAGATGCTTTATCATTCAAGAAATGTCAATACTATAGTTATCAATGATAGGGGGGATATAGAACAAGTTCGTCATGAATTAATGCAAGAATTGACCGATGCACAACATTGTAGGAATGTTATACGGATGGGACCAAATGCTTTTTTTAGATTTTGTCGCTTACTTCGAGGATCTAAGCGTCTCAAAGATACTAAAAATTCTTCTGTTGAGGAACAAGTTGCGAAGTTTCTCTATATAGTAGGGCATAATGAACGAACTCGTCCAGTTGGTTTATGGTTTCGTCGATCTCGTGAGACCATAAGTCGTCAATTTCATGATGTGTTAAGAGCAATCATTAGCTTAGAAGATAGTTTTTTGGTACAACCAAATGGTTCTGAAGTCCCACCACAAATACTCCATAGCAATCGATTTTACCCATATTTTAAGGTAAATTATGTTATAAGTTTTATAAGTTCTAAATAATAGTATAGTCACTATAGGTAGAGTTTACTTAAAAGGTTGAATTTCAGGATTGTGTTGGTGCGATTGATGGTACACATATCCGTGTTAAAATTCCTAGAAAAGATGCTCCAAGATATCGAGGAAGAAAAGAATATCCAACTCAAAATATATTGGCTGCATGTGGATTTGACATGAAGTTTACATATGTGTTAGCTGGTTGGGAAGGAACAGCATCCGATTCAAGAATCATAAAAGATGCTTTAACTAGGGAAGACAAGCTTATCATTCCTCAAGGTAATATTCACTTGTAAATAAATTATCTAAATTTATCTTATAGAATTAATACTAACTTATTTTTTTTTAAAGGAAAATATTATCTAGTAGATGCTGGTTTTATGCTAAGAAGTGGACTTATTGCACCATTTAGAGGTACACGGTATCATTTGAAGGAGTACTCTGGACGCGGACCTGAAAATGTTGAAGAACTATTTAACCATCGACACTCCTCATTGAGAAATGTGATTGAAAGAGCTTTTGGAGTGTTAAAGAAACGTTTTGCAATTATTTCTGGAATGACCGAGCCATTTTATCCGGTTGATACAATGACAAACATAATTTTGGCATGTTGTATTTTGCATAATTACTTAATGGGTGTTGATCCTGATTACGAGTTAATTGAAAGAGTTGATAAAGAGTTGATGATAGAAACTGAGCAAACTCATGAGAGTAATGCTCATAACATTGGTGTTGATGAAGATGCTAGGCTAGGAGTTTCTATACGCAACAATATAGCTGCTACAATGTGGCAAGATTATGTTTCACAAAGATGATAGCTTTTTAATTTTTTTAGTTTGTTTTTTGTTAAAATACTTATGTTGGTATGAAACTCTTTGTAATTTGTTATGATGTTATAATGTTACATTTTTTTATTATAAATTTATGTTATAGTATTATTTCACTTGTTATAATATATATATATATATATATATATATATATATTTAATTTTTATTGGAGTTAAAAAAAAGATTATATGAATATGGTGTTTTTTTATATATTTTAATATCTTATTTGTAAATCTAAAGGAATTAAGATAATTTATTCGTTCAAAAAAAATTGACAAATTTTTGTTTAAAAATTTCTTTGAAAAATAGAAAGTGAAAAAAATGATTGAACTAAATAAATTTTTTTTTTAACATTATTCATGGTTGAGTTGAGTATTTAACAATTATTAGTCATTACATAATTAATTAATAATTAATTAATTAATTAATTATAATAAATAATTATTAATGAATTATTTTGACTAGAATTTTTTTAAAAAAAATCTCATTAAAAATGAAAACTCAATAAATGTCAAAAAATTATTATCTAAAAACAATTATAGTTAATAAATATTTGTATAAGGGTAGGATGGTAAAATTAATTTATTTTTAATTTTCTTTCCTCTCACTTTTTCACTCTACCAAGCAATAGAAGTTAAGAAATATACTTTCCATCCATTTTTCCATCTTTCATACCAAGCACACCTAAGGAAAAAAATTAAAATTTTCCATCTTTCCAATTTTCTCTCCTTTCAATTTTCTTTCTTTCCATTTTTCTTTCCACTCTACCAAGCAAAGCCTAAATGTATTTTTTGTAAGGTAAGGCATTTACACAAGGGCTTCTCCTCATTTCTTTTTCATCTTTTAAGCACTCTTGGTTCCCCACCAAATGAATTTGACGTATTTTCATCTATCCATTATCACTGTCACCATCTATTGGTTGCATTTGTTGTAGCAAACTTTTTTATTTATTAAACATTAAAATTACACTTATTCATAACTGAATATTCACGAATATTATAATCAATTCATGCACTTGATTTCAATTATTATTTTTATTTTTTTATGCATACTTTGTCTTTAATTTTTTTTTTTTGTTATTTAACAATATTTTTTGCACTAGGCATCTTCTTTCTTTGAATTAAAGAAGCCATGAGTCATGCCTAGAAGGGATGAAACGGAGAGTTTAATCAATGGTGAGAGACGACATAAGAGCAAGAAGAATAAGAAAGAAAAAAGCTTTGGGAAAAAGCTAACGCGAGCAAAATGAATAGAAAAGAAAAGAGGAAAAGTGAAGAGATGGGTTCTTAGCTCATGACTTAGGGCTTAATCATCCAGGCCCATTGTTTTTATGTGAGGACTGCACTTTTTCCTAAACCAAATAATTTAAGCAAATATAATGTAATGATATAATTTTGAGATTTTCAAATGTAAGATCCTAGTTCATATTATATAAAGCCTTCAAGAATAATGTGAAATGCACCGTAGGACAATACATGCAATGTACGTTAAATGGATAGAAGTGCAGTTGTAGTTATATACACCTATATATATATATATATATATATATATATATATAAAATTACAAACACATATAGGCCAAAGTAAAAGCACATAACTTGCATGCAGGCAACGTATGTACGTACGTATATGAATAGAAATATAAAAAAAACCAAAGATAAAATAAAATAAATACTTGATGGAACAAGGAATTTAAATATGTATAAGTATGGATATATATAATTTCATTTATACAAATAAGTATAAATAGATGATCATATAAATATATATACACACACATAGAGGTATATATATATATATATATATATACATACACATAAAGGGATATATGTATAATGAAAGATACACATATATCTTATAAATACATAAGACTATACAATCATATAAATATATGCATAAAGAAAGATATTTATAGAAAAATATATAATATATATTATATTAAGATGAAAATATAAGTAAATATCTATATAAAAAAGGGCGTTTGGTGGGAAAACTCCCCACCAAACCGACAAGTCTTCCTCTTGGCAGAGTTGCTATACCCCCCAGAATCTTTCTACTTTTGTTTTAGTTATTTCCTTGAAAATTTGAACACTCACTCTCCTCTCTCTCTCTCTCTCTCCTTTATTCTACCTCTTTCCGGTTCCTCTCTGTCACTCTCTAACCTTTCCTCATCCTTCCACCTTGCTTCTTTCTCGTCCTCACGGTGTCACCATTGCTGTGCAAAGCTGAACAGAATTGAAGCAAAGCTGGGTGACGTGTGAAGCAGGGGTTAAAGTGCAGGGGATCGGGTAGATTTGTGCTGAGAATTTCCAGACTGAAGTGGCTGGTCTGGGTGGTGATGCATCGAGGCTAAGTAGGGCGTTCTTGGCTGCTATTTTGGAGATGAACGAGTGTTAGGGAGTGGCTGTTACTGTTGGGAAAAATATCCCTCAAACCAAACACCCACAAAAATAAAGGAAAGCAAAAAACAAACACAATAATTTTAATGTGGTTTGGCCCAACCAATTTGGCCTACAACCACCCAACCAATTTAATAAACAATCAAACAACTACAACTGTGCAATTTTTAGAAGAGAAAAATTGTAAACTCCTTACAAACCCAACCGTGCAATTTTTAGAGAGAAAAATTGCAAACTCCTAACAAAGCCCAAAGCCCAACCATGCAATTTTTAGAGAGAAAAATTACAAACTCCTAACAAAACCCAACCATGCAATTTTTAGAGAGAAAAATTGCAAACTCCTAACAAAGCTCACCCATGCAATTTTTAGAGAGAAAAATTGCAAATTCCTAATCAAGATCCCAAAGCCCAACTACACCCTTTAATAGCCCAAGCCCTAGCTATTCTATCGGTGTCTACAACTCCTTGGGACATTTTACAAACCAAGCCTAACACTTTATTTATAAGGGGAGAGCCCTTATAACTTCTTTTATACTTTCAATGTGGGATTCAAGGCAAACCCCAACAGTTACAAGGGGTAAAACAGAGGTTGGATGGGGCATCGAATATAGGCTTTTGGAGATTGACCTGGAGCTTAATTCTAGTGGCCTTGGTGCTGCGTTTTCAAGTTAGGAGTTGGCTGATTTAAGGGCTCGAAGCAGAGGTGTTCCGCGAGGTCTGAACAGGGATGAAATTGAGAAAAATAGTGGCTGCAAGCAAGGGATTCAAGGCTCTGTTAAAGGCCAAGTAACTATTGGGAAAAATATCCCTCAAACCAAACACTCACAAAAATAGAGGAAAACAAAAACAAACACAATAATTTTAATTTGGTTTGGCCCAACCAATTTGACCTACAACCACTCAACCAATTTAATAAACAATCAAACAACTATAACTGTGCAATTTTTAGAAGAGAAAAATTGCAAACTCCTTTCAAACCCAACCCAACTACCCAAAGAGCCCAACTACACCCTTTTATAATAGCCCAACTTTATAACTCTCTGGGATATTTTACAAACCAAGTCTAACACTTTATTTATAAGAGAATAGCCCTTATAACTTTTCTTATACTTTCGATGTGGGATTCAAGGCAAACCCCAACAAATCCTCCCTTGACTTGAATCCCTAAATTCCCCAAACTGTTCAACAACATCTGAAAAACTAACATACCTCTGAATCTTCTTACTCTTGAAAACAACTCTATCTTTCGCATCATCAAGCAAATATAGTTGTTTCTCATTCCTCTTTCCTTGCAAAAATAAACCACCATTCTTGTATACTTTGCAACAATCATTATTACCAACATATGTGTACCCACGTGAAGCTAACTCACCCAAAGAAATCAAATTGTAGCTAAAACTGGGTACATACCTCACATTACGAAGAGTCTTGACACCACCATCATGAAGCTTGAGTTGAACACTCCCAATACCTTCAATCTTCACTCGATTACCATTCCCAACTGCAATATTGCATAAACTTTCAACTTTTTTCAGTTCATCAAACCGATCTTTATCATTGCAAATATGCATCGATCCAGCTGAATCCAAAACCCAACTTTTCTCACAAGTATGAGACCCATCTAAAGAAGTTACCAATACATTATCATTTGAATCAGTCAAAACAACACATGTCTCATTCTTCTTTCCATCATCACTCTTTTGTTAAGCCTTCTTGAATGCAACCATATCCTCTCTTAGTGTCTTGCAACGTGCTTGAATATGACCCTTCTCTTCACAATAATAACATTCCACCTCACAATAATCTCTGAATCTTAATCTTGATCTCCCTTTTGATCCACCATGTCTCTCATTAGTCCTCCCTCGAGTAGAACCTTCCACAGCAGCTAGTGCACCTCTCGCAGATGAAAAATCTTCTTTGCCCATGAATCTTTCATTCTCACGCAACACAGCAATCACATCATCCAATTTTAAAGTAGTTTTACCTACCAATAAAGTTTGAACTAAAGGTCTATAGGACTTGGGCAAAGATGACAACAATAGCAATGCCTTCTCTTCTTCTTTCAACTCTTTAGAATCAATAGCTAATAATTGTGAAACTAATCTATTAAATTCATTTAAGTGATCATGGAGACTTATACCTACATCCATCTTCAGAGAATACAAATCCATCTTCAAACACAATCTATTCGTCAGCGATTTTGACGCATAGATGTCTCCCAGCTTCTTCCACAATCCGGTTGGTGTCGTCTCAGTCAATACATTATACTTAATCTCTGGAGCAAGCGCCAATCTAATTGTGCTCACAACCCTCTTCTGAATTCCAACCCAATCCTTATCAAACATTCCATCTGGCTTATTTTCTTCTAATGCTAAATCTAGACCTTGTTGCACTAGAAGATCCTGAATCGTACTTTGCCATAACATAAAATTACTTTTACCATCAAATAAAGGAATCTCAAACTTAGGCATACCTCTAGACATAGCTTCAGCCATAGCTTTCCTCCTATCGCAGGATCACGAACCTTCAGCTCTTGATACCACTTGTTGGGAAAAATATCCCTCAAACCAAACACCCACAAAAATAGAGGAAAGTAAAAACAAACACAATAATTTTAATGTGGTTTGGCCCAACCAATTTGGCCTACAACCACCCAACCAATTTAATAAACAATTAAATAATTACAACTGTGCAATTTTTAGAAGAGAAAAATTGCAAACTCCTTACAAACCCAACCCAACTACCCAAAGAGCCCGACTACACCCTTTTATAATAGCCTAACTTTATAACTCTATGGGATATTTTACAAACCAAGCCTAACACTTTATTTATAAGGGAATAGCCCTTATAACTTCTCTTATACTTTCGATGTGGGATTCAAGGCAAACCCCAACAGTAATAGGGGTGTGAGCAGGGCGTGTGAGTGGAGTTTTCAGGTGCTACTGGCATGGGGACGGTGGCTGTTTAAGAAGGGTATAGGCGACTGTAACAAGGTTGACTACAAAGGCTAAGAAACGTTGGGACAGAGGTGTAACAGCGGAGGCAAACCAGTCTCTTTTGGTAGGCTGAAAACGCAAAGGAAATAAGTGCTGAACAAGGGCCTTTCATGGTCGAAACAGGTATTGTGTTGGTGACCTTCTTGGTGCTGGTTGTGGCCATGTGAAAGGGTGAAGTTTGGGCGTATTTAGGGTAGCACTTGGTGGTGTATTTAGGGCTATTCAAGGGGGCGAATTCTGCCCTGTAGAGTGGGCCGTGAGGAAGGAAGAAAGAAAAGAAAAGAAAAGAAAGGTAAGAGAGAAATAAAAGTGAAGAAAGAAAAAAAATGAAAGGGAAAGAAATAAAAAGAAAGGAAATATATACAAACATATATATATATATATATATATATATATATTTATATATGAAGATATGAAGATGATAGAAATTTGTGAAGACTGCAAATTTTTCATACTAAATTTGTAAATAAATGAAGAAATTAAATAAATTTAGTATGATAAAGATGTGAGAGTACTGCATTTAAAAATAAATGATTAATATATATATAATTTGGATTTATATAAACAAGTTTGAGATATATATTAATTCAATAAAGAAAATAAATTAATATTTTGCATATTTGTGAAGTAAACTAATAAATTAAATAAATGCACTACAAAACCTAAGTGCATATATTGTAAGTGATTAAATAATTAAAAGAACAAATAAATAAATATATATATTCAACTAAATGAAAGATACAAGTATATTAAATTAAATGCGACCTACACATGAGTATATGAATAAAATATGTGTATATAAATTTATATATCATAAATAAAAAAATATATATTTCTCTTATTTCAATTATATATATAAATATGTTATATATATGTCCAGTATCTATATCCATAATAATATTATATATATATGTGTGTGTTTTATCTTCCGTTGTTTTAAGAAAATACATATTATATATATATATATGTGTGTGTGTGTTTTATCTTTTTTAAGTGGAAATAAGAGAAATATTTATATATATATATATATATATATATATATCATATGAAAGAAATATATATTTATAATATAAGAAAACACATAATATAAGGTATATATAAAAAAAAAAGAAACGGGTGTGGTAGAGCACACTGCCCCATCCACACCTCCTTTTGTCCACCGGATTCTTACCTCTCATCTCATTTCAGCTAATCTCTCAACTATTCACCTCTCCACCACGTTTCACCCTCATCTTTCACTCAATTCCTCCATCCATTCCTCACCTCTGTTGTGTCTTCCTTGGCATTTAAAAAAAAAAAAGAAAAGAAGAGAAAACGACAACCTGTGAGTGAGTGGAGCGAGAGAAAGACAGAACAGTAGAGGCGATGCAGCCGAGTGAGTGAAGAGAAAGAAAAGAAGCTGCAGCATAAGGAACTAAAAAAAAAAAAAGAGATCAGGACTAGGAGTAGAGAAGCAAAAAGAGGAAACTGCTACAGTGAAAGAAAGTGATGGAAGTGGATTGAAGGAGGAGAAAGAGAGCACCGAGAGAGTAAGAAAAACTGCAACAGAAGAAAAAGGAAAAGAGATCAAGACGAGGGAAGAACGAAGTGAAATGAAAGAGAGCTATTGCAGGACTGATCTAGGGCATTTTTTTTGGACTCTAAGGCTGAGTTTAATGGCTTGAAAAGCCTAGTGACGCAAGGGAGATGGGAAAGCATTTTTGTGGCTGAAAATAGGGGCTGTATAACGCTGATTTGGCTGGAAATTTGGGACTAGTTTTAGAACTGGTGTCGGGCTGTTTTTAGGTGCTGTTTTAAGCTGTGTTGATCGGTGGTTGATGGCCTAAAAAGGAAAAGAAAAGGAGAGTGAAGGAAGAGGAGGAAACGCTACAGTGTCATGAGGAAAGAAGGATCGAATCCAAGCTAGGAATGTAGGGCAGATTGTTGGCTGTATTGGGAATAGTTCAAGGCTGGTTGGTGCATGTGAAACAGGGGTAGCGTGAGTAGTGTAATTGAAGGTGTTTGAGGGCGTGGAAGGCAGCCATTCCTTGATGAGAAAATCAACTGAATAACGAAGCAAACAAAGGTGCATTTAGGCACTCACCAAGCCACCATGAGGGGTGCTTTCCCTCAACAACCAGGGGACCTCTCGGCACAACAAGGAACACAAGGGAGGCTTATTATAGCTTCGGTTCAAGAGATTTTCAATGAGGGACCATTGCATCATTGAAGAAACCGCCGCTTGAATCATGGACAACAAACCAGTAGAGGAGGCTCGGTTTTGAAGAATATTCAAGGTTAGAATATCGCTTTGAGTTAGAATATATATATATATATATATATATATATATATAAAAATATATATATATATTTATATATATATACATATGGAAAGAATGTAACGAGATGGTTGGGAATGAATTCAATGTTGGGAATGTGTTGTTTTGAGGTGAAAGAATGTCAATATATTTATATATATATATATGTGTGTGTATATATTAATGTATAGATATACAAAAATACGTATCAAATTGGTATGATGGGAATGATTGAAACATAGTTAAATATATACACCGAAATCTTGATGAGGAAGAATAATATGGGTTCTAGTCCAAATAGTTGTGCATTGACATAAATATGTGTGTATTGAGTACTTATAGATATTTAAGCATTATTGATACAATATTGAAGGATTAATTCTTGGTGTAGGAATTACTTGGAAATATTAAGGGGAATGAATGGTACAAAGATCGGCTAAGGAGATTCTTTGAAGTGCAATGGCTAGCAAAGATTTTGTAAAGGGTAAGTGACATAATTCTTGGTTTAAGACTAATGAGTATATATACATATCTCTCGGTTTAAAGTTAATGTGTGCTTATATATAAGTACATATATATATATATATGCAAAATATATATAAATTATAGGTGTGCACCTCATCCACATGATAAAGATGAGTTGATGTCCATGGTGTAGAAGTGAACTAGATTAATTGCGGTTTTAAGATACATGTCTTGTAATATGAACTAAGTATGATATGAGTATATGATGGAGATGGTATTGAAATGTTTGTAGTGACTTTGATTGGAGTGGAAGAGTAGATTTTGATCAGGGACTCGAAGAAAATATTGACTAAGGGTATAAGGTAACTAGGTTAAGTAAAGTCTGTTAGCACCATCTCGTAAGAATTGTTTAAATTTTATAAATTCGTTTATGCTTGGGCCGGTTTGAAATTTGTGCATTCACATATAGCATATTTTGAGTTTCATTACTTAATATTTATGTTTTAAGGACTTGCATTCTGTTATAAATTAGCAAAGTCTTGGTTTGAACTGACATTTGAAGTAAATCGAAAGTACCTTATATTTCAAACTCAAAACTGATTTAATAAGTGATTTGAAATCCATGGAAGCCAAGTATTACACGAGGAAATTGTTTTCGAATTGTTTTTGAGTACGGGCATATCCTACGACCTTCGGGTCATTTCTAGCCTATCGAGCTTATCTCTAGGCCTTATTACCCATCTATCGAGCTTTGTGCTCTAGACTACTGTATTGTACTATACCTATCGAGCCTAGTGCTCTAGGTAAATTGTTAGGCTTGTCTAGAAAACCAGCAAACAAGTTTCAGCTCTCGACTGATCAGCGAGACTGGAGTATTGTTCTATGGCCATAGATTTTGTGTTGCTTGCAATATCATTCCATCACTAGCTAGGATGGACATCATTATTGTTATCGTATCAGTGATTAAGGATTATTGCCTAAACTCTACATACCACTATCTTATTATTGATATCGATTTCAGTGAATTGAGGCTTACACCTAAAGTGAAAAGTGATCGATTGGAAATTATTTTCAATGAATTGAGGCTTATGCCTAAAGTGAAAAGTGATCGATTTGAAATCGTTTTAAGTAATTTAAGGCTTACGCCTAAAGTACTAAGTGATCATTTTTGAAATTGTTTTCAGTGAATCAAGGCTATACGCCTATGTTTATTGATTATCGTTTTGTAAACTAATTAATTTATAAAAATGCTTAGTTATTGATTTTAAATGAATGCACAGCAATTGATTTATCAATATGCATAGTGTTGATTTTGAATGAATGCACTATAATTGATTTATCAAATACATAGTCAATGATTTAAATGAAGTGTTAGTAATTTATTCATCGAAGTGCATAATGTGTTGGCTTTATTGAAGTGCATATTGATCATTTTATCGAAGTGAATAGTGATCGATTTATCGAAGTGTATATTGATCGTTTTATCGAAGTGCATAGTGATTTACATAGTGATTGATTTATCAAAATGTATAGTGTTTTGAATTTAACCAAAATGCATAGTGAATTGATTTAATCGAAATGCATAGTGAATTTGGTTAAAATAAAGTGCATAAAGAGAGTGTTTTGAATTGAAGTGCATGGCGATAGTGTTTTGATTTAAGACCGTGATTGAATACCATGCATGCACGTCACTTCAACATTACTTTTCTATACTTGCATGTAGAACGACATGAGTCTAACATGCATTTACTTAAATTACTTACTGAACCGTGGTTTGCTCACCCCTTTCTAACATCATTGCAGATCGTACAAGCTAAAGTCATGCTTGGAGTTCTGTGTGGCCCTCGGGGATTGTACCTAGTAGTGGTACTTACTTAAGTCCTCTAAGTGCTGTTTTTATTTCCTTGAGGTATATGAAATTTTGCACATCATGTTGGTTGTCATGTATAGACATTAGGTAATGCATAGTACATGGCATTAGAAAATGTTTGGGATGTAACTTAAGAATTGCTCTATATTTTTATATTACTAGTATGATTATCAAGTGCGATTCGAGATATTTATGCTGTATATTAAATATGAAACTTATGGAATATGGATACGTTGATTGTAATGAATTATGGGAATGTGTGTTATGTATGATAATATAAACTGTGGACTGTGGAGTTAAGATGTGATGTTGGAAATACGTATATATTTTTGCAGGTTAATTAACTAGGGAAAATTGATTATATATAAGGGGAGGTTTTCGATCTTTTTCTTTTGGTCAGGTTAAATCTTGTATTAAAATATTGAAGAAGTAAGTTGATTGGTCTTAGGAGTTATCCATTTAAATGACAACATTAAGTTAAATCAAAATTGAGAAAGGTGGAACTTGTTTAGCAATGACACTAGCACCGAATACAAACCTTACGTGAAAAGAAAAATTTAGTTTGTAAATTTGAGAAATGGTATAAGTGATAGTGTTAAGTGCATGTCACGGCCTTCGGGTCGTGACAAAATTTAATTAAGACTTGGTATTATATTAGTGTTAAAATTTGAAGTTAGCCTTGAAATTTTGATAAGTGTATAGAAATTGAACTAGACGTTATTAAGTCAAATTTTATTGTAAATGTGTAACACGTTGAGAGGGTGACGAACATGAAATAGTTGATCTCGATGCACACTCAAGCTAAGCCCGCACTAGTTAAGATGTTTATATAACATAGGAGTAGAAATATACTGCATAGGTCAATATATATAATGGTGTAATGCTTTGAGTATTTAGAGGTTCAAATTAATGAATGAAATGCAAGTATGAGGTTAAGCTCGATAAGGTACCGTAGTGGTGCACTGTCAAGAGGAATTGAGTCAATATGCTATTGATCCATAGGCATCACTAGACTAAATGATTCTTTTCAAAATCATTTAAGCATCTAATGTATTCATGTAAGTATTGTATGAATGAATCCTTTCAAAATCTTGTATATATAAATAAGGTATGCTTAGGGATCACACAATTAACAAATGAAATTAACACAGTATAATGTAATGCTCATGAAATGCATAAATGCATATCATTTAGTCTAGTGATGCCTATGGATCAATAGCATATTGACTCAATTTTTAAATGTTTAAATGCTTATATAGTATACGTGTATATATGTTTATATGTAAATAATCTTCAAGAAATGTGTTACATACTTTACTCTATTTGATAAGAAAAGTTAAATGTTTAAATGTTTTATAAGACTATAGGCACCTTAAGAGAGTTAAACTCAATAAAGCATAGTGGAAGCTGCTTAATTATAGATTACTCATTTGACAAATATGCTTATCTGAAAATAGTTGTGGACAGGACTTAATCACACCTAATCAGTAGGGCTAAGAGACATGAGGTCTATGGCCATAGATAGTGCCCTAGTTGGTTTCCAGGGGATGATGATATGATTTTCACTACTAGCTACAATGATTTAAGTCTTTATTGATAGGATTCTAGCTTAATCTCAAACGATATGATGTGCAATTTAGAGTATGGTTTTTAAATGGATATGAACTCTAAACTTGATATGGTTTTATGGTACATGACATGTATTTTGATACTGTACATTGCTTTAAATATGCTTCAAAAGTTACATATGACATGAGATGAGAAATGTGAATACTTTAAAGCATGTCTTAAAAGTAAAACAGAGATGTTTTGATATCACACATGTTTTGAAAGAATATGTGTTATACTTTTTGAGACTGTATGCATCTCATGTATGATCACATGCAAAAGAGACATAATATGATGTTATGGTTTAGGCTTCACATGACAAGTGGTAGTATCACTGTATTGAGATTGAGAACATAATTTATATATTCTACATGGTGAATAAGAGAGTGATTTAATAGTGAATTCTCATTGAGTGGACATCATGCATTTGCATTAGGACAGTATAAGTCTAATTCTACACTTATATAAATGACTTATTGAGCCCTTGCTCAATAAACGTTATTTAACCTTTTTCAGATTGAACACAGAGTTGGAAGAGTATTTCGGAGCTATCCGAAATAGTCTTTAAGCTTGAAATAAAGTCCCAATTGTCCGAGGAGATTATTTTAAGTATATTGGGGTATAAACTATTCTTTTGTACTTATTATCGATTTCAAGCAGCTTTTGATTTCATACTGTAGGATGGGATGTAACCTAATATAGTGATTAGTACTTAGATTATGTTAATGCTAAACTGATGGAATTACTAATGCTTGCAGGAATATGAGTATGTGGAAACGATGGCATGAAATAAGTAGTTAAGGAAGAGGGCATGAAACTAGGGATGAAATGCATGAGTTTGAGATAAACTGATATTGTGGAAACCCTAGATATAATAAATGAAAGTGATAAGTTGAATCAAAATATGATAATGTAAAGATTATAAATCAACTACTATTGTAGGAATTACCTACCTATACATAGATTGTGAGTTTTGTGTAGGTTCTTAGTCTGGGCAAAATGATTAAATAGGGAGGGGAGTTAACATCCCTAAATAAATTTCACTGTATTGCACTTAGACAAAATAAATATAGAAAAAGCGAAAAATTAGCCCTAATTTCTACATAACTGTACATTGAAAGGGGTACTATTACAACTTTAGGATCATGACAGATTTAGTTGTATCAAAGCAGAGATTGTCTAACGCGTGTCAATGTAGATGATTAGAATGGTTTACATCCCATAGTACTGTTGTATAGTGCTCAATAAGTGCAGAAACTGTTCTAAATGCATTTGTTTGTGTTGTTGGATACAGACAAAGTTATAAGGAGAGGACAAGGATGTGGATGACCCCACATATGAGGCAAGCTCAATTACCTCTACTGTCTTCACCTCTGCAACCTCCTAGGCTGAACACACGATTCACGCACTTGGAGTAAACAGTAGCCAAGCTAGTTGCCTTGATAGAATGACAACATACTGAAAGTCAAGATCAATAACAAACTCCACCAGTGCAAGAATTAGCACAGGCCACTCCACCACCTTTACCACTTGATTAGCAACCATTGACTCCATAGTCATAGCTTTCACCACCACCACCTCCACCTACTCAGACAGTGGTGCCTCCACCACTAGCTACTAATGTGAAACGAAATGTGAAACAGTTTAAACAATTCCAAAAGATGAACCTTTTGGCATTCAAGGGGGCAATGGAAACTAAAGTAGCCAAGACATGACTCATGAAGATAGAGCAGGCTTTTGAGACCATAGGATGTAGCTCAGAGGGTAAGGTTACTTTGGCTACCTATATGTTTGAAGGTGAGGCCAAGATTGGTGGAGATTAGCCAAGATTGTATTACAGAACAAGAACCCCACCATTACATGGGAGGAATTCCTTGTGAAATCCCCAATTTCATGTAATTTCATTGTGTTTGTAAAGTATTACACTATGAAATGATTAAATAAATATGAGAATGATGATGTATGAATGAGGTATGTGACATGAGAAGGAATGATGAAATTGATAGTCAATTAGTCAAAGAAATTTATGTTGATATCAGGAAATTATTTAAGGTATGAGAAAAGAATTAAAATCAGAATTTAATTGGTAATTAAATAGGTGAGTCATATGGAAGAGAGAAGACAAATTAATTGATGGTCAATTCGTCAAGGGGATGATTCATGGCTGAGATGATTAATGATAAAGCATGCATTTAATGCAAATGGCATAGTCATCATCCTCATCAACCATCACCCAACGTCAGCCCCTTTTTCCAGCCTTCACTCTCGTTCCATCCAAGTTTCCATAAGTTTCCTCTATAGCTACCTTGACAAACCACCTCATTCCTTCATCGATTCAGTTAGTTAATTGAATGAAAATCGATCCTTGTCGCTAGACTAGGTTATATCCAAAGTTTAATAGATTGAGTCCAAGTATTGGAGGAGATCTCAAAGTTTGAGATTTTGGTCACTAGCAAAGGTAAGAGAAGAAAATGATTCTTTCAATTTCGTTCATGGTATGTAGTTGTACTGAGTTGATATGATATGTATATGGTGATTGTTTAAAGGTTTAATTGATATGATGTACAACTTTGAAGAAGTGAAGGAAAGGAGTGGAAGTCACTAAGTGATCTCGTGTTCTCGAAGTAATCGAGGTAAGGAATTTATGTAACGGACGTAAAGCAGCCATGTCAGCATGTTTTAATATGTTTTTATGTGGTTTGGAGAGAAGCACCAGTTGGCTTTATGCAGGAAAGTTGCATTTTCGGACTTTACTCCTAGTGCCAATTAGCTAGGAGCAGTCGACTGCCTAAAGACAACCAAAGCAAAGTTTTTCGAAAATCGAGACAAACCAATCGACTGCTATGTAAGCCAGTCGACTGCTATTTGTTAAAATGCATTCTGTTTCAAAACCAGCCGACTGCCTATAAGACCAGTCGACTGCAAATTTTCCATAAGCATTCTGTTTCAAAAACAGTCGACTGCTATATGACCAATGACTGCTATTTCTTAAGAAGCATTCTGTTTGAAAACCAGTTGACTGCTATATGGACCAGCCGACTGCCCCCATGAGTTTCAGAAAAGAAAAATATCGAAATTTTAAATGAAAATAATTTCGATAAATGAAGTTATGAAGCAGTAGCCGACTGCCCTATGAGGCCAGTCGACTGCCCTGTGTGAAAAGAGATTTCAAAGCCTATTTGGTTTAAACACAAAAGTGTTTTCTGAAGAAGTATATGATAAATGTTTTGAGACTATGGACTATGATTATGATCATGCATCTGTATTTAACTGAGAAACTCTGTTTAAGTCCTCAGCATTATTCATGTTTGAGCAAGGAACCCTAGTCTGGTCCTCAATACCACAGATGACGCCTGACTAGTGTTCACTGTGGATTACTAAAGGCAGGAGAGAATCCCTGACCATTACATGGTGCACCACTGTTCTAATGTAGATTAAAATCATATAAATGGGTATAAATGATTTATATGATTGGAATCATATAAATGGGTATAAATGATTTATATGATGATGCAATCACTTGAATAATTGTACATAGTCTCCATCTGATTTATAGAAGTATATGATGTATGTTTTGAAGTAAGCTTATGAGGTATGATGTCTTTAAAGAAGTATATGATGTATGCTATTTTAAAGAAGCATGTAAAGTATGTTTGCCTATACCATTTGAAAGAAATATGCATGGTTGCAAACTATACATGAAAGAAGCACATGATGCATGCTTTATAATGATTTACATAACATTATAGAGCCAAGCAGGAAAAATGCATATATAGGCATAATACGCTCTTTTACATATTTTTCTTACTGAGCGTAAACTCACCCTTTTACGACTATTTTCCTACAGACTATCTGAAGTGATCCATCGCTCTCGATAGAGAAGAGCCTGTTAGTGGATCTTTAAAGTTTACCTTCGAGAGATGCTTCCCAGTTAGCATAGAAGGTATACTTATGTAATTATGCCAAGTAAAGTGTAATTCAATTATGGTACAGTACAAGTAACATTCATGTATATAAGATGTCGAGGATTTAAGTTAAGAATGATGTGTAAGATCCTATGGAATGGAATGATATTTATATATATCATTAGTCTGTTTTATTGGAACCGAATTATTCATATTGAGCTGTTAGATATTAAGCTTAAGAAGGGAAAGAATGAATGACATTGATGAATCAAATCGAATCAAGTCGTATAAGATAATAAGAAATAAGGAAAAAGTTAGATGGTAATGTAGTGGCGGGGATCAGAGTTCGATTGGTATTCGTCAATGTTGATAAGCTAGAAATAGAGTATATCCCCAATTGTACTGTACTTGTCTGAATACATATGCATAGTATAACTGTTTATAGTTATACTAAAGAGCTCAATTGTGATTATATGGATAGTATGAGCTCATGTAGAAGAGGTATAAGTAGAGGAAGAGGACGGGCTCGTGAAGAATAGCCCCCAGTACAATCTCCTCCTCCATCTCCACCGCATAGCCTGAATACTAGGTTAGCGAAAATGGAGAAGCATATGGAGAATATGGCCACCATGTTCACGTAATTCATGTTGAACTTTCCGAATGTGGCCACAAGTACCCCAACAGCTACACCTATTGTTCCTCCTACAGAAGTACCCCCATCAGTCCTAGCTACTGAAAGGCGGGATCCCAAGGCATATTGTAGTGTGACCTTGATCAAGGAATTCAAGAAGTTGGATCCACCTAAGTTTAAGGGGGATAGAGATCTATTGGCCGCAGAAAACTGGATGAAGGCGGTCATGAAGTCTTTCGAGTATATGACCTGCTCCGAAAGGGAGAAGGTAGGCCTAGCTGCTTATCTGTTGATTGATGATGCCGAATACTAGTGGCAGGCCACTCGGATTGTGTTGGAGGCCTAATATGATGAGGTTACGTGGGATTGATTTGTAGAAGCCTTTAATGAGCAGTATATCCCACGCACTGATCGGAATAGGCTGAAGATAGAATTTTTGAGTTTATCTCAAGGGAGGATGACGGTAAATCAGTATGAATCAAAGTTCATCACCTTGAGTAGATTCGATCCAGAGGTCCTAGAAGATGAAGGACACAAGATCTATTGGTTCATAGAAGGATTGAAGTCCCCTATTAGATCGAAGCTGTATCCGATGGATATTACTACGTATGGAGAGGCGGTCTGTAAGGCTCAGTTGTGTGAGCAGGACTATGACCTTCATCACACTGACTTCCGAGCTAAGGGTAAAGGCAAGGAACCGATAAAGCGGAAGTCAGATGAGAAAGCTCCGAGTGATAGGTATCCATATCGGAGAAGTAGACGATCTGAAGGAGTTTCGATAGGTAAGTAAAGTATGAGAAGATGATTTCTAATTTAATTAAATGTTTCTATGGAAATATATTGAATTGGGAGTTACGATGATGACGATGCAGGAACTCCTAGAGCTACCGGGATCAAGATAAGTGATGAAAGATCCCGACATCCAGCTGGAATTACCACTAGCTCACCGAAGAGTACAATGCAAAGATGTGAGCAATGCGGAAAGTTCCACGGATCGCAGCCATGCTGATTGGCAAGTGGCACATGCTTTAGATGTGGTGAGCAAGGGCACATGATTAGAGGTTGCCCCAAGAGAAACTAGAGGGTGCCCGAGGAAGCTAATAAGACCCCTCAACAATAGCCTAAGGCCACTGCTGCAGAAAAGGGAAAGAAAGTTGTGATCCAAGGACGAGTGTTTACCATCGATGAGGACTCTGCCGATGCCTCGTCCAAGGTGATTGAAGGTAAGATTCACCTCTTTGATATAAGTGTCACTGCATTGTTTGATCCAGGCTCCACGCATTCCTTTATGTCACCTATTATTGCTATGAAAATACCTGTTGAGCCTGAACCTTTAGGACACCTGTTGCAAATAAGCACACCATTTAAGGAATCCCAATGACAGAAATAGTGTATAGAAACTGTAAGCTACGGGTAGGAGAAAGAGAATCTATAGCTAACCTAATCCTACTGAATATGTATGGATTTGATGTTATCTTGGGTATGGATTGGTTAGCTAAGAATCATGTCATATTAGATTGTTATGCTAAGAGTGTAACCTTCTCTTCTCCCGTTAGCTATATTGTAAATTTTACAAGTGATTAATACTAAAGTATATGTGTTTCTTGATTGATTTCAAAAAAAAGTAATGAAAAGTATGTATGGTCATGTGAAGGGTTTATGGCATATGTGGAGGATGTAGAAAAGAGACGTCCCAGACTTCATGAAATTCCTGTAGTCAAGGATTTTCCAGAAGTGTTTTCGGATGATCTTCCAGGACTTCCTTCGGATAGGGAAGTGGAGTTCACGATCGATTTGGTGCCAGGGACTGAGCCCATTTCGAGATCTCCCTATCGGATGGCGTTAGTGGAATTGGAAGAATTGAAGAAGCAGCTTCAGGAGTTACTAGACAAGGGATTTATACAACCCAACGTATCCCCTTGGGGTGCTCCTGTGCTTTTTGTCAGGAAGAAATACGGTAGTTGTGAAATCCCCAATTTCCATGTAATTCCTCAATGTTTGTAAAGTATTTCAATCTGAAATGATTAAATAAATATGAAGTTTAATGTGTAAGTGATGTATAAGTGATGTATAAATGATGTATGAATGATGTATGGAACATGTGAGAAATAAATAGAATTGATAGCTAATGAGTTAGAGAATTTATGTTGATATCAGGAAAATGTTGGCATATGAGAAAAGAAATTAAATCAGAATTTTGATTGGTAATTAAATGGATGAGTCATAGGAAGAAAGGGAAGAAGAGAATTAAGTAAATGGTCAAAGTATGGCTAAGATGATTAAAGAGATAGGGAAGCATTTAATGCAACTAGCTTAGTCATCATCCTCATTAGCCATCACCCAACGTCAGCCCCTCTTCCAGCTCTCCCTCTCGTTCCATCCAATTTTCCTCCAAGTTTCCATTCCGAGCTACCTTGACAAACCACCTCACTCTTCCATCGATTCATTAAGTTCGTAGAACGAGAAACGATCCTTATCACTAGATTAAGGGATGTCTAAAGTTTGGTAGATTGAATCCAAGTATTGGAGGAGATCTCAAGGTTTGCGATTTTGGTCACTAGCAAAGGTAAGAGAAGAAGATGATTCTTGCAATTTGGTTCATGATATGGAGTTGTTCTGAGTTGATATTATATGTGTAGGATGATTGTTTAAAGATTTAAATTGATATGATGTTTACAGATTTGAGGAATTGAAAAGCTAGGGTGACGCACCAAGTGATCTTACGTTCTCGAAGGAATCGAGGTAAGGAATTTATGTAATGGACGTAAGGCAGCTATGTCCGCATGTTTTAATATGATTTTGACTATTTTGGAGAGAAGCATCAATTGGTTTGTGCAGGAAAGTGCCTTTTCGGACTTTACTCCTAGTACCAATTAGGCTAGGAGCAGTCGACTACCTTAAGTAGCAGTCGACTGCCTAGAGACAACAAAAACACCGTTTTTCGAAAACCGATTCAAACCAGTCGACTGCTCTTTACACAGAAGCATTCTGTTTCAAAACAATCGACTGCTATATGGAACAGTCGACTGCTATTTGCTAAAATACATTCTGTTTCAAAACCAGTCGACTGCTATATGACCAGTCGACTGCTAGTTCTTAAGAAGCATTCTGTTTGAAAACTAGTTGACTACTATATGGACCAGTCGACTGCCCTTATATGTTTTCAAAGATGAAAATATCGAAATTTTAAATGAAAATAATTTCGATAAAGGAAGGTTATGAAGAAGCAGCCGACTGCCTTATGAGACCAGTCGATTGCCCTGCATGAAAAGAGATTTTAAAGCCTATTTGGCTTAAACATAAAAGTGTTTTCTGAACAAGTATGTAATACATGTTTTGAGATTATGGGCTACATTATGATCATGCATCCCTGTATTTAGCTGGGAGACTCTGATCAAGTCCTCAGTATTATGTATGTTGAGCGAGGAATCCTAGTCCGGTCCTCAATACCACGGATGACACTTGACTGGTGTTCATTGTGGATTACTAAAAGCAGGAGAGAATCCCTGACCTCTGCATGGTGCACCACTGTACTAATACAAGATTAAAGTCACATAAATGGGTATAAATGATTTGTGTGACTAAATCATATAAATAGGTATAAATGATTTATATGATGATGCAACTGCTTGAATAAATATACCTAGTCTCCATCTAATTTAATGTATAAGATGTATGTAAAGAAGAAGTATATGATGTATGTTTTAAAGTATGTATGAAGTATGATGTTTTAAAGAAAGAAGATGGCATAGCGTTTAAAGAAAGTATATTTGCCTATACCATTTGAGATAAATATGCATTGTTGCAAACAATGCATGAAAGATGTTTATAATGCATGCTTTATAATGCTTTACATGACATTATAGAGCCAAGTAGGAAAAATGCATATAGAGACATAGTACGCTCTTTTACATAACGTTCTTACTGAGCGTAAACTCACCCTTTTACGACCATTTTTCCTATAGATTATCTGAAGTGAACCTCGCTCTGATTAGAGGAGCTTGCTTTTGAAAGATTTGAGTGTACCTTTAAAGGACGCTTCCCAGTTAGCATAGAAGGTATACTTATATGTTTGTGGAGTAAATTGTAATTCAGCTACGATACAGTACAAGTAGCATTTATATATAATATATGTCGGGGATGTAAGTTAAGATGATGTATAAGATCCTGTGGAAATGGAATGATATTTATATATATATCATTTTTATGCTTATGGGAAGTGAATAAAATTTTATGAGCTATTAGATATTTAGCTTAAGGGTAAGAAATGATGACACTGATGAACTAAATCAAATAATGTTAGATAAGATAATAAGGAAAAAGTTAAATGGTAAGATGTAGTGACGGGGACGTCACAGTAGTATGAGGTTGTGCATCGACTACCGATGGTTGAATAAAGTGACCATCAAGAACAAATATCCTCTTCCCAGGATTGATGACCTTTTTGATCAGCTTAAAGGTGCACAAGTCTTTTCCAAGATAGACTTGAGGTCGGGATATTACCAGTTGAAGATCTGGAGTGAAGATATCCCTAAGACTGCATTCAGGACACGGTATGGTCACCACGAATTCCTAGTGATGCCGTTTGGATTAACTAATGCACCTGCGGCTTTTATGAACCTGATGAATGATGTGTTCAAACAGTACCTGGACCAGTTTGTCATTGTCTTTATCGATGATATCTTGGTGTACTCAAGGTCTCGGGAAGAGCATGAGCAGCATTTGAGGATAGTTCTGCAAACCCTCAAGGATCAAGGATTGTATGCCAAGCTAAGTAAGTGTGATTTCTGGTTGAATCAAATCTCCTTTTTAGGTCACATAATTAGTAAAGATGGAGTTTCGGTTGATCCATCAAAGATTGAAGCGATGGTTCAATGGGAGAGACCGAAGACAGTGACGGAGATTAGGAGTTTCTTGGGTCTAGCTGGCTACTATCGACGATTTGTGGAGGGTTTCTCGAAATTAGCTGCTCCATTGACGCAGCTAACGCGCAAAGAGGTGAAGTATGAGTGGAATGATGCCTGCGAAAGTAGCTTTCAAGAGTTGAAACGTAGGTTGGCGACAGCACCTATCCTCACCATTCCTAATGGTTTTGGAGGATTTGTGGTGTATAGTGATACCTCAGGGCAAGGTTTGGGAAGTGTACTAATGCAGCATGGTAAGGTAGTAGCATATGGTTCTAGACAATTAAAAGACCATGAGAAGAACTACCCGACTCAAGATTTGGAGTTAGCTGCAGTAGTATTTGCTCTGAAGATATGGAGACATTACTTGTATGGTGAGAGATTTCAGATTTTTAAGGATCATAAAAGTCTGAATGCTTGTTCTCTCAACGAGAGTTAAATATGAGACAAAAAAGATGGCTCGAGCTTTTGAAGGATTATGATTGTGAGATCTTGTACCACCCGAGGAAAGCCAATGTGGTGGTGGATGCTCTGAGCTGGAAACATGTAAGTATGGTAGCTTATATGATGATAAAAGAGCATGAACTGATTAAGCAGTTTGCAAGCCTCAACTTAAATGTTATGCCCTACGAGCAATTTGGAATGATGGCTAGTTTGAGAATTGAGCCAAAATTGATAGATAGAATTCGGATTGCTCAAAAGGAAGATGATCAATGTATTGAGGCTATGAGTCAGATTCAGTTAGGTATGCCCTTAGAGTTTAATATGGGTCATGATGGAATTTTGAGGTTTAATAACCGTATATGTGTTCCTAATGATGATGAGTTAAGAAAGTTGATCTTGACAGAAGCACATGCCACTAGATACACTTGCATCCAGGAAACACAAAGATGTATCAAAATCTTTGCAAGTTGTATTGGTGGACTGGCATGAAGAGAGACATAGCTGAGTTTGTGGCAAAGTGTCTCACGTGTTAACAGGTTAAGGTAGAGCACCAAAAGCCAGCAAGATTGTTACACCCTCTACCTATACCTATGTGGAAATAGGAGCACATTACGATGGATTTCATTATAGGATTGCCCAGGACCAAGAGAAATCATGACGGTATTTGGGTGATCGTGGATAGACTAACTAAGTCCGCTCACTTCCTACCTATGAAGTCTACGGACACACTTAGTGCTTTGGCAGACTTGTATGTAAAAGAAATCGTAAGATTACACGGTGTTCCAGTGAGCATTACTTCTGATAGAGATTCTAGGTTTACCTTTCACTTTTGGGAGCATTTTCAAGAAGCCATGGGATCTAAGTTGAATTTTAGCATAGCTTTTCATCCTCAGGCTGATGGACAGTTCGAGCGCATGATTTAGACGCTCGAGGACATGTTGAGAGCTTGTGCTATGGATTTTAAAGGCTCTTGGGATGACCATCTGCCATTGGTTGAGTTCGCTTATAATAATAGCTATCACTCAAGCATCGGAATGGCACCTTATGAAGCATTGTATGGTAGAAGGTGTCGATCTCCGATTGGGTGGGAAGAAGTGGGCGAACGTAAATTGTTGGCTCCAGATTTAGTCGAGCAAGCCTCTGAGGATGTTAAGATGATTTGTCAAAGGCTTAAGACAGCTCAAAGTAGACAAAAGAGTTATGCGGATGCTCGACGGAGGCCACTTGAGTTTTTGGTTGGAGACTATGTGTTTTTGAAAGTTTCTCCATCCAAAGGGGTCATGAGATTTGACCGACGAGGTAAGTTGAGTCCTCGCTACATTGGTCCATTTGAGGTCTTAGACTGAGTTGGTGATGTTGCCTATAGATTGGCATTGCCTCCGAGCTATCGGGAGTCCATAATGTGTTTCATATATCGATGCTTCGGAAGTATAATCCGGATCCGTCCCATGTCATTGAGAATGAGCCCTTGGAGATAAGGGAAGATATGAGTTATGTACAGAAGCCGGTTCGGATTTTGGATAGAAAAGAGAAAGTTTTGAGGTCTAAGACGATCCCATTAGTGAAAGTTCTCTGGCAATACCATACGACAGAAGAAGCTACATGGGAGCTAGAAAACTTCATGAAGGAGAGATATCCGGAGTTAATTACTTAATAAGCCAACCCAAATTTGGAGGACCAAATTTTCTAAGGTAGGGAGGATGTGAAATCCCCAATTTCATGTAATTTCATTGTGTTTGTAAAGTATTACACTATGAAATGATTAAATAAATATGAGAATGATGATGTATGAATGAGGTATGTGACATGAGAAGGAATGATGAAATTGATAGTTAATTAGTCAAAGAAATTTATGTTGATATCAGGAAATTATTTAAGGTATGAGAAAAGAGTTAAAATCATAAATTAATTGGTAATTAAATAGGTGAGTCATATGGAAGAAAGAAGACAAATTAATTGATGGTCAATTGGTCAAGGGGTTGATTCATGGCTGAGATGATTAATGGGATAAAGCATGCATTTAATGCAAATGGCATAGTCATCATCCTCATCAACCATCACCCAACGTCAGCCCCTTTTTCTAGCCTTCACTCTCGTTCCATCCAAGTTTCCATAAGTTTCCTCCATAGCTACCTTGACAAACCACCTCATTCCTCCATCGATTCAGTTAGTTAATTGAACCAAAGTTTGAGATTTTGGTCACTAGCAAAGGTAAGAGAAGAAGATGATTCTTTCAATTTCGTTCATGGTATGGAGTTGTACTGAGTTGATATGATATGTATATGCTGATTGTTTAAAGGTTTAATTGATATGATATACAGCTTTGAAGAAGTGAAGGAAAGGAGTGGAAGTCACCAAGTGATCTTGTGTTCTCGAAGTAATCGAGGTAAGGAATTTATGTAATGGACGTAAGGTGGCTATGTCCGCATGTTTAATATGTTTTTATGTGGTTTGGAGAGAAGCACCAGTTGGCTTTATGCAGGAAAAGTTGCATTTTCGGACTTTACTCCTAGTGCCAATTAGGCTAGGAGCAGCCGACTGCCTTAACTAACAGCCAACTGCCTAGAGACAACCAAAGAAAAGTTTTTCGAAAATCGAGACAAACCAGTCGACTGCTATGTAAGCCAGTCGACTGATATGTAAGCCAGTTGACTGCTATTTGCTAAAATGCATTCTGTTTCAAAACCAGCCAACTGCCTATAAGGCCAGTCGACTGCTAATTTTCCAGAAGCATTTTGTTTCAAAAACAGTCGACTGCTATATGACCAGTCGACTGCTATTTCTTAAGAAGCATTCTATTTGAAAACCAGTCGGCTGCTAAATGGCCCAGTCGACTGCCCTCATGAGTTTCAGAAAAGAAAAATATCGAAATTTTAAATGAAAATAATTTCGATAAATGAAGTTATGAAGCAGCAACCGACTGCCCTATGAGGCTAGTCGACTGCCCTGTGTGAAAAGAGATTTCAAAGCCTATTTGGTTTATATACAAAAGTGTTTTTTAAAGAAGTATATGATAAATGTTTTGAGACTATGGACTATGATTATGATCATGCATCCCTGTATTTAACTGAGAGACTCTGATCAAGTCCTCAGTATTATTCATGTTTGAGCAAAGAACCCTAGTCCGGTCCTCAATACCACAGATGATGCCTGACTAGTGTTCACTGTGGATTACTAAAGGCAGGAGAGAATCCCTGACCATTATATGGTGCACCATTGTTCTAATGCAGGATTAAAATCATATAAATGGGTATAAATGATTTATATGATTGGAATCATATAAATGGGTATAAATGATTTATATGATTGGAATCATATAAATGGGTATAAATGATTTATATGATGATGCAATCACTTGAATAATTGTACATAGTCTCCATCTGATTTATAAAAGTATATGATGTATGTTTTGAAGTAAGCTTATGAAGTATGATGTCTTTAAAGAAGTATATGATGTATGCTATTTTAAAGAAGCATGTAAAGTATGTTTACCTATACCATTTGAAAGAAATATGCATGGTTGCAAACTATACATGAAAGAAGTACATGATGCTTGCTTTATAATGATTTACATGACATTATAGAGCCAAGCAGGAAAAATGCATATAAAGGCATAGTACGCTCTTTTACATATTTTTCTTACTGAGTGTAAACTCACCCTTTTACGACTATTTTCCTACAGACTATTTGAAATGATCCATCGCTCTCGATAGAGAAGAGCCTGTTAATGGATCTTTAAAGTTTACCTTCGAGAGATGCTTCCCAGTTAGCATAGAAGGTATACTTATGTAATTATGCCAAGTAAAGTATAATTCAGTTATGGTACAGTACAAGTAACATTCATGTATATAAGATGTCGGGGATTTAAGTTAAGAATGATGTCTAAGATCCTGTGGATTGGAATGATATTTATAATATCATTAGTCTATTTTATTGGAACCGAATTATACATATGGAGCTATTAGATATTAAGCTTAAGAAGGGAAAGAATGAATGATATTGATGAATCAAATCGAATCAAGTCGTATAAGATAATAAGAAATAAGGAAAAAGTTAGATGGTAAGATGTAGTGGCAGGGACGTCACATTCCTTGAGCTCTTTAATGATCATTATTTACTCGAGAGTGCCCACAAGAAGAAATTGGAGGAGTTTCTTGGTTTGATTCAAGGCTCCACAACAGTAGACCAATATGTGGCACACTTCACCACCTTGCCCCATTATGAGCCATATATAGTAAATGATGAGGTTAGAAAGGCCAAGAAGTTCATTAATAGGTTGAGGCCAACGATTAAGGGAAGACTGTCAACTTTTCGTATCGTGTCCTATCTTAATGCTATCTGAAGAGCTCAATTCATAGAGCAGGATCTAGAGAAGACCCAAAGTTACTATGATAGCAAGAACAAAGGCAAGGGTAAGAGGACCAATACTAGAAGGCTTAAGCAGAACAAGGCCTAGCATAAGAGGCCGAAGTATGTAGCGCCTAACACTCAGGCTTTTAACCCTAAGACAGCTCGGTTTGTTTGAGATGTAACAAAGATTATAGCATTAGGCCATGTTATATGGAGATATGGGCTTGCTTCAAGTGTGGCAATATTGGGCATCGACTTAGAGACTATCCTACACTTAAGGCTCTTGAGAGTCGACCTAAGACAAGGAGGCATGACAAGCAAAAACCCATAGATAAAGGCAAGAAACCAATGGTGCAACGCTGAGTGTTTGCTTTGGACCAAGAGACTTTTGATGCCTCTAGATCCATCATTAAGGGTAACCTCTTAATTAATGATTCAGAAGCTTTAGTACTTATTGATTCTAGCTTCACGCATTCATTCATATCACCTGCATATGCTAGAAAGCTAGAGTTAGAGTTTTAACCCTTAGGCCACTTGTTACATGTTAGTATACCATTGAAAGAGTCTGTAACAATAAACTTAATATGTAAAGGATGTAAAGTGAAGTTGGAAGATAAGCATCTAGTAGCAAATTTGGTATTATTGAACATGTATGATTTTGATATAATACTAGGCATGGATTAGTTAGCCAACCATCATGCTAGCTCGGACTGCTAGAGGAAGGTTGTGACTTTCTCCCTACTTGAAAAGTTTGTACTAAACTTTGATAAGATGAAATAAAAAAACCTTTTGAAAATTGTACTGACGTCAAATGAATTTTGCTTGTGAAGGCTATCTCGCATTTGTCAAGGATGTCGATAAGAGCCATCAGGAACCGACCAACATCCTAGTTGTCAAAGACTTCTCTGTTGTGTTTTTGGATGAGCTACTAGGGCTACCTTTAGAAAAAGAGACGGAGTTTGCTACAGAGTTACTCCCAGGCACTCAACCAATATCGAAGTCTCCATATCAAATGGCTTGGTTGAGTTGAAAGAATTGAAGAAGCAATTGTAAGAGTTATTAGACAAGGGGTTTATAAGACCAAGTGTGTCAACCTAGGGAGCTCCAGTATTGTTTGTTAAGAAGAAGTAGGGATGGCAATGGGTACCCTATAAATGGGTACCCGGCACTACCCGACCCGATTAAGTAGGATTAGGGTAGTATATAATCGGGTTCGGGTAGTAAACTTACTATCTGTCACAGGTTCAGGTAGTTACCTTAGGGTGCCCGCTACCCGAACCCAATGAGAAATAATAATTAATTAATATGATATTTATATTTTTACATATAAATTATTTATCATTAATATTGTATTTAATTAAATTAATTCATTAAATATTATAATTATGATTTTTTAACTTTAATTTATATTTATTAGTTAAATTAAATTTATTAACTTAATTTTTTTAAATAAATTATTCCAAAATTGATTTTAAATTTAAATTTGAAAGTCAAACTTTGACTTAATAAACGGGTATTTAACGGGTTCAGGTAGTTAAACGGGTATTTTTTATTTTATAAGGTTAGGATTCGGGTAATACAAATCAAAATAATCGGGTAGTTAATCCGGTTCAGGTTTTATATATCCTAATCGGGTTCGGGTATCCCAAAATTAACGGGTACCCGACCCGTTTACATTCCTAAGAAGAAGGATGGCGGTTTAAGGTTGTGTAATTGATTATAGGACGTTGAATCAAGTGACAATAAAGAACAAGTATCCATTACCTAGGATTAATGATTTATTGGATTAGTTGAAGGCTGCTCAAATATTTTCCAAGATTAATTTAAGATCTAGGTACCATTAGTTGAAGATTGAGGTAAAGATTTACCTAAAACAACATTCAGGACAAGATACTGCCATTATAAGTTTTTGGTCATGCCATTCAGATTGACTAATGCACCTGCCGCTTTCATGGACTTAATGAATGAAGTGTTTAAGCCTTACTTGGACAAATTTGCCATCGTGTTCATTGATGATATTTTGTTATATTCCCGATCTTGAGAGGAACATGAGCAACATCTTCGTATTATTCTTCAGATCCTATGTGAGAAAGAACTATATGGAAAGCTTAGCAAGTGTGAATTTTGGTTGGAACATATCAGTTTTCTAGGACATGTGATATCAAAAGAGGGTGCAGTAGTAGACCCACCTAAAATAAAGGCAGTGGTTAATTGAGAGAGACCTAAGACAGTGATTGAGATTTTAGTTTTGTAGGGCTTACAAAATATTATAGGAGATTTGTTGAAGGGTTCTCTAAGTTAGCGGGACCTGTGACTCGACTCATCACAAGGATGTTAAGTTTGAGTGGACTGAAGTATGTGAGGGCAATTTCTTGGAGTTGAAACACTGACTGACTACAGCACTGATCTTCACCATTCCTAATGGTTTCAGGGGATTTGCTACATACAGCGACACATCACATCCTGGTCTAGGGTGAATATTAATGCAAAATAGGAAGGTAGTGTCTTATGTTTCTAGACAACTAAAAGACCATGAGAGAAATTATCCCACCAATGACCTAGAGCTGCCGTAATGGTGTTTGCACTAAAGATATGGAGTCATTACATGTATGGCAAAATGTTTCAGATTTTCATAGATCACAAAAGTTTGAAGTATCTCTTCTCAGATAAAGAATTGAACATAAGACAGAGACGGTGGATTGAGTTACTTATGGACTATGACTATGAGATTCTTTACTATCTAGGCAACGATAATAGGGTGGCTAATACACTAAGTAGAAAGAGTATGGGCATGGTCAACTACATGATGGTTAGAGAATGGGAGTTGATAGAACAGTTTTCAAAGCTGAATCTGAATCTAGAGCCTACAGGTGAATGTTTAATGGCTAGTTTGAGGATAGAGTCGAGTATCATAAAGCAGATCAGCCAAGCTCAAAGTGAGGACCTGAGATAGATTATGGTTACTGGTGATATGGCAGGGTCAGGAATCAAAGTATGAGATCTGAAGGGATAGTTTGTTGAGGTTCAAGGGTAGGATATATGTTCTGGACAATAAGGCCCTAAAGAGATATATCATGGAAGAGGCACACAATTCTAAGTACGTGATGCATCCGAGTAATATGAAGATGTATCTAAACTTGTGCAAAGTGTATTGGTAGTCAGGTATGAAGAAAGACATAGCAACTTTTGTGTCTAAATGCTTAGCATGCCAACAAGTTAAGGATGAGTACTAGAAATCGGCAAGATTGCTCACTCTTTTGTCTGTACTAACTTGAAAATGGGAAGATATGACTATGGACTTCATCATAGGGCTTCGTAGGACCCGAAGAAACCATGATGCAATCTAGGTGATTGTTGACAGACTAACTAAGTTTGCATACTTTTTAGCTGTGAAAGCCATAAATTCACTCAGTGCCCTTGCAGATATGTATGTTAGGAAATAGTAAGATTACATGGGGTTCCATTGAGCATAGTATCAAATAGAGATTCTCGTTTACTTGCCATTTCTAGGATGCTTTAGGAACTAAATTGAGTTTCAGCACCACTTTCCATCCTTAGATTGACGGGCAATTAGAGAGAAAATTCAAACCCTTGAGGATATGTTGAGCGCGTATGTCATGGATTTCCAAGGTTCATGGGATGATCATTTGGCACTGGCTAAATTTGCATATAACAATAGTTTCCACTCTAGCATTGGGATGGCATTGTATAAAGCATTGTATAGACGGAGGTATAGCTATTAGCTTGGAAGAAATGGGCATAACAAAGACTTTTGATCCCAAACTTATAGAAAAGGCTTCAGAGAATGTCAAGCTGATATGTGATCAGTTGTGAACAGCTCAAAGAAGACAGAAGAATTATGCCAATAATCGCAAGAGACACTTGGAGTTTCAGGTTAGAGATAGAGTGTTTTTTAAGATCTCTCCATCTAAAGGTATAATGTGGTTTGGTAAGAGAGGGAAGTTGAGTCCTCGATATATTGGTCTATTTGAGATACTAGAAAGAGTAGGTGATATGGCATATCGACTATCACTACCACCAGAGTGTTGGGTATGCACAACGTCTTCCATGTATCTATATTGAGCAAGTATCATCTAGATCCCTCTCATATGATTGGCTATGAGCCTTTAGAGATCAGCAAAGACTTAAGTTATGTTGAGAGACCGATTCGGATTTTGAATATAAAGGATAAGGTACTATGGTAAAAAACAATTCCTTTGGTCAAGGTGCTATGGCAATACCACTCCTCAGAAGAAGCTACCTAGGAGTTGCAGAGTCAAATGAAAGAGAAGTACCCTTACCTATTCTAGGATAACTTAGAGCAATTTGGAGGACCAAAATTTTCAAGTTGGGAAGGATGTGAGAACCGCAATTTTTCCTAAACCAAAAATGTACTCAATGGGTAATTCAAGCAAATATAATGTAATGATCTAATTTTGAGATTTTCAAATTTAAGTTCTTGGTTCATATTATACACAGTCTTCAAGAATAACGTGACATGCACCGTAGGACAGTACATGAAATGTATGTTAAATGAATAGGAGAGGAGTTGTAATTATACACACCAATATGTATAATTACAAACATGTGTGGGCCAAATTAAAATCACATAATGTGCATGCATGCACATATGTAAACGTGCATACATGCAACGTATGTATGTATGTATATGAATACAAATATGTATAAATAAAAGATTAAGTGAAGTGAAAATGAAAAAAATTAAAATAAAATAAATACTTGATGGAACAATGAATTTAAATATGTATAAGTACATATATATAATTTCATTTGTACAAATAAGTATAATAGATGATCATATGAATAAATAAATAAATAAATAAATAAATAAATATTATATATATATATATATATATTTATATATAGACACACACACATAATGGTATACATGTACAATGAAAGATACACTCATATATATCTTATATACACATAAGAATATACAATCATATGAATATATGTATAAATATAGATATGTGTAGAAGAATATACATATATATATATATATATGAAAATATAAATAAATATCTATATAAAAAGGTGGTGGTTTGGTGGGAAAACTCTCCCACCAAACTGACAACTCTGCCTCTAGGCAGAGTTGCCATACTCCGTAGCACCTTTCTTTCTCCTTTTATTTTAATTAGTTCCTTGAAAATTTGAACACTAAACTCTCTCTCCTTTGTTCTACCTCTTTCCAATTCCCCTCTGTCACTCTTTAACCTTTACTTCCATCTTGTTTCTTTTTGTCCTCACCATGTCACCATCGCTGTGCAAACCTGAACAGAACCGTAGCAAAGCTAGGTGACGCGTGAAGCAAGAGGCCAAAGTGTAGGAGATCGGGTAGATTTGTATTGAGTATTTCAAGAATGAAGTGGCTGGTCTAGGCAGTGATGCATCAAGGTTGAGTAAGGCATTCTTGTCTGTTGTTTTGGTGGTGAATGAGTGTGAGGGAGTGGTTGTTACAAAGCATAAAACAGAGGCTGGAGAAGGCATCAAATATAGGTTTTTGAAGACTGACCTGGAGCTTAATTTGGTGGCCTTGTTGCTGCATTTTCAAGTTAGGAGTTGGCTGATTCAAGAGCTCGAAACAGAAGCATTTCGTGAGGTCTGAATAGGGCTGGAAATGAGGGAATCAGTGGCTTCAAACAAGGGATTCAAAGCTTGGTTACAGGCCAAGTAATAGGGATGTGAGCAGGGCATGTGAGTTACTTTTTAGGTGGTGCTAGCATAGGGACAGTGGCTATTTAAGGAGGCTATAGGCGGCTATAACAGGGCTGACTACAAAGGCTAAGAAACATTCGGACAGAGGTGAAACAGGGGAGGCAAACTAGTCTCTTTTGGTAGGCTGAAAACGCAAAGGAAATAAATGCTGAATAGGGGCTTTTCAAGGCCAAAGTAGGTACATTTTGGTGACCTTCTTAGTGCTGGTTGTGGCCACGTGATAGGGTGAAGTTTGGGCATAGTTAGGGTAGCACTTGATGGTGTATTTAGGGTTGTTCAAGGAGGGGAATTTTGCCCTGTTGAGTGGGCTGTGAGGAAGGAAGAAAGAAAAGAAAAGAAAGGCGAGAAAGAAAGAAAAGAGTAGAAAGAAAAAAAAGGAAAAGAAAAAATGAAAGGAAAAAAAATAAAAAGAAAGGAAATATATATATATATATATACATGTATATGTAATATGTTTTAGAATATATATATATATATATATATATATATATATATATATATATGTATGTGAAGATGATAGAATTTTAATAAAGACTTGGTATTACATTAGTGCTAAAATTTTAAGTTAGCCTTGAAATTTTTATAAGTATATAGAAATTGAACTAGACATTATTAAGTCAAATTTTATTATGAATGTGTACGCAACGAGAGGATGACGAACACGGCCTAGCTAACCGCGATGGACACTCAAGCTAAACTCGCACTAGGTAAGATGTTTATATAATGTAGGAGTAGAGCTATACTGTATAAGCCGATATATATATTATATATGTATATATATATATATATATATATAAGTATATATATAATGGTTTAATGTTTTGGGTATTTAGAGATTCGAATTAACGAATGAAATACAAGTATGAGGTTAAATTCAATAAAGTTCCATGTGGTATAGTGTTAAGAGGAATTGAATCAATGTAGTATTGATCCATAGCTTCACTATACTAAATGATATGTATTTATGCATTTCCTGAGTATTACACTATATTGTGTTAATTTCATTTGTTAATTGCATCTCCCTTAAGCATGCCTCATTTTTATACACAAGATTTTGAAAGGATTTATTCATACAATACTTACATGAATACTTTAGATGCTTGAATGGTTTTGAAAACAATGAATATATAGTGTATGTGTATATATGTTTTATATGTAAATGGTCTTCAAGAAATATGTTACATACTTTACGCTATTTGATAAGAAAAGTTAAATGTCTAAATTTTTATTAGACTATAGGCACCCTGAGAGAGTTATATTCAATAAAGCGTAGTGGAAGCTACTTAATTAGGGATTACTCATTAGGTAGAGATGCTTGTCCGACAATAGTCATGAACAGGGCTCAATCACACATAATCAGTGGGGCTGAGAGACATGAGGTCTATAGCCATCGATAATGTTATAGTTGGGTTCTAGGAGACAATGATATGATTTTCACTACTAGCTACAGTGATTTAAGTCTTTATTAATAAAACATTAGGGTTCTAGCCTAGTCTTAAATGATATGATATGTAGTTTAGAGTATGGTTTTTAAATGGATATGAACTCTAAACTTGATATGGTTTTATGGGATATGACATGTATTTTGATACTGTATATTGCTTTAATTATGTATCAAAAGTTAAATGTGACATGAGATGAGAAATATGCATACTTTAAAGCATGTCTTAAAAGTAAAACCAAGATGTTTTGATATCACACATGTTTTGCAACATGTTTTGAAAGAATATGTATTATACTTTTTGAGACTACATACATCTCATGTATGATCACATGTAAAAGAGACATGATATGATGTTATGGTTTAGGCTTCACATGATAAGTGGTAGTATCACTATATTGAGATTGAGAGTTTAATCTATATATTCTAAATGGTGAATAAGAGAGTGATTTAATAGTGAATTCTCATCAAGTGCACATCATGCATTTGCATTAAGACAGTATAAGTCTAATTCTACACTTATATAAATGATTTTATCGAGCCCTCATTCATTAAATGTTTTTTAACCTTTTTCAGATTGAGAATGAAGTTCGGGGAGTATTTTAGAGCTATCTGAAATAGTTTTTAAGCTGAAATATAGTCCCAACTCTCCGAGTAGATTATTTTAAGTATATTAGGGTATAAACTATTCTTTTGTACTTATTATTGATTTAAGGCTGCATTTGATTCAATACTGTAGGATGGGATGTAACCTAATATAGTGATTAGTACTTAGATTATGTTAATGCTTAACTAATGGAATTACAAATGCTTGCATGAATACGATATGTGGAAATGATGGCATGAAATAAGTAGTTAAGCAAGAGGGCATGAAAGTAAGGATGAAATGCATGAGTTTGAGATAGATTGATATTGTGGAAACCCTAGATATAATAAATGAAAGTGATAAGTTGACTTAAGAGATATAATGTAAAGATTATAAATCAACTGCTATTGTGGGAATTACCTACTTGTACATAGATTGTGACTTTTGTACAGGTTCTTAGTCTAGGCAAAATGATAAAAATAAGGAGGGGAATTAATGTCCCTAAATAAATTTCACTGTATTTTATTTAGACAAAAGAAGTATACAAAAAGCGAAAAATTAATCCTAATTTCTGAGCATTTGAACATTGAAAGGGTATTGTTGCGACCTAGGGTCATGACATTATATGTCATAGTAGATTTAGGTTTAAGATCATTGAGCTTGTAGTTTTGGGTTTCAACAATAAGGCTTAAGATCATTTGTTCTTTTTAGTTCATGTCAAAGGTTTTTTTTTTTCAAATGCATGCGTTGAATTGTATATTGTCTATGCAAAATAAATTCCTATAGATGATTTTATTTTTGAAAATTTTTATAATGAAATTAATAAAAAAGAGTGAAAATGAGTTTATAAAAATGGTTTCTAAGGAATTTTGAGTATTACTCCTGAGAAATCTTTATGTGAAAAAATTTATTTAAATATTGTAATGGTATTGGTGTATTTAGAAAAATTTCAATATAAAAGGCCTTCATTTTTTTTTTCAAACTAAATGTAAAAATGGGATTTCTAAAAAAAATAAAATTATAAATTTATTCATGAGCAGTTGTGTGACAACTGCGATTTTTTTATTTTGGTTAGTAACCGATTGCCTTAGACTCGTGTAAGTTAATATGAAGTGTTCGAGGGTTAAGGAAATTCATTTAGTTAAATGATATTTAAATTTTTAGGAATTTAATTAAGATGATAACTACATTGAATGAGTGAAAACATAATAAGCAAAGGAAAAAATTAGCTCAAAATTTCTAACTTTAAGGACGTTAAAGATGGGTATTAGAGCATAGTTTATCTAGTCTTATGTCAGTGTAGCTAGGTTAAAATTAGACTTACATCCCATATTACTATATATTGTCTAGATATAAAATATGAATAGCATTTGAAAACATATTGAGATGCTCATTTTTGGTAAATGAAACTTAAACTAAGATAAATGGGACTAGTGGACCATCATCTCCACCTTCAAACTCGCTTGCATGATAGAATAGTTTCAACAATTGTTTGACCCACCTAGAGAATAGGGTTAATGTTCTTAATGCTATGTTCATTTGGCATTTTGGTCACAACATTTGTCAGCCAAACTACCTCTACTCATCAGTTCTAAACCTTGCTTGATTTGTGGTAAGTATCGTGGGATTAAGCCCTGCTACTGGAAGGCAAATGCTTAGTTTATGTGTGGAAAGATAGCTATAAGGCCAAAGATTGCCTAATAGAGTTAGAGTTAGTAGTGCTATTTCTCTGGTTATGAAAGCTAAGATTTGAAACTAGTAAGTATGAAGCTTTTAATTGAATGATCATAACTATACATGTTAGTAGTATACTGTGAAGACTGCAAATTTCTGTACCATGTTAGTAAATAAATAAAAGACATAGAATAAGCTAAGTACTGAGATGTACACTGTAATTATTATTATTTTAAGTAATAGAATGAAGTTTGAAGTTTAGTAAATTTAGCAATAAATGATTAATATCTTTATGTAATTTAGAAATTGTATAAATAAGTTCAAGATATATATATATTAATTCAATGAGAAAAATAAATTAAAAATTTTGCACAATTGAGAAGAAAACTAATAAATTATATGAATGCACTTACGAAACCTAAGTGCATAGATAATTAAAAAAACAAATAAATGTATATAACGATATATTCATTTAATGAAATAAATAATACAAATACACTAAAATAAATGTAATATATATAAGTATATGAATAATATATGTATATATATATACATGGACATCAAGTACAAAATAAATATATATATAATATATAAGAACTACTATTGTATATAAATATAGGACAAGAAATATATATGTATATATAATTAAAATAAGAAAGATTATATAAATATATATATATAAAAGAGAAAGAGAGGGAAAAATCGAAGGCTTCCTTAGGAAGCCATTAGCTTCCCTTGCTTACTCCCACGAACTGAAAAGAAAAGGGCAGAGGACTCTACTGGTCCTCTACCAAAACCAGACCCAATCAAAAAAAACAAGAAAAGGAAAGGAAACTGAAATTGCAACAGATCGAAAAGGAGAGTGCAAAGGGGATAGTCGAAAAGAAGAGGAGCTATACCCATTCGATGAGAAGACAAGAAAAAAGATGCAGCAGCATCTTGAATGAGATAGAAAGTGTGAGCTATAGTGAAAGCAAAGGAAGGGGATTGAAAAAGAAAAGAGAAAGACCAAGGAATTACAGCAGGGAAAGAGAACGAGGGAGAGTAGCAAGTTGTAGCAAACCAAAAGAGGAGGAAGGAAAGAAATTTTGCTACGACAAAGTTGTATTCAGTGGGTTAAATGGTTGGAAAACTAAAAAGAAAACAATGTGGGTTTTAGATGTTAGTTAAGGCCGGCGTTAGGCTCATTTTTGTGACTGCATTGAAGGCTGGAATCGGGTATCCTCTCGGTGACAGGAACACCGAATAAGGCTAGGTGTCGGTTCCATTTGGGCTGTAGATTGGCAGTGCATTAAAGGAGTAAAAACCTGCGGATTTGAAACTTGATAGTTGGCCTTTGAAAAGTGTTAGAAACAGAGATTTGAGGCTGGAATTGGAAGACTAAAACCAGCCTTAAACAATAGCTGAAACATTAGCTAATCAAAAGGTTTAATAGCAACTGATCATTAAGGTTTTGGGCAACATAGAAGGCTGAGATTTTGGCTATGGAGCAAGGACATCTCAGTGTCTCTTAAGCCACGATAGAGACAGTATGAAAGCTGAAAATAGCCTTAAGCCTTGATTTTTGTAAGAACCTCTAAATCTTGAGTGAAAACTCATGTGTGCGTTTATATAAACATATATTCATAAAAATATATATGTATATAGATAATAATAAAATAATAAGTACATATCTACGTAAGGAAATTATATGCTGCGAATATACCGATCCGTACATATATATATAAAAAGGTATGATTAGTAAAATAAGGAAAGATGATTTCCTAGTATAGGGTTTGAGTTAGAATAGTCAGTGAAATTGAAGTTGCATGAAATGTAGCTAAGCAAAGTCTTTCAAGAATAAGAGATTATACACTTGGTTCAGATTTGTATGTGTAAACATATATATATATATATATATATATATATTTTACACATCTATAATTGCCAATATATATGTGTGTATATATATATATATATATGTACACAAGCACGGAAAGAATACGGCAATGACGAGTTAAATTAGACATAGAAATGAACTTAGTTAATTATGATCTTGTAAGACATTTGCCTTAGTACATAATTCAATCTGATGGTAGTGAGTTATTAAGACAGGAAATGAATTGTATTTATAGTGAAACGGAGCAATATTGGAGTTTGAAGGGGATTGAACGCTCGAAAAGGATAATCAATAAGCGTATAAGGTAAGTGGGTTAAGTAAGCTTTACTAGTACTATTTCATAGGAAACGATTAAGTTTCTTTTATAATTAAGCGAGCTTATGAATTAAGGGATGAAATGTCATTCATCAGGCTACTAAGGTAAGATGTAAAGTAAAGTTTGATTTGTGAATCTGGAAATTGCTTGGGCTGGAATTGAAATACTGTTCTCTGTGTTATGTGTTGTGGCAAGCCAAGTTCGCATGTTGTGTGACACTAGTTTTCGATACTCTTATATGAAATTGCCAATGTATCTACATAAGTTAAGTACATATGTGCATGGTCTGTATTAGACTACACTTGGTAGTAGTGTAATATGCATAAAGGAGCTTCCATTAATACATACATGCATTCACATAAAACATATTTTAATGCAAGCTGTTTTACGCATGAGTTTTTACAACAACTTGCATATTGTTTAGCTTAAAAATTTTTGGTTTGAGTTGACTTCAAAATAAGTAAAAAATCTTGTACATTTAAAGCTCAAAAATTGCTTTTATCAGTGTTTTGAAAATCATGGGAGTTGAGAGCTACACGAGAAAGCTGTTTTTCGAGTGCAGGCAGATCCATTGACCTTCGGCTCACTTGAGCCTATTGAGCCTTGCTCTAGGTTCTATTACTCGTTTATTAAGCTTTGTGCTCTAGACCTTTAGTATCTGCGCCTTATGAGCCTCGAGCTCTAAGCATTATCAGGCTTGTTTGGAAAATCAGCAGACAAGTTCTAGTTCTCGACCGATCAGCGAGATTGGAGTATAATCTATAGCCATAGGTACTGTGTTGCTTGTGACACCTACTCCATCACTAGTTAGGATGGACATCAGTATCAGTATCAGTTATCAGGGATTCATGCGTAAACTCTATCAGTATTCACTTTCAGCACTTAAGGCTTTATGCCTAGTTTGACAGATTATCAGTTTTCTGTAAGGCTATTTGTTTGAATAAAATGTATCAGAATCCTATTTAGATATCTGTATCAGTTTTCAATACTTAAGGCCTCGTGCCTACAGTGATTGATTATCAATTTTCAGTATCAATCTCTACTTTGAAGTAAGTGCATCCAAAATCTGTTTGTGGTTAGTAATTGTTTCAGTACTTAAGGCTTAATACCAAGTCTTATTGATTTTAAAATTTTCGTATGATTATCTATTCGAACTAAATGTATTAGAATTCAGTTTTCAACTTTAAGCATATAGAATTTTGTAGTGTTAATTATTTTAGTGATATTATGGCATCGAGTCAAATGCTTGTATTTTCAAGTATCGTATTTAGACTCAGAAAGTGAGATAATTAAGATATCTTGCTGATTAATTCTCACACAGTCTTAGCCTTGAATGAGAATTCATGTAGATACACCAGTGTACAAAATGCAACGTCATGCATATATGTCATTTTATTTGCTACCATGTATTCATGTACATATAGACTGACATGAGCCTAGTATCTGTTTACTTAAACTACTTACTGAGCTGTGGTTTTGCTCACCCCTTTCGAATATCCTTGCAGATCATACAAGCTAGACTCCACACTCAGAGTTTCAGTACAAGCCTCAGAGACAGTATTTATTCGAGGTACTTGTCTAATCCTCCGAGTGCTGCTTTTGCCACTTGAGGTATATGAATCTTATGTGGATGTTAGTTATCATGTAAGGACATTATAGGGTACACAGTACATGTTTAATGAAAACATTTTGGGATGTAACTTAGGATCACTCTAGATTATTATAGATTGATATGATTATCAAGTGCGATTCGGGAAATGATTAATGTATGACAAATATGAGCTTTATGGAATGCCATATATTTAACTGATGATTTTTGGAAGTATGTTTAAGTATATGGTCATATAGATTGTGGATTGTGGGATTGAAATATGTTGTTGGGAATAGTTGTTATTTTGCAGGTTATTTACTGGGAAAAATCAATTATATATAAGGGGAGTTTTTGACTTTTTTCTTTTACCAGTTTAAAATTGAATTAAAGTATCAAGTAGGTTGAGTTGCCTTAAGAGATAATAAATTAAATGGTAAATGTAAAGCTGAATTGAATTTAGAAATGCGGAATTAGTTTAGAAGTGACACTGACAACGAATACAAACCTTAAAGTGAAAAGAAAAAATTTAGTTCGGAAAATTAGTAAACTATAATAAAGTGAAAGTGATAAGTATGCATCACGGTCTTCAGGTCATGACATATACCCTACAATTGCTTGAAGAATTCATTTGGAACTTGAATGTTTAATACATATACATTGCATAAAGGTATTACTAGGAAAGGAATCCTAAATGTTTGAGTTGTTGATAATGTCAAATTTTGATTTGAAATTATGGAATAAGACCAAGGTAGGAATAAGTATCTTTAGCCGTTTTAAGAGTACCTTAATCGAATTGGGAGGACCAAATTTTTTAAGGTGGAGAGAATGTGACAACCGCGATTTTTTACCTTGGCTAATAAACCGATTACCTTAGACTCGTATAAGTTAATATGAAGTGTTCGAGGGTTAAGGGAATTTATTTAATTAAATGATGTTTAAATTTATAGGAATTCAATTGAATTGAAAATCTAGGAAATGAATATATATATATATAAACAATAAGTACGCAAACATATATATATGTATATATATACTAAGTTAAAAATAAAAAAAATATGCATATATGTGTAAATATAAATTATATATAGAGTTTATATATGATGTATTGATAGTGTATAATTTCTATACACTGTTAATGCATTAGAAAGTGACACTTTATTAATAAGTAAATTTAAAAGGGGCCAAGCCCTTAAAAATAAATACAAATAAAACTTTTTTAATTTGCTCAAAAAGGGTTTGAGCTCTTTTTAGTTTACTTATTAATGATGTGTCAACCTCATATGCAGTGACAGTGTATAGAGGTTATACACTGTCAGTATATCATATATAAATATAACATAACATATATGTTATGATATATATATATATATATATATATATATATAAATCATATATAAATTATTTATATATACGTATCCGTTTAAAATATAACATAATATATATTATGATATATATATATATATATAGATATATTAATGAAATAGAAATATATTTACAATATATGGTCATGTTTGGTGCATAGGATGAGGATATGATAAGATAATATAAGATTATGGATAGGATAAGATTAGATTATATCATCCTATCTTATGTTTGGTGTGTACAAGGATTAAAAATAGGATAAGATAATTTTTTATGTCTTTCACAATATTTGTTATGTGTAAAATTAAAAATAGTATTAAATGATTTTTTTAAGTACTCTTTTTTAAAGTAACATAATTTAAATTTATAATTTGTTTTATAAATATAAATGAAAAATTAAAAATTTAAATATTATTTATAATACTATAATTAATAGTCCAATTTATTAGCTGATTTTTTAATAAAAAATTACTTCTAAAAAATTTATATTACTTTTTCAAAAAAATTATTTTGTTAAGAAATGAATTTTTATAAAAATCATTTTCTGTACTTTTTTCATTTTGTTTTTATTTCTTTTATATCATTTAAATTTAAAATAATTTTTTATTGTAAATTAAATATAAATTTTTTTAGAAAACTGAGTTTTTCTTGAAAATAAGTTTATTTTTTAATTACATTAAATTTTTCAAAAGACTGTTCTTAAATAATTTTTCTTTATTTTTATGGTTTCTTTATCTTTTTTTTTTGTCAATTATAAGGAAATATAGAAAACAAAAAAAAGAAGAAAAATACAAGTTAAATTTAATAATTCAATTTTGATGAATTAAAAAATATATAATTTCTAATAATTTATGGTTAATAGTCATTTTTCTTTCATTTTTTTAGGCAAAAAGAAAAAATAAAAATTTAAATGTAAGAAAAAACTAGTTAAAAATATATTTTATAATAATTTTTATGTTTGAAAATTTATTTCTAAAAAATAATTTTAAAAAATGTGTACAAGAAAATATTATTTTATCAGAATTATAGTTTTTTTTAATAAAAAACAAGAAAAAAAATAAAAGAAAGAAAAAGAAGGAAAAATTAGAAAGAAGGAAAAAAAATTATTAACTAATTAAAGATCCTTACTATTTTATTAAATGTTTAAGTTACTTTTTAAATATAAATGTTAAGGATAAAATAATAAAATGAGTATTTATTTCTAATCCTATGGGATTAGGAATAATCCTCACCTTTTTTAGAGGATTGAGTTATCTTATACTAGGATGATGACTAATCCTCCTTGCAATCCAATCCTCCCCTTAATGTGTGCACCAAACATAAGATAAGATAATTATCATCCCACGCACCAAATATGAGCTATATTTATTACATATAAATATATTTGTAGTATCTATACTTATTATATATTAAATATTAAAATAAAATAAACATGGCCTGCCATAAGGCGGACCCTTCATTTGCAATTAAAAAAAATGGGGACATCGAAAATAAGAGTGGGAGTGGAGTAGACCTGGCAATCTTAGACACGACACGAACACGACACGAATAAATGACACGAGGTGACACGAGATGACACGGGGTTAAAATTAAGTAAAATGAATATATGAATGTGGTAAAAGCTAAAAATAACATTTTGAGTTTTCCGTGTCGACATGAATTTTTGACACGAATACACGACATGAACACGGTTTTACATGACACGAAAACGAATTTTCGACACGAATTGCCAGGTCTAGAGTGGAGAGGACTGACACTGTCCCTGCTGCTACCACAAGTGGACGTCACTGCCCTTGCTACCGCCGGTCGACGGAGGGATCGAAAGAAAGAAAGAAAAGCAGAGACAAGAGAGAGAGAACTGAAACGATGATTTCAACCCTATTCTCGGCGAACCAGGAGAGAGTTGATGAAGGTTGAGAAAAGAACCAATTGAGAACCAGTGAAGAAGGAAGAAACCGAGCAGGCTGTCGAGGTTGAAGCGGCGGTTCTGGAAGAAATAGCTGGAAGAGGTGAAATGTGGAATAAGGGCTGGGTGAAGAAGAAGAAGAAAGCCGAGAGTGTTTGAGAGATACCGAGAAAGAGAAAGAGCAACTTGGACGGGCTAACCTGCAGTTCTTGTGTGCTGAATTTGTGACGCTGGAAACTGGGTTTAGGTGCTGATTTGGGGGCCAAACCGGACAGTAAGGGGGGAAAAGAGTGAAGCTGTGAAGAGGTGAAGGCAGCAAGGCAATTAGCCGAATCAAGCGAATTGGAACACCGAAAGCTACTGTTTTTGGCGCTAGTTTGGGGCTGGACCAGGCAAGGAGAAGAGGCTATCGTGGGCGTCTATTTTGGCTGAAAATAAGAGAGGCATTGAGCCATTGTGAAGGGTGATTATTGAGTTGTCAAAAACAGGGGAAATAAGGCTGTGAAACAGGGGTTATTAGAGGGCTTAACCGAGCAGAGTTAAGGCAGAAAAGGGCAAGATGGGGGTGGCTGAAATAGAGGGGTACTTGGGGCTCATAATAGGGGCCAACATGGGGCTAGAAGTGGCGCCTCAAGGCTGTTCTGGTGCAAAACCAAGCACCCAAAAACGGAGTGAACAGGCGTGCTGGTCAGGGGTGTTGTGAAGCTGGGATGCAAGGGTTGCTAGGGGGTTTTGTGACTGAATTAAGGGCTGAGCAGAGGTAGAAAAACAGGGGACAGCTTGGTGATGGTTCGGTCTTGATTGGTTTTCAAGGGTAAGGGCTGTTCTCCTTTTTACCACGGTTTAGTTATGTGAATTAGATAATGATTTGGAGTAATTCTTGCTGTAGGAATGATTTAATAATCATTAAGAAACTCTAGAAAGGAGGTTCTCGGCTAGTTTGGACGTTAGCTTTTGGACCATGAACAAGGGCTGTGTTTAGAGGCTGTTAAGGGTAAAATCGAGGCTGAGTCACGGTGTAGGTGCTGTAATAGGGACCAAATCAAGGGCATTTATGGTTTGAAAGAAGGGCTTTTAAGGGGCTAGATCAGAATTGAAAAACAGAGGACAAAGGCAAGCTTATGTTCGGCCAAGGTGGAATGCTAAGGTAAAGAGTTCGTCTATGGTGTGGAGTTTAATATAAGTGATGTATATACTGATTTAGAAGTGGTATATGGTGTAGGGTTATTGAGGTTCCTTGAGGAAATTGGAATAAGGGCTCAGCTAGCATGGTATTTAAATGGTAAGAAATCACATTACAAGAGTACACTAGCCCGTGATATGTGGATTTAATATATATATATATATGCGCTAGAACATTGATGATTGTTATTTGGTATTTACTTGTAGATGGTATTTACTTGTAGAGAAACACTAAGGAAAGTGTGTTGATGTGGCTACCCTAGAGTGGAGGTAAGGGAAAATGATGATATTTAGTAAGTTCAATAATATGGTAGTAATATTCATAAAGGTATTAAATTATTGGGCTGTATTGCTTGTAAAAAATGAATAAAACACAAGGGAGCCTATAAAGGTTCATGACCTAAAGGTATTTTTAGGGTAAGCTTGCTCAATATTAATTATTGAAATTCTATTATATTCATGGCATTATTCTAAAATTGCTGGTGTGTTGGAATTATCGGAAAGGAAACAAAGAAGTGACAATTTGCCAAGCATATATATAAATATATATATATATATATATATATATATATATATATATAAGTGGTGTTGCTAAGCACTAAGCTTGGTGTTATATAAGTAAGAAAATTATGCTAAGTATATGTTTGTGTCATATTGCTACTTTATAAACATTAGGTGAATACTCATGTATTTAATGATTTCACAGAATTAAAATGAATATTGTGGAATAAAGAACACACACACACACATATATGAGTGTGTGGATAATGAATTTGCTTGGATATGTTATGGTAAGAAGTATATGCTAAGATTATGTTGGTACCCTATCTTTGAATTAAAATGTTAGGCTTATATATATTATATGCTAATCATTGATATGAATTATGAGTGGTTGTGGATTGGTAATTTATACATTATGTAAATGTGTAGATGTTAGTTTAGTTATGATGTGTATGGTAGGTAAGAAAAATATACTATGTGATTGTGTGGTTGACGGACTAGTGGAAATGTACTATGATGGAAATATGATAGGTTGACCTATGTAAATTATATTGATGTGATCATGGAAATGATTTAAATGTATATGAATGTGAGGTGAGTATGTGGATGAAAGAGTTGTGACTAAAGCTATAGTGAACTATGGATGTAGTTGATTTTTAATGTTTTGAATAAAAGCTTAATTAAATAGTTTAGTAGATATTGAGTGTTTTGGAAATACTGCAGATTTATAATATTTAAATATTCGTGGGATAGTAAGAGGATACATACTAATGGTAAGGGTCTTAGTGTCAACACTTAGATAGGAATGTGATTGACATGATATCAATAACTTGTGGAATATATTTATAGATATATGTTGGATGATAGTGCAAGTTAATGTATCTACATGATTATGATATTGGAGATAGTTATATTTATGTCGTTATAATGCCTTATTTTAGATTGAACATCACTCTAGGCACACCTCGTAGGGTTAGTCTAAGTCCGCATTGTGCATTATAGTTATCATGCATGGCATGAATAAACTTCTGCAATGAGAATCGCAAACTTCTGATAGAATAAATATTGTTTTACTAAACTGTCAAAATCCTGTTTTTATATGTGATGATTTAATTTCCTAAACGGCTTTGCTATAGTGATTCACATTTTGATGAGTGTTAGAAGCATGAATTAATCTTTCGATATTGTCATCAAATTGCATGTGTTTAAATGACAAACACTTTGATCATGCAAATTACGTTTTAAAGCTATCTTTGCATGGATTTTGATTCTTGAGACATTTGGCGCGGTTGAGATGACTTTCTGATATCGTGCGATGTCTTTGTGACATCGTGAAATGCCTTCGTGACATTGTGAGATGCCTTCGTGGCATCATGAGATGCCTTTGTGGCATTGTGAGATGCTTTTGTGGTATAGTGACATACCTGTGTGGCATTTTGTCGTCTGTATATGTATATACGCTATGGAGTCCGCTTGTGTGGCAATGGATACAGATGTTTACGTATATAGGATTGTGAATTGTCTGACAACTAATTGAGACACGTACCTCAGTTACTAGATGTTCACTGGTGCTGGATGATTTATGACTATAGATAGAGCCCTAGTATGGGATTGTGATTTGAGCCCTAGTATGGGACAGTGACTGCTGTTAGCTACGATGAATGCTTTTGCAAAAATGTTAGATGGTTATCTTACCAAATATTGGTTATATTGCCCAATTTTGAAAATGATGCCGATCTCTTAGTTAATGCTTCTAATTATGTATTTTTGGATTTGTTTAAAGAAAAAATGCGTTTCTTATTCTTGTTTTGTATAGGATCTCAGTTTTGTATCTATGTGGACAAAGACTTGAATTGACGTTGTTTGCATGATGGTTTTACACTTCATGTTTGTACTTATATTGAAAATTCAATGTTTTTTGTAAATTGCACTTGGTGAACATATTTTTTTTGTGCATTTGGTTTATGTAGGGTACATGCATTTTGCGTTTGAGTTACATACGTGTGGGGACCACTTAGGGTAGGTGTTAGGGGCATGAATGAGGAGCTGCAAAGCATCATTTAGACTAGTACCCGTAAAAGCCCTAGCACGAGAACCAAAGTGTCTACTCTAGTTAGGTTTTCTCACTACATATGCATAAGACATGATTTACATGATTGTTATTCAATTTTAATATGCATATACACGCACACAATACCATATGAGCCTACCATATCTTAGTATCTATATTCTTATTAGGCTTTAGATCACTTTCCTCTTTCTTCTTATAGATTTCTTCATATAGGTTGGGGTGCGAGCATGTTGCATTGAGAGCTCAGTACATGTGTAACAGTGTTCATCACTTTTGATTTGAGATATAATCTCTTTATTCATTTTGTTTACATTCTAGACTTAGATTCTTTTTATAGACAGTGTGCGGAGATTGAGATGTAAGTAATAGGATTGTACTGATGAATGCCAGTACATGTACCTCGTGATTTAATATTCAGAGGTTATATAAGGATGAAAGGTGGACACATTATAGGTCAAAATTTTTTAGTAGGTAAATGGCATACATTACGAGGTAGTTAATTGGGATGTTAGACCATTAGTCTTAAATAGTTAAACGAGTAGTAATTTACTTGTTAAGTGATAATTACACTGAACAAGTGTCAAACATAATAAGTAAAGAAAAAAGTTAATTCAAAATTTTCAGCTTTCAAGGACGTTAAAAGTTGAGCACCATATTTTATTATTTTTCATCTTATCTATATATAATAATCATGACGGTAAACATGAGCCTTTGAGGACATGATTCCAAAAAAGCTCAAGTAATGATTCTTAAAAATGTCTTTTAGTGAATTTTTTTTCACTAACATCACCAAAATATTGAGGCATTTAAAAAAATTCAATGCACAAAGAACTTGCTTACATTTCAAACAAGAAAAATATAAAAGCGAATTGAGTTTTGGGTTATATAGACATGTAACTTCTTACATCCAATACATCTCGAGATTCAAAATTGAAAAAAAAAATTTTGGTTCATAAGAGATATAAGGGGAGGAGGGAATTGAACATTGCATCTAAGCTCTCTTAAAGAGGAGTAACAATTATTAGATCAAACATTGGTTGTTAAAATTTGAAGAATATTAAATTTTAATTTTTATGTAAAACAATAAATGATTCAAATCCAGTTTTTTTATGCTTGGACATGCGAAAACCGTTCATTCAAATTCTTTGGTGCATTATTTTTTTGTGTAAGCATAGGTATTTTTATTTGTTTTGCTGTTTAAGATTAATTTTATTCGGGTTAGCAGTAGTAAACGGTAAGTCCTTTCCAACAGTAGGGATTTCAAGACTTAAATCTTGTCCAAGTACTTAGGAAAAATATCTACTTCCACTTTTTTCAATTATTTGTTGGTCAAAGTTTTTTGGTGCATTAAATTGTAATTAATCTTAGAAAAATTTTGTGCTTATTTTTTTTTCAAAAACATACAAGTTTAATCATAATTTAAAAAAAGGCTATGCTCGTACTTTAGAACATATAAATAAAAAATATATAGAAAAAAATTGACATGAAAAATTCTAAATTAAATTATATATAACCAAAAGGACTCCAATTAAAAAATAACTTAAACTTAAGAACATGAAAATAAATTAATAGAATGTTTTTAGACTTGGGGAAAAAAACTGAAGGCGAAGGCATACCATCTAAACTATTTCAATTATATTACTTCTTTGAGCATGTTTAAATCCACAATACATTTTATGATATGCCCGGTGGATTGATTTTTAAACTATTTTCAACTATATTACTAGATAATTGATTCAATTCCAAGTAAAGCATTTCAAGGTTAGGAAGATGGCAGCATAAATCATTAAACAAATTACCTGATAGACTATTGTTTCGGAGATAGACAGAATGCAGAGAAGAAATGTTGAAGATAGAAGTTGGGATCTGACCAGTAAGGCCCATATGTCCTGCATTTAATACCTCTAAACTAAAAAGATTACCAATTTCATTAGGAATTTCACCTGCAAATAAAGTAAACAATTAAGACTCAAGATGTTAACTAGGCTACTTATTTTGCTAGAGTAAACTGTAAATCAAAGTAATTTGTTTGTTTTATTCAAAATCCAAATTGGAGATTAGGATTTAATCCTTTATTACAATATATTAGTCCAACAAGTTTAATGTTTTGCATTGATTTTTTTTCTTTTGGCTATCTAAAATATGTACCAAATGGAAAAGTAATCGAAATGTGTTAAGACTAAAATTCAAATTAAAGGCTAATGTATAGTAATGGAAATGTGTTAAGACCAAAAAATTCAAATTAACGGCAAATGTATACCTGATCTTCTAAGTTATTTAAACCCAAATATACTTGGAATGAACCCATTGAATTGATTAGTAGACAATGTTGATGGTTGAAGCTTGCTACATTTGCCTACACTTAATGGAATATAATCATATTTGAATTCAAGCTAGTTAAGTCATTTTTCATATTTTATGAAAAATGTAATTATTTCAATATCCTTTTCGACTTTTAGAATATGTAGACAGAAGAAACAAATTAGGTGTAACAGTAGAAATTTACGCGATTTTATGGTTAGGGGTATTTCAGTAATTTCACCCAAATAAGTACTTGAACCTCAACAAAGGCCCCACCAATGATTAGAGCAAGCTAAATAGAAGTGCTTTATGATTAAATAAAATATTTTGGAGATTGAATAGATTATTTTCAATTAAGCCAAATTTTAGGGGCAAAATTGAAAAGTTTTTTTAAGTATAAGGGTAAAATGGTAAATTGGCCAATAAAATAACATTTTTATCACAATTTCTAGCATCTTCTTGGTTCATTTTTGGCAACAACCAACAACAAAAATTCCTCCATTAACGTGAGCTTAAGGAAGAGTGAGAAAGTGAGAAAAACTTAACAAAAATCACACTAAAATCAAAAGTTGTGTTCATTAACCTTGCTCTCCTCAACCTCCTCTACATTTTGGTGAAATCAACTTCCAAAACAACAAAAATCAGAGTGTAGAGCCCTCCATTGAATTCGGCCAAGGTAAGGAAGTTGAGAAACTTAAACTTTTTCATGGTTTTATGATTTCATAGCATGTGTTTAAGTTGTTTCCGTGCTTTTTTAAGCTTGAATCAAATTAGAATCATGAAGTTTGATGTCCAAGGGTTTCAGCCTACCACCATGGTGCATGAACATGATGTGTTTTGATGAGAATTTAGTGTAGGAATGATGTAGAAACTATGAAAACATGAAAACAAGCTTTAATAAGCTTAAATGGAAGAAATCACAAGAGGAAGAGTGAGAATGCTATTCGGCCAACATAAAGGGAGGAAGAATTCAAGCTGATTTCAATGTATTTTAGGTTATAAAATAATGTATAAATTAATCTTGGACTGTAGGCGCGATCAGAATCAAATATGAAAGTGTTTAGCACAAGTTGTAGTTTTAGCATCGATAGAAATTAAATTGAATTTAGAGCTACAACAGATAATGTACTAGTGTTTAATTAGTTAAATATTCTTTTAATTAAAGAGTGGTAAATTTACCTAGCTTCGATGGTGAATTTGTAGCCTTAAGGTCAGAAGGTGTTGCCGGTGCTGACGAGTTGGATACCAAGAAATTAAGAGGTAAGGGATAAATCTTGCTTTTATGGAATTGAAATTGACGCGTTGAATGGAAATTGCAAATGGAATTTGTTGGAACTTGTGGTTTTTGAAGTTGTGTTTTCGTGTAGGGGGTTAGGTTAGAACGAACCATTATAGTGCCTAAATTTTTCTAAGCTGACCTAAACCCTTAAATTCATCCTTTGGCATGGTGTTTTGAAATAAAAAGAAAATGAATTTAGGTGTTTGGACTTAAATTCATAAATAAGATTTGATGCATATTAAATCACAAATTCGGTTATTAAATAGATTTTATGGTATTTTATCAGTTCATTAATGCTTATTTATTTTTATATCCTCTGCGATGTTTAAATAAATTTATTCTAAATATTAAATATTATTTTGAGAATAAATGATGCCTTTTTATGATTAAATAAATATTAAAATTGTGAATTTAATTCTTGTGATTTAATTTAAAGTATGATTTATTTAATTTATCTTCGTAAACAACTTTGAAAATATTTATGAAATATTTTGAGACTATTGGCCCTGTAGCCATATGGTGGTACATGCATTTCCGTTCCATTCTAATGCTATTGACTCTAGCCCAGCCTATATCTTCCACAGGTGTCACCTGGCTAGTGTACACACTATGGCCCACTGACTATGGCCATACATCTACTATAATGCATATGTTTATTGGGTGTAGCCTAGTCTCATTACACTTATATTGGGGTGGTGAATTCCTGGTTAACATAGATCCAGGAACTCCTAGATTTGATTTATTCCGATTCCGATTTGTATGATTTCTATATTTTGTGATTTACATAATATATTTTGTGAATTATAATTATTTGAAATATATGTCAAAAAAATGATATAAATATGATTTATATTGTTTACGGAGTATGTATGTTTTTTGATTGATTTAGGAATGTTTTGAAATATACAGTTTGATGTTTACTGAATTTGTGATTTAATTAAAAGCTATAAATTCCTATAGTGGACTTGGATGCCAAGACATGTGAGGTGCTCCAAAACATCCTTCCATACCCACTTGGTTATCTAATCCACTATAGTATCATTTTTGATAGATCGCGTCCAAGTGATTTAAATTATAAATTCATGATTTTTGGGTGAAAATACACTATTTAAAATTGCATATAAGATACATTGTATCAGCATTTGTTCATGTATTTCTTATTGAGCAATTAGCTCACCCTGTTATTTTTTTACTCCCAGATTATCTGTAGTAGTTTGGGTCTGCTTTTGGAGTACCTGATTTTTGGTATCTTTTAGGCAAGCGGCTTTATTTGTCGAGGTATACACTATGTTTCTTTTATGTATTCAAACTTTCTGTACAGTGGACTTTTACGTATATAAGACTTGGGATGCAAATTATAAGTTAGTTATTTTACCGGAACTTGGAAATTAGTTATATTGTATTAAGAGTTTGAAAATTTGAATCCTGGGTTTTGTATAAAAATAATAAATTTTTATTTCAAATATAAGTTGACACTGTAGACAGCTCAACCGTAAGCAATTTGTTTATGTGAAAATAGTTAAATATTTGATATTTCGGTACGTGACAATTAATGAATCCTTGCATGTAAATAATTGTGGTACAAAACACAAATTAGTTAATGAGAATTCTTCCATGTTATGGCACAAGTGTGTAGCACATATTTCTAAACAAAGAATAAGGAGGAATGTGTCAGAAGGAATTCTCGATTCCTTTGATTTTTCTGATTTTAAAGTCTGTGTTGAGTGTGTTAAGGGAAAATATACAAATATTGAGAAAACTAGTGCTAACATGAGTTTAAACATCTTGGATTTAATTCATACTGATATTTGTGGTCCATTTCCTACAGTTACTTGGAATGGTCAACAATATTTTGTTATTTTCGTAGATGATTATTCTTGTGATAGGTATCTATACTTGATTCATGAGAAGTCTTAATCATTGGACATTTTCAAAACCTATTAAGTTGAAGTTGAAAATCAGCTAGGCATAAAAATTAAAGCTGTTAAATTTGACCATGGCGGTGAATATTAAGGTAGATATGATAGATTAAGTGAACAACATCTAGGCCCTTTTGCAAGGTATTTAGCAGAATGTGACATCGTTCCTCAATACACCATGCCAGGGACTCCAAGTCAAAATGATGTAGTTGAGAGACGATATCGAACCTTAAAGGATATGGTTAGAAGTATGATAAGTCATTCTTCTTTACCAGAATGACTTTAGGGGGAAGCCTTAAATACTGTAGTGTATGTTTTTAATCGAGTTCTAAGCAAAGCAGTAGCTAAAGCCCTATATGAGGTATGGACAAGAAAGAAGCCTAATATTAGGCATCTACATATTTAGGGTTATTCAATTGAGGCTAGACCATACAAGCCTAATGAAAGTAAATTGGACTTAAGAACAATAAGCTACAACTTTGTTGCATACTTAGAAAGATTGAGGGTTTTTAAGTTTTATGATCCCTTAAATAGATCCTTTTTTGAGATAGGAAATGATAAATTTATTGAAGATGTTGAATATGATGAGAGCGCTAAACTCAAGAACTTTGTCTTTAGGGAAGAACACGTTACTATTCCTACAATTGCAATTGAAAATGATTAGACAATTATGTCGACATTGTTTAAGATGCAAATCGGGACTGTCAAGACACTTCTAGGTGATCTCCTACTCATATTAAAGAACCTGATCCTATTCAATTGGAGGAGCAACAACAACCTCAATCGGAAGCGCCATTAAAGAAATCCTTTAGAGAGAGGAGATTAGTGATTTTAGATGATTATATCGTATATCTCCAAGAGCATGAGTTTGATATAGGATAGGAAGATGATCCAAAATCTTTTAGTGAATCCAAACAAAGTGTTCACTTTCATAAATGGATAGTGGCCATGAAAGATGAGATGAAATCAATGGAGGACAATGACGTTTGGGATCTTGTCGAATTGCCTAAAGATGCGAAACTGATTGGTTATAAATAGATTTTCAAAACCAAGTGGGATCCGAAAGGCAATATCAAAAGATATAAAGCACATCCTGTCACTAAAGGTTTCACTTAAAAGGAAGGCATTGATTATCAAGATTTTCTCTCCGATTTCATTGAAAGACTCTTTTAGAATCATTATAGCACTTGTAGCTTATTATGATTTGGAACTACATCAAATGAATGTAAAGATAGCGTTTCTCAATGGTGACTTTAAAGAAATAATTTATATGGTAAAACAAAAAAATTTTACGTCAGATGAATCGAAACATCTGGTATGCAAATTAAAGAAATCCATATATAGTTTAAAGCAAGCATTCTGTCAATGGTATCAAAAATTTGATCAAATGATCATTTCTTTTGGTTTTAAGGAGAACACTGTTGATCAATGTATTTATCACAAGATTAATAGGAGCAAGTTTATTCTTCTGGTCTTGTATGTCCGTGACATCCTACCCGCAAGCAGCTATATAGGCCTATTGCATGAAACCAAGAGATTTCTTTCGAACAATTTTGAGATGAAAGATCTTAGGAATGCATCTTTTGTGTTACGCATACAGATTCATCAAAATGTTCTTATGGTATACTTGGCTTATCACAAAAGATATATATTAATAAGGTGCTTAGCAATTTGACATGAAGAATTGTGCATCAGAAGATATGCCCATTGCTAAGGGTGATAAATTTAATTTGCTTCAATGCTCAAGAAATGAGATTGAAAAGCAAGAGATGCAAAATATTCCTTATGCTTCAACAGTAGGGAGTCTCATGTATGCTCAAATTTGTACGCGTCTGGATATTAAGTACATAGTTGGAATGCTTAGCATATATCTAAATAACCCTGGAATGGATCATAGGAAAGCAGTGTAGGGGGGTTATGCGATATTTATAGAGAATTAAAGATTACATGCTCACACATTAGAGGTTAGATTATTTAGAGATCTTCGGGTATTCAGACTTCAGTTTTGCTAGTTGCCTTGATAGCAAAAGATCCACTTCTGGTTATGTTTTCATGTTACTTGGAGGAGTTATATTTTGGAAGAGTGTAAAGCATTCGCTCATAACTTCTTCCATCATGGAAGCAGAATTTATAACTTGTTATGAGGCATTGAACCAGGCAATATGGTTACAAAATGTTGTCATTGGGCTGTGTATTGTCGATGGTATTGAGAGACTATTGAAAATTTGTTGTGATAATAAAGCCACAGAATTATACTCTAAGAATAATAAAAGCTCATTGAAGTCAAAGCATATTGACATTAAGTTTATTGTTGTTAAGGAGAGAGTTCAAAATCTTCATATATCTATTGAATATATTAGTACAAACTCCATGATTGCAAATCTGCTTACTAAGAATGTACCACCTAAGATGTTTCATGAGCATGTAGCTTATATAGGTGTGGTTCACTTTGATGATATTCTTGTATAGTGCGAGTTTGTTTTATTTATATTCATTTGTTATCGAGACATTTGTACTTATCAGACTAAAGTATTGTTGTTATTATTGAAACTCTAAAATAAAATTTTATTCTTTCAATTGCAGTTGAGCATAAAGTTTTTGAAAGTATGTTGTTTAACTCTTTAAGTTATAAAGTAGGATTAGTTGGAAATAGGCATGTTAAGGGATCACGTTATATGTAATTTCTATGCTATACATCTATACTTGATCTATGTCGTTGATTATATTAATCTATATGACCATTAAGGGTCTAGTTATGAAATATATGTCATGAAGATCGCTTTGATCCTATGTTAGTATAATTGATGAACCAGATTGTTTAAATATGTTACTTTATAAAGATAACAAATTTATAGCTCTTAAAGTTATTTTAAAATGTGTAAATATCAAGTGACATATGTTGCCCAAGTGAGAGATTGTTGGGAAATTATTTAAGTGGGCCACATATATCAATCAATTGTATATTACAGGCTATCTGATGTATTTAATCCATTTAAAAGTAATAATATAAAAGCTTGGATTATTGGACTTTAGGGCTTCTCATTTAATATGGGCTTTGTAATGTGTAGAGACCCAATATTTTATTTTATTTTTATGATGGGCCAAAATAAGATAAAGTATACTATAGTATAAATAGGTTATAGTCCCCAGTTTAAACATAACGTAATTCTCATTCTCATATCCCATCAATGAGTGAGATATAGAATCTCTCAAAGGTTTAGATGTGGAAGACTGCTAACCCCAATTAATCAATTCCAATGAATTCAGGTACGCTTCCATATTAATTTTCTTGATGATTGAATATGAGATCCTGTGTGCTTTATATGTATAATTTTCCTACATTATTTGGTTATTGATTACTTTTCCACAATTGGTTTTGAAAGCTACTCGTCAATGGGATTGATTGGAAATTAAATATATTTCTAGGAATTTATACAAGTTTTCTCCCCATTCCCTTCATCTTTTGAGCATTTTCTGTGTATATATGAATGCATTTTATTTTGTCCTTTAACTTTCACCATGTGTTACTTGAATTTGTTGTTGGAGACTTTATTTATTTATTATTGAAAAGTTAGAGTTCAAAATTATACATAGTTAATATCAATTACGAAAAGTATAAGTGAAATTGCCCATAGTAAAATATAATTATTTCTGACTACAAAATTATACAATTGTGTGTTGTATTTATCCAACTATATTATGATTCACTCATTGATTTTTTTTTAATTTAATTCATTCAATTTTTGTATGAATACATATTTAATTATGATTATAATTTTTTTATTCATAATTTCATAAAAAATGCAAATAATAAAACAAGACATTGATTATTGCAAACACTAGTCTTCCTCTTCCATGATGAGAAAAGTTCTTTATTTATTTATTTATTTTGGTTACAAAAGTTCTTTATTTTTTACAAACACTTAAAAGTTTATTTTAGACAGGTATTTGGGATTTTTTATACTATATTTTGATTATTGATTGACTTTTTTACTCGTTGATTTGTCCTAAATTGTTTAAAAAATTATTTTATTTGCTTTTTCATTTATTTTTATATTTTTATTTATTTACATTCATATTTGATTTTTAAGAAACTTCAGAACATGTAAGTGTTCATTCAATATGCAAAGAAACAAATAAAAAATGTGGTTAAATAGTTTAATAATATCATAAAGTTAATTTGTTTTTATCATGTAATCTTAATGAACTATGAGAATAAGTAAAAAATAAGTTGATGATGGAATTCTAATAGAATTGGCAATGTATAAATTTCTTTGAAATTTCTAGTGAAAGAAATTTTCTAAATTCCGTCAAAGTGTAGGAGAATTGATGAAAATATTTTCAATATAAGAAATTATCATTTATTTTCAAAATAAGGAAAAAATATTAAAATTAAAAAATTAAATAAAAAATTGTAGGTTAAAATCACTCAGAAAATATTTAATAAATTTGACAATAGAGCCTCTTCAATGAAGTGAGCGTGTTTTCTTGAATATTCTTGAAAAAAAGGTTTCTTTTAGAGGTTTGACCAAAGCATTGGAGAAAATCTTTAAAACAAATTTGGTAAATTCCACTAAAGTGCTCAAAGTTTTACCATTATTCAACTTTAGTCCATTAATTTGAAAAATAGACTTTAATCCAAAATTATAAATTTGACATATAAAAAATTATTCTATTAAGTTATTATTAAAAAATCTATTAACCTAAACATTTTTTATTTATGAAATATTCATAATATCTTTTTTTGGTATTAAAAATTAAAAATCTTACATAGAATAATTTTTTAAAACATTATTTAAAAATGATAAATAGTAATAAAATTCATTATTGATACTTGAGAATGTGATATTATTAATTCAAATTTAGTAATTAACTAATATATGTTAAAATCATTTGTGATTTTGAACCAAAGTGTCTATTTTTAAAACTAATGATTAGAGTTAAATTATGATAAAACCTTGAGGACCTTAGAAAAATTTATCCAAAATTTTAATATATAAACAATTAAATATTAAATAGTACCAAAAATATTAAAGACCATCTTCAGGGTTAAAAGGATAAGATATGAGTTATTGATTCATTTTCTAAATGGATGCATAGGTGGTGTTAATCCTTCTATATGTGTAATTGTACTCCTGAACTTAAATTTTATTTTTGCAAATAAAAAATTGTTGTTGTAATTAATATAACTTAATTAATTTTAAAATTTTATTAAAATATAAGATTTTTTAAATGATTATCAAACTTAATAAAAAAGATTATTGAAAACTCCCTTCTATTTTTAAAATCATCTAACGATAAAATCCTAAGACAATTTTGCCATTATGATTCACTATTTCCTAGTTTCTGAGTAGGCTTCCTTTTATTAGAAAAAAAGATTTACTAAATCTTTTTTCTTTAAAAAGTTCTACCAAATATTCTAGAGAGAAATAATTTTATACTCTAAAAATCAAAAGAGTGTTACTAGCTTTTTAGAACTAGAATAATTCAATTTTAACGCAAAAGGTTATCTCAAAAGAAGAAATTTTTGCTAGGGTTTGGTAGCGAATAGAAGATAGACTTAGGTTACAATGAAAAAAAATAAATTCTAGCACCGAGTCCATTTGGGTTAGAATTGGCACTAATTCTAAAAGAAAAGATATAGGGAACTATGAACCAAATTAAAAAAAAAAAAAACTAAATAGAATTTTTTAGACCTGCTTTAAAAAAAAAAGACAAAAGCATACCTTTAAATCTGTTTTCAGTGAAATTTACTTCCTTGAGCATGGTTAAATTCCCAATATTTTTTGGAATGGATCCATTGAATTGATTTATGGATAATTCCAAAATTTGCAGGTTGTAGCATTTGCCTATTTCCTCGGGAATTTCACCTGCAAACAAAATAAAAAATAAAGATATTACCTAGGTTTTTTTTTTTTTTTTGCTAAGTCAAACTTCATTGATTCAGAGAGTTTAAAGGTTACACAAATCATCAAATCAAAACACCGGGCTAAACAAAAAGACCAGAAACTTTTGCAACAAACAAGCCAAAGCCTCCCTCCCAACACACACCACCAAGCTTTGAACATTGATGCTTTGTCCACACCGCTTTTTGCCAACTTTGTCGCCAATTCATTAGCTTCACGACGAACTTTCACCACACCAATCTCCCGAATTGCATCCATCCTCGGACCAATTTCAAAAACAACTCCCACGGTCTCCAGGGTCTCGAATCCACATTCAAACACCACTTCACTGCAGTTTGAGACCCTGATTCTATAATTAGCTTTGCATGATCTTTCCATGGCGAACTGCCAAACAACTCCAAAGCGTAATTAATCACCATACATTCTGCCATATTCCAATTCTGAATTCCAACAGGACCCGAGAATAAAGCAACAATAATTCCCAGATCATTCCTCAAAATTCCACCACAACCTGCAGGCCTTGGACAACCACTCGAAAAGCCACTCACATTAAATTTCAACACACCTGCACAAGGCGGAGACCAACGAAAACTGATCCTAACCTGATTAACACTTATAGGAATGAAGCATGAAATTGGGGTCGACCACCAATCAGAAATAATCAATCCTCCATCCTTCCCAATAGCCTTCAACCAATGAAGCGATCTTAATTTGATAATAAACAGCAGATTTTCAATTGTCTACTGTTTCTTTTTAAACACTGTTTCATTTCTAGCCAACCAAATTAACCAGAAACAAGCTGTTACAGCAACAATCCACCCTTGTTTAGCCCCTGAGAATAGGGGATCAAAACTGCACAGCATGAAATTCCCGAGTAACCGGGGCTGACACCAGGAAACACCCCACCATTCCAAAAACTTATTCCACAACGTCTTAATCCAACCACAATTAAACAAAGATGATCAACATTTTCCTCAACCTGATTACACCACACACACAGACCTTGTTGATGAGAAATTTGCAAACCCCTACTCTTAAGAAACATCATCGTGGGAATCCTTTCTAACACCGCCAGCCAAAGAAAACACTGAACTTTCAGGGGAATCTTAAATCTCCAAAGATTGCAAAACTCAAATGAAGAATCAGATAAATAAAAGTTTTTTAACAGAAAACAAACCTTTGTCATCCTTCTCCCAAATAATTGTATCATTCCTTATTGGGACTAAAACTGTAAACTGTGAAGTATTACCTAGGATACACTTATTTTTTTAATGCAAACTATCAATTGGAGAGATTTGTTTGTTTTGTTTCTAATCTAAATCAGAGAGGTTAAGCTTTGATCATATTTTATTACAAGGTTAAGCAAATTAAATATTTTGCCTTGAAGAAAAAAATGAATACTTTTGTTATCTACTATAAACAAAAATGAAAAGAAAGCAAAAGCAAACGCGTATCTTATCTTCTAAGTTGTTATAATGCAAATATAGTTCTATGAGTTGTGTTAAATTTCCAATATTTCTTGGAATGAACCCATTGAATTAATTAGTAGACAATGTTAAATTTTGAAGCTAGTTGCATTTGCCTATACTTGATGGAATATAACTGGATAATTCATTTAGGTAAAGTAAAGCACTTCAAGTTTAGGAAGATGGAAGTACAAACCATTCGGCAAACTACCTGAAAGACTATTATCTTGAAGATAAATCTCTTTCAAAGAGAAAATCATGAAGATGGAAGATGCAATCCGACCCGATAGTTGATTGGATCCCAAGTCCAAGATCTCTAGATTGGACATGTTAACAAGTGCTTGAGGAATTGTGCCTGTAAAACTATTGTTTCCCATTTCCAACTTCTCAACTCTATGCAATTTCCCAAGCCATGATGGAATTCCCCCAATAAGACCATTGAAGCTTAATTTAAGGAGCCTCAAACGATATAAATGACCCAATTCTTTAGGTAGTTTTCCATAGAAATTGTTTTTGCTCAAGTCAAGAGAGACTAGAAATGAGAGATTTCCTAGATGTTGAGGGATGTTTCCAGTAAGATTCATATTTGGGAGAGTCAAGGCTGTTACTGTTCCATGTTTGTCATCACAAGAAACACCAACCCAACTGCAAACGGAGCTAGAGGCCGTCCAATTGTTTGCCAAGACATTGTGAGGATCAATGATATTATCTTTAAACTCGAGAAGTGCATACTGATCCGTGGTGAGATTCCTCTCATTTATAGATAAGCAAGCCATGAAACATTGCATAAACAAAATTAAAAGAAAATGGAAGTAGGTATTGTTCATGATTGTGTGATGCGTATAACAAGAAGAGAGTTCGAAAGTGAGGAACTTTAAGTGATGAAATGTAGCTAGAATGATCAAGGTAAAGCCATAAACCTTGCTTAAATAGAGTAGTCCAAGTTCTTTGCTGCCAAGGCAATTGGAAAGTGATTTGAGTTAGATTCCCCTTGCTTCCACAAATTTCTTACCCGCTGCTTGAACTTATAAGTTATCATGATAGAGATTGAAAACCCAATTTTATATTCATTTACTTAATAGAAATTGAAATATTCCTTTCAAACTATTTCACCAACAATTTATTATAAATAATTATACAGATATTCCAACCATTTTATTCTAAGTTTCATATATAAAAATCTCACCTGAGCTATTACCCAATTCATAGTTAGACCATAAAATGGTAGTAATAGAAAGTTTATATGATTTAACAACGGAACATTGAAGTTGCACGGAATTGGGTTTTTAGAAATATTTTCCACACAATTGAAAAGGTTAACTAAAGATGAAACCTGAAAGCACCCATTTACATTTTTAATCTAAAAGCAAAAAATGTTTTCAAATAAAATAATATATTAATTCATGAGCACCATATTACTTTATTTGCATCCCATGTATAAATATTATTTATGCAGGTAAATGGGATTCCAGAAAAGTCCAAGCGATGACACCATCAAGATAAGTTCCACTGACTTCTGGCAATCACGAAAACAAATATTGACAAGACTTTATTATAACTTTATTCTCATGTCAAACACTGACTATAGTAAAGAATACTTCCCCCGGCTCATGTACGACAAACTTATTGCAGTGGCCCTCCATCAACTAGATTGTGATTGGGTCTCAATACCGAAGATGGGTACGCCTCCTTGAATCGGTAAAATCCAGATTAATGCTCCGTTTGGGATCAAAGCTAGGATGAGGTTGCCTCCAAAGATTAAGCAGCTATACGTGAGTGTAGGAGGACAAGAGAACCAGTTTTTGACATCAAACTTTAAAATAATTTTACTGCTTATTTTCCAGTCAGAAAACTAAAAATTTTATTATAAATTTATAAATTTTGATCTTATTATAAAGTCAGTGATTTATAATCTTTAGATCAAGTACAATTAATCTAAATCATTGGTTAAGTTTTTTAGTTAAAAGAAAAATTAACTTGATAACTTGTTCAACTAATTTTACAGATTATCTTTAAATATTTAATATTAATAAAAATATATTATTAAAATTATAATAATTAAATGTAAATTATAACAATAACAACAAAATTATAAGATTCATCGTAAAATATCAAAATAAGCATAAAATTATTAAATTAAGTATAAAATTATTAAAATTAAGCAATAAATTATAAGTATTAGACATAAAATTATTATACATAAGTGTAAAATCACTGTTGCAATACAACCAAGGATTAAAAGAGTCATGATCCATCTTTTCAAGCGACTAGTTTTTCGTGGTGTATATATATATGCAGTTTCCCTTTATTAATTACTACTCACTAACAACTCTCCATCTTCTTTTTTATTTTTGGTATGAAGAGAGTTCTATCGTTCTTGTTAATATGGATTCAATTGCTATTTCCAATTTGATCAAAATGTTAGAAAAAAATCACAACTATCAATTGCTTTTCCATGACAATTGACGACCCAAGATACGGAATTTACCATAAAAAAGGGCATCCTGTTTGTCAATGCACGTGGTCTTTGATTGATGACCAAACAACAGGTTAGATTTAATTTTTTGTGTCTATTGTATTGTGTAAAATTATATTCATATTGTGTAAAATATAAAAATTTTGTATCAAAATTATGTTAACTGGAAAAACACAAAACATGTTTTTTAGCTTTTACCTAATTTTTATCGAATTTTAATCCGTATTACTTTCATATTTTTTTCGTATTATTTTTATGCTGTGTCTAAAATTATTGGATCTAATATTAATAGTGAAAGACTTTGTAGATGATTTATTACTTCAAGATGGAGTAATTTTGCAAGCAATTGTTTTGTGTAAGGCTCCTTGTGTCAACAAAATCCAGATAAATGCTTCATTTGGGATCAAAGCATTAATGAGATTGCCTCCAAAGGTTAAGCCTTTAGGTACATACTGAGTTAAGTGTAGTAGGACAATGAAACCGGTTTTTGACATCCTAATTCCAACTTAATTAGTGGATTGAACTCTGTATTCGAATCAATTGTCTACAAAGCGCTAATACCTTCAAATGCAAACTTTGTTTTTTTATAAACCAAAATTACTTTTTGTTAAATCTTAATTGATTTTAAGGTCTTATTAAGAGGATAAGATTTATTAAATGACCAATCGTCTAACGATTGAGATTTCATACAAAATTATTATGAAACTCTTTTTTAACGGCAAAGAAGGTGCCGATTAAAGGAAAGGCCAATTGAGCATACTTTTAAATAAAGTTGCTTCGAAAACAGATTACAAACACTTAGACAGAATAAGATGAGAATTAACGTTTTTCATCTTTTCAGCTGATCTTTTGAAAATCCATGCACTTTGCTCCCACCAACTAATATAAATAAATAAGTAAAATTTCACATACCAATTCATTGTTAGAAAAACATCATGGAAACTCATTACCATCTTGACCTCTATACATAGTAATTGAATCCTAGACGTTATTATTTTGGTTCTATTGAACTATTTCATTGCAAATTTGGTTAGATATTTCAGATTTTTCTTGAACTTAATTTTTTTCTTTATGTAAACATAAAAAAAAAATTTTTAATTACATGCGTTTGGAGTTTATACTTCTAGTTATTATCAACTTTTTCATAATTGGTTTGGAAAGGCTACCCCTCAATGCGATTGATTGTAAATTAATAAATGCACGCAAAGTTCCCCACATTTTCCTCTTATCTTTTGAGCGCACTCTGTTCCCACCTAGTTGAATTTCGATGCAATTTCTTTGTTCTTTCACTTTCACCATCCGATGGACTTTGTTGATATGTAAAAGTTTTATTGTTTACAGAAACGACATCGAAGCAGAGTACTGAACCATAGAGATAAGACCCAGGTGATATCCCATGTAAATATAATTCTAAACAGGCCACTTTCAGTCAAAGGTCTATTGATTACGACAAACAAACATTGACCAAGACTTTTCATTAATTAATTACGTCATCTCAGTCTGAAACACTGACTTTAGAAAAAATACTTCCAACTACTCATCAAATCGATTGTGATTAGGTTTTGGTACTTTTCAAGCGACTAGTTTTTCTTGTATATTGTCTTCTGCAGTTCCCATTTATTAATTATTACTCGATTGACAACTCTCCATTTTTTTTATTTTGTTTGGAGATTCGGATTTATTTTTAGACAAGAAATATATATTTGTCATTAAATCAATATTTGGGTGTACATTTTTGTTTTTGGTTTGAAGAGAGCTATTTTTCTTTTTAATATGGAATTCAATTACTACTTCCAATTTGATCAAAATGTTTAAAAAAATCACAACTTTAAATTGTTTTCCCGTGACAATTGACAAATTTTCAATTTAATCCAATGACCCAAGATATGGATTTGTACTATAGAAAAAGAGGCATCCAATTTGTCAATGCACATGGCCGAATTTGATGACCAAACAACTAGTAGTAGGACAATAGAAACGGCTCCTGACATCCTAAATCAAGCATCTTGAGTATGAAAGCATTAGAGATGCTAACATAATAACAAATGACAAGCAAATCGAATCAATACCTTATAACCAAAAAAGAAAATCGAATCAATACTTTGACATTTTAAGTAAGTATTTATGATTTTATCTTTTCTAATTTTTTATATTTAAAATTATCACAAATTAAATTATGAAATTAAAAATTACTTTGTCAACATACCACATATGACAAAACTATTGAGGATTTTTAGTGTTTACTGTTGTTTTGCTGTAACTGGTTGATACCTAGAAAATTTTATTCTTTACAGAAATCACATCTAATAATTACAACTAACAACTATTGACCAAGACTTTTTATTAATAAATTAATTAATGTAAATTCCAAAGAACTCACTTTCAGTCAGTCCATGGTCCGTTTATTACAGCAAACAAATATTGACCAAGACTTTTCATAAATTTATTAAGTCACTTCAAACACTGACTTTAGCAAATACTTCCAACCCCTTAAAATTTAATGCCGTGGCCCAGTGGCCCTGTCGCCGCCCTTCATCGAAACGATTGTGATTAGGTTTCACTACGTTTCAAGCGTCTAGTTTTTCTAGCATATTGTATTTTTGCAAATCCCCTTTATTAATTATTACTCGATTGACAACTCTCCATCTTCATTTTTTATTTTATTTGGAGATTCGGATTTTTTTTTAAACAAGAAATATATTTATATATATATTTGTCATTAAACAAATATTTGGATATATAATTTTATTTTTTGGTATGAAGAGTGCTCTATCTTTATTTTTAATACGTGGTCAATTGCTATTTTCAATTTGATCAAAATGTTCGAAAAACTCACAACTTTCAATTGTTTTTCCGTGACAATTGATAATCCAAGATATGAATTTTCCCATGAAAAAGCGGCATCTAGTTTGTCGATGCACATGGCTGAAATTGATGACCAAACAACTAGTCAGACTTAACTTTTCGTGTCATTGCACATGGCTGAAATTGTGAAAAATTATATTCATATAGTATGAAATACGAAAATTTTATATTAAAATTGTGTTGATAAGAAAAATAAAAAACATGTTTTTTTGGCTTTTACCTAATTTATATACAATTTTTATTGAATTTTTGTTTGTATCACTTTTATATTTCTTTTTTGTGTCATGTCTAAAATTGTTAGGCCTACTACTAACAATGAAAGACCTTGTAAATGATTTATCACTCCATGATGGAGTACTTTTGCTAGCAATTGTTTTGTTTAAGGCTCCTTGTGTCAACAAAATCCAGATAAATGCTTCATTTGGGATCAAAGCTTTAATGAGATTGCCTCTAAATATTAAACTTTTAGGTACATAATGAGTTAAGTATAGTAGGACAATGGTATTAGAGAACCTTTTTGTTCTTTTGTATTTTAAAAGTTTGTTGTAGCTGACTCAGCAGCATAGATGCTGAGCTGTATAGTCAGTTGTTTTTCTTTTGCCTCATATATAACATGTACAGTGTTTTCAAATGAATGAGAAAGCTTATTTTCAAATTCTTAGATTTCTCCACATGGTATCAGAGCTTTTAAAAACAAGCGATTCATCTTTTTCATTTCTCCCAAACATGTTTCCATTTTTGTCATTAACAAATCATCATGAAAGCTGATGTTGCAAAAGTCGATGTCGTGAAAGCTGAAGATCAGTCTTCTAGCCCTTATTTTTAACATCCAAATGAGAATCTTTCTTTGGTTCTCGTATCTTTTGTTCTCATCGGTCCAAATTACTATTCTTGGTTTCGCGCCATGAAAATGACACTTCTCTCGAAGAATAAACTCCAGTTTGTGGATGGATCTCTGCCTCATCCATCAAAATCAGATCCTCTCTTGCTCGCTTGGGAGTAATGTAATATGATGGTTCTTTCTTGGCTTCTTCACTTTGTCTCTTCTTCTATCGCACAGAGTATCATTTGGTTGGATAATGCCTTTGATGTTTGGAAGGATCTTCATGATCGTTTTTCTCAAGGTGATTCGTTTCGAATAGTTGAGTTGCAAGATGAATTATATTCTTTTCAACGGAAAGGCCTCTTAGTTACTAATTATTTCACATAACTGAAGATTATTTGGGACAAGATTGCAAATCTCAGGACACTACCATACTGTTCTTGTGATCTTAAGTGTTCTTGTGGAGCTCTTGATCTAGCTCGTACGTATCAAGGAAATGATCATGTGATCAGATTTTTGAAAGGACTTCATGAGAATTTTTCTACTGTGAAGACTCAGATCATGTTGATGGAACCTCTGCCATCCATCAACAAAGCTTTTGCACTTGTTATACAGCAAGAGTGGCAACTCACAGCTATGATGGCTACACCTCCACAGTAGTTTTTTGAATCTACAACGGCTTTTGCTAATAGATCATCCTCTGGTAGTTCAAATCTTAGAAAACAGATGCCTAGTGCTAAGCGACCCGTTTGTTCATATTGTAGTTACACTGGTCATTTGGTGGACAAATGTTACAAAAAACATGGATATCCTCCTAGATATAAATCAAAGACGAGAACTCCTACTGTTAATCAAGTAGAAAGTAACTTTTCTGGTGATTGCAATTTGCAGCCTACTCTTGCTCAGTCTAATGTTGTAGCAGCAAGCAATGTGTCCACTCGACCAGTGTTTTTTACTCCAGAGTAGTATAACAAGTTGCTGAATCTCATTTAGTCTACTGATATAGCATCTTCATCCAGTGCTTTTGCTGTTACTGCCATTGTTGTTTCTCCCAAACCTGATATATTTGTTGCTTCTTGCACTATCAAACAGTCACCCTTTTCTTTTGCTTATTTGTTTGATACTGGAGCAACTGACCATATAGTTTGTTCTCTTCAGTCTTTTGATTCTTATAAGCCTGTCACTAATGCATTTGTCAAACTTCCTACTAGTCAATTTGTTACTATTACACATGTTGGTACAGTAAAACTTTCACCGCAACTCATTTTACACAATGCCTTATTTGTTCCTTCCTTTTCTTTTAATTTGATTTTAGTAAGCCAACTAACCAAGAACCTTAATTGTTTTCTAATCTTTCAATCTGACTTCTGTGTGATTCAGGACGTGAGGACTTTGAAGATGATTGGGTTAGCTAGGCAAAGACAAGGATTATATCAGCTTGTTGATAATATTGCACTAGATACTCTTCAATCTCAAACACCACAATTGTCTCTTTCTTTGCAAAGTTCTTCTTTCAATATTTGGCATTGTCACCTAGGACATATGTCCTTAAATAGAATGAAGCTCTTACATATGGTAGACAATTCCATTTCTGTAAACAGTTTCCAACCTTGTGATTTTTGTCATTTTGCTAAACAAAAGAGATTACCCTTTTCCAACAGTGCTTCTGTTACTACTCATTGTTTTGAATTGATTCATGTTGACATTTGGAGGCCTTATCATACTGCCTCTTTATATGGACACTATTATTTTTTAACCATAGTAGATGATCATAGTAGGCATACATGGATTTACCTTATGAAAACCAAGGCTGAAGCTAAACATTTGCTGCAAAATTTTTGCCTATTTGTTAAAACTCAATTTCATAAATCTATCCAAACCATACGATCTGATAATGGCCAAGAATTTAATTTACCTACCTTCTATTCTCTCAAAGGAATTGTTCACCAAAGGTCCTGTGTTGAAACCCCTCAACAGAATGGAATTGTTGAACGCAAACACCAGCACATTCTTAATGTTGCTAGAGCTTTGAAGTTTCAAGCTCATCTGCCACATTCTTTTTGGGCAGATTGTATCAGTCATGCAATTCATATCATTAACAGAACACCATCTCCTTTGCTTGATAATAAAACCCCGTTTGAATTTTTACACCATAAACCTCCTACATTTTTCCATTTTCGAGTCTTTGGTTGTCTTTGTTATGCTTCAACCTTGTCTTATTCTCGTTCAAAATTTGATTCAAGAGCTGTCAAGTGTGTTTTCTTAGGCTTCCCTGCTGGTGTCAAAGGATACAAGTTATATAATCTTCACACTTCCAAAGTTTTCATTTCCAGAGATGTCATTTTTTATGAAACCTCTTTTCCTTTCTCCTATTTATCTGATATACAACCTTCTGATAATGTTCCTCCCATACTTCCCTATTTATCACTTGATTTTCCTTCTATTTCTCATGATTCCACTAGTGTACCTGTTAACAGTGTTGATATTTCCATTGACTTTTCTAGTCCACCTTTCAGATGCTCTAACTCTTGTTAATCACACCATTCCTCCAAGAAGGTCAATTAGACAATGACACCCACTACACTATTTGCAAGATTTTCATTGTTTTTTAGCTACTTCTACTAACTCTTCTATTCCACCTACTACTCCTTCATCTTGCACACCTTATTCTTTATCTTCTGTTCTTTCTTATAATCGTTGTTCTCCTTCCCATTGAGCTTTTGCTCTTTCTTGCCTCTGTTGTTGAACCAAAAACATACAGTCAAGCTGTACAACATCAGTGCTGGAGAGATGCTATGGCAGCAGAATTGGATGCTTTGAAGGTAAATAATACTTTGGAGCTTATTGATTTACCAGCTTCTAAGTCAGCCATAGGCTGTAAGTGGGTTTATAAAGTAAAATACAAGGCAGATGGCAGCATTGAGAGGTATATAGCTCGACCTGTTGCTAAGGGCTACACTCAACAACCTGGTGTTGATTTCACCGACACATTTTCCCTTGTGGCTGAAATGACCACAATCAGAACTCTTTTGGCTTTGGCTGCTGCACACAATTGGTCTTTACATCAGCTTGATATCAACAATGCTTTTTTGCATGGTGACTTGAATGAAGAAGTGTTTATGCAACTTCCCTTTGGTTGTTCTTCATCTAAGCCTGGTCAAGTCTGCAGACTCTTAAAGTCTTTGTATGGACTCAAACAAGCTAGCCGACAGTGGTATTCCAAACTGTCTACAGCTTTACTAGATCGTGGTTTCTCCCAAGCTCTTTCAGACCACTCTCTTTTTGTGAAAACCACTGATTCTTCCTTTATAGCTCTCTTAATCTATGTGGATTATGTGATCCTTGCTAGTAACAATGATCTTCTCATTACTACATGAAGACTTATCTGGATTTTGCTTTCAAAATTAAAGATTTGGGAGTTCTGAAGTATTTTTTAGGTCTTGAGATTGCTCGATCCACTTTTGGAATTCACATATGCCAACGCAAGTATGCTTTTGAGATCCTCCAAGATACTGGTTTCTTAGGCTGTAAACCAGCCTCTTGTCCTATGGTTCCTACTTCTAAGCTTTCTAAGGATTCTGGGCTTTCTAAGGATTCTGGGACTTTCTCAGAAGGCCCTATTGTATACAGGAGACTAATTGGCAAACTATTAGATTTGACCACCACAAGACCTGACTTATCCTTTATGGTCTAACATCTTTCTCAGTTTCTTGACAAGCTTACTGATCAGCACTTGCAAGTTGCTCATCGAGTTTTGTGATATATCAAAGGGTCCCCTAATCTTGGACTCTTTTTCTCTACTACTTCAGACTTTCAGCTATAAGCATTCTGTGATTTTGATTGGGCTTCATGTCCTGATACGAGATGATCGGTAACTGGTTTTTGTATTTTCTTTGGTGATACTTTGATCTCCTGGAAATCGAAGAAACAACATATTGTTTCTCGTACCGATTGATGGCTTCATCCACTTGTGAACTTCAGTGGCTTCTATACTTGCTTCATGATCTTTATGTTCCTCATCCCAAACCTGCTCTTCTTTTCTATGATAGCAAATTTGCCATTGCTATTGCCGAAAATCCTATTTATCATGAGAGAACAAAATATATTGAAATAGATTGCCATTTGATTTGACAAAAATTGCAAGCTAGAGTGATTCATTTGTTACATGTCTCTTCTTCCTTTCAGTTAGCAGACTTGTTCACTAAACCACTTAGTTCTTCCAGCTTCTCTTCTTTGGTTAATAAGCTTCATCTTCACAACTTCTACACTCCAACTTGAGGGGGGCTATTAGAGAACATTTTTGTTCTTCTTTTGTATTTTAAAAGTTTGTTGTAGCTGACTCAGCAACATAGATGCTGAGCTATATAGTCAATTATTTTTCTTTTGCCTTATATATAACCTATACAGTGTTTTCAAATGAATCGAGAAAGCTTATTTTCAAATTCTTAGATTTCTCCACAAATGGAACCGGTTTTTGACATCCTAATTCCAACTTTCATAATGCAAACTTTAATATTAGTCTAGGGCTTAATTTCTTATCAGAAAACTGAAGTAAAGTAGATATGGACTGGCATTGTACAAATACTTTTCTCATTTTTCTAATTAAAAGTTTGAAAAAGCAAAAAAAATCTTCTAGTTCCGTTGTCAACTGTCATATTCTTTCCAAATGGAAAGCCAATTTTATTACCCCAAACAATACATTATAATTGTAGCCACATTGATATGCATTAAAGTTAAAAACAACATTTTCTTGTATTGTATTATTCATGCACAACTTGTAGCTTGGAAAGATTGTGGTTGACTCAAGACTTGTACGATCAAATTCTACCATATATACCAAAAAAAGAAGTTTAATAATTTGATGCACTGCACTTTGTCAATTCAATTATTTCCAATAAGACATTTTGTGGTTATAGAAATCAATGGTTCCGACCAAAGCTTTTACAGACCAAGAGCAATATAACATAACAATACGTTTAGGAAAAAAAATAAAGTAAGTCTACAAACAAGCATGAAATATTATAGTTCTATTAGCACCTGAATGTATAGGCAAACTAAGTTTATAAACAAGCATGAAACATTATAGTTCTATTAACACCTGAAAGTACAAGCAAACTCTACCCTTTCTATCTCTTTTGTAAGTGTATCCACTTCATTAAAATTTTCCATTCTTGCCAATGCCTAGAGTCAACATTAGAAATTCAGGAAAAAGCAACTTTAGAATTGCAGATTCAATGAGTTTTTAACTTGACCTAAGGTGATTTAGAGAAACAAAGCTTCTTTTATAAAAAAATATCTTAGCTAAAGTTGAACTTTGAACACCAAGAGGATGATATAACATTCTAAAGATCAAACCTTTTACATCTCTTAACACCCCTCCAAAGCCAACCAAACCAGACGATCTAAACTTTGTTGATATTTGGTTCAATGTTCTAGACATTCAATTGTAAAACAGCAATGCACTCTTAACTCCATCTTCTAAAAGGAGGTTTTAGTCTCACAAAACAGGGAAAGGAGACGAGAGATGAGTGCTACTAAGGCATGCCACCAGAACTCTATTGATTTAGAATCCACATGAATTTGATTAGGCGGTAAGATTGGTTTTGATCAAATAATGGTTATGGTGCGATTAGTTACTATAACAGTGAGATTTGATATTGTGATGAGATTAAAATTTGATATGGGAAAGCCTAATCTAAGGAAGGCTTATCATGAAGATGATCCATTAAAGCCATATGGCATACTCTTAGTGGGCCACGTGGCAAAATGGCGAGAGACCACTTGCCGCCTAGTGGGATACCACCTCCCTCCTGGCAAGAGATCACTACTCAGGCGGGAGACCATCTCTTGCCTACGAGAAGCCTTCTCTCGCATCATTGTAGGTAGTCTCTCGCATCTAGCAAAGAAGCTTCCTGCACGATCATTGTAGCCTAGAGAAGGCCTGCAGGAGGCATCCTTTCGCTTCCGAGAACAACAGTTGTTGGAGTCCTTGAGACGTACAGGGAACAAGTTCTTTGGAAGCACAAAAAAGAATATTGCCCTAAGGTAATTACTCTACAGTAGCGGTAATTCACTCGCCTATAAGTAGGCCATAGGGATTATTCTATTCCCTAATTTTTGACTACTTCTGGCTTTTACATTCAATGCTTCCAAGAGTACTCTGCTGACTTAAGTATCAGAGTGCCTACGTAGGGAAACACCCCTTGCATCTCTCTGACTCTTTTGTTTTTGTAGAATCATCCAGTGCCACGTGTGCAAAAGCATCAAATTCCATACGTTAGCAACTCTTCATTATTGTTTTGTGCAACAACAATTAGCGTTGTCTCTGGGAAAATTGAAATAAAAGCCAATTGAAATTTTGAAGATGGTGAGAACAATGTCAACTACTATCATAGATGGAAGTATGAGAACTCCGTGAGTTCTCCTGAACAACCAACCCGCCATAAGACACAGGTGAACAGGGAAGCAGAGAGAACGATAGTGTCCATGGTCGAATTCAAAGCTTTGAAGCGGCAGAGCGAAGAAACAACTTAGGCGCTAAGGGCTATGGTGGATCTGTTTAAGGGAGTCCTCCCGCAAATGAGCCTGCCATAGGCCGTACAGAACCTTATGGGAGAAACGAGCCAAAGGGCGCCATCACCGATGCCAAGTGGATAAAATGCTCATGTGGCGGCAGACCCTCCACTGAGATAAGAGGTGCAACCTACGAGAGAGTCTCAAAACCAGCAAGATGTGACAGGGCCCAGGAGTAAACAGCTTGCCGTAGGGTCCCTGCTATAGTATAAGGTTGCGAGAAGCTTAGGACTTGCTGCAAGGTTTAGGCGACACAGTCTTGAGACCATGCGGTAGGGTGCTGGGCAACAGGTTGTTAAGACGGCAACAAGGTCCTCTATGTTACATTAAGACTCGTCCAATCTTGTCAGATCTGGACCGACTCAAGGTGTAGGAGGTGTTAGAAAGATGGATATCAGGTAAAGACAACCTACTAATGGAGGAAAGCACTTGGTAGACTGACTTGGAGTTAGACCCCACTTGGAACATGCAAATGACTCGAGGAGACGCCTCTTGAGGAAAAGGGAAAGAAGTGATTGTCGAGGACCAACCCGATTTATCTCGTATTGAAAGGGATAGAGATCAGCTTGCTCTCGCAGTTGTTATGAAAAAGATAATAGAACAAGTACTGGAAAAGAAGAAGTTAGTGTCAATAGAGGAAAGCCAGAGGAGAAGGGTACCATTTAGCGCGGCCATCATGCAAAAACCACTGCCCCCAAAGTTCAAGATGCCGCAAATGACTGTGTATATAGGGAAGATGGATTGCTATGATCATATATAAAACTATGAGGCCTTGATGTTACTACATGGATAGGAAGATAAGATAATGTGTAGGCCTTTTTGCTCACTCTAACAAGGCATGCGATGAAGTGGTTTAACAGTTTGCTCGAAGGATCCATTGCCTCTTTTGATCAGTTGTGGAATGAGTTCCTCAAGGCGTTTGTGGTGAATAGCCAAAGAAAGAAGGAGCTGACTTATTTGCTCACCCTTAAGCAAGGAAGAAAGGAATCGTTGAAGAGCTATGTAGATCGGTTTAGGGATGCCACTTTAGAGGTACATGATTTACAAGTAGGATTAGCTGTGGCAGCCATGTTATAAGGGACTAGGTCTGATAAGTTGCAAGAGTCCCTGTCGTTAGACCAACCAACTATAATCTCGGACTTATTCTCTCGAGCAAATAAGTACATAACCTAAGAGGAAGTGATGAAAATGGTATCAGTTGAGGAGCAAAAGGAAGGAAAGAAACGAGGGAGAGAAGCCTTTGGGGGGTCTTCCAATCAATCGAGTAAACCTAAGAAAGCCCCCAAGTTAAAGTATACCACTTACACTCCATTCACTGAATCTCGGGCATTAGTGTTGGCTGTTATCGAAGGGTTAGGTCTTATACAGTTCCCGAAGAAGACCTCAGGAATCTAGGTCGTAACCTGGATTCGTATTGTAATTTCCACTCTACATATGGACATTTAAGGAGAAGTGTAGAGAGTTGATGGATCAACTTGAGGAGCTGGCGCGGGAAGGCAAGATAGAATGATTTGTATGGAGAGGCGAAAGAAATAATTATCCCGCACGTAATAGGGGAAATAATCTTAGAGACAGGAGAGATAGAAATAGAAGGAATGGAGGAAGAAATGAAGATGCGAGGAGAAATGAGAACAGGATAAGAGATAGAAGAAATCAGGAAGAAGATAATGAGCCCACGGGTCCAGCAATCAATGTTATATTTGGAGGGGAATCATTAGTTGGCACTTCCTCTTCATCTAGAAAGTCTTATGCCCGACAAGCCTACCAAGTAAACTTGGTGATGGAAGAGAGATAGGATGAGGAGCCTATTACCTTCACACCAGCTGATAGGGGGGATATTGTGATTCCTTATGATAACCCAGTGGTGATCTCAGTAGTCGTGATAAAGCATCCAATCAGTCAGATTCTCGTCGATAATGGGAGTTCGGTAAACCTGATTTACTGGAACTACTTTGAAAAAATGAACATCTTGGAGGATAGGTTAAAGCCAGTGCCTACTCCATTGTATGGATTTTTTGGAGAAAAAGTGAAAGTAGTAGAAGTGGTTCATTTACCAGTTACATTAAAGGAAAACCCAAGGAGTGTCGTCCGAAAGGCATTGTTTATGGTGGTGAAATCGACTTCAATTGCATACAATATGATTTTAGAGCGACCATTATTGAACAATATGAGGGTAGTGGTCTCCCTCTGTTATTTGTTTATGAAGTTTCTGACGCCTCATGGTGTAGGTCAAGTGAGGGGGGACCAAAAGAAGGCCAGGACGATGATAGAGAGAAGGTAGTTTATGTTGGGAATCAATTGCCTAATGAAATGAAGAAGGAGATAATTTAGTGTTTGAAGGAGAACATTGATGTTTTTGCTTGGACTCTCGATGACAGGCCTAGGATTGATCCTAAGGTTGCTTGCCATCGGTTGAATGTAGTTCTAAGAACCAAACCGGTCAAGTAAAAGAAAAGAAATTTTGCCCCGGAGAGACAGAAGGTAATAAACAAAGAGATCTTAAAGCTGCTACAAGCGGGGTTTATCAAAGAAGTCGATTATCCTCAAATGGTTCGAAAATGTGGTCATGGTGAAAAAAGCCAATGGAAAATGGAGAATGTTCGTGAACTTCACTGACTTAAATAAGGCTTGCCCCAAGGATTTTTATCCGTTGCCTCATATTGACAAACTAGTGGACGAGACCTCTGGGTATGAGTTACTTAGTTTCCTGGATGCCTTTTCGGGGTACCACCAAATCATGATGCATCTGGAGGATGAAGAAAAAACTTCCTTTATTACCGATAGTGGAATATATTGCTATCGAGTGATGTCGTTTGGTTTGAAGAATGTCGGGGCCACGTATCAGCAAATGGTAAACAAAGTATTCAAGAACTTGTTAGGTAACATCATGGAAGCTTATATGGATAATATGATCATAAAAAGTCGTAGGGGAGAATCACATGCCGAAAAAATGTCAGAAGTGTTTAAGGTGTTACGACAATATAATATAAAGATAAATCCCAACAAATGTTCGTTTGGAGTATGATCGGGGAAGTTCTTGGGATTCATGATCACTAATCGGGGAATTGAAGCTAACCCCGAAAAAATTTAGGCTATCTTGGACATGAAGCCACCCAACACTGTCAGGGAAGTTCAAAGGTTAACTGGGAGGATAGCAGCCTTAAACCGCTTCTTGTCCAAATTGGCAGAGAAAAGTTTGCCATTCTTCAAGGTGATAAAAGAAGGGAAGAATTTTAAATGGACCGAAGAATGTAAAGCTGCTTTCGAGAAGTTGAAGGACTATCTGAAGGAGTTGCCACTACTATCTCGGCCTCAGCCTGGAGACGAACTTTTTATGTATTTGGGTGTAGGCGAAAAGGTAGTGAGCACTGTCCTGTTGTGTCACATCCCCAAAATGTACAGTTTTTACCACATTATAACACCACACGTGACGGTTGGGCTGCCTGCAATGCCTTTATCACTCACTTATGAAAAACAATAACTACTATTATACTTAAATTAAATCAGTAGTTGTAACGCCCTCGAAAGCCAAGATTTTTGGGCTAACTTTTTCCTTCACTTCCTATGTTTGTCACTCGCTCAGTGTAGCTAAAACCTAATGAGTAGAATCCTACTCTTATAGTTGTTTAAGACTAGTTGTCTAAGGTCCCAGTATAGTCTTCTTGTAAGACGTGCCGAAAATGACACTGAAAACTTCCGCCCCTATTTTATTCCATTATCGATCCCCATACTAACTACATCATCGTTTCAACCTGTAGCAATTCCAAATCTCAATATAACTTCTGAAATACTTGGCATCCATTGATTCAATATATAAATATATCGAGATTTCAACTTAACTACATAACACAGTATGTTTACAGACTCGATATCTCCTAGTACTTACATCCTGAATCCTATACACTGTGTACACAAAAGAATTTAATTTGAGATATAAACAAAAGAACAAAAGATTATACCTTGGCTCAAAATACAACTTTCTGCAACTCAACAAAAAGACTCTCGATGCACCACGCTCGTGCCGAGTCTACCTGAAATAATCTGAGGTGGAAGGGGGGTGAGCTAATGCCCAGTAAGAAAACATACGCTAAGTGATATTAGATATCCTACTATGTTCATGCATGTGTATGCGTGAATAAGTGCGTCAAAACTCATGCTTAAGTATGTCTTACGAAAAAATGCAAAGTTGACAAATCATTGTTCTATAAGCTATAAAAACACTTGCACTCACGCATTTATAAAATCGAAATACACAATCAAATATTTTCAAGAGACAGGAATTCATTGATAAAGGTATAGTAATATAACCGAGATCTTTGGAAATAACCGATAAGCTATCTATGAAAGCATCCATTGTAGCTAGCAGTGGTTACTGTTCCGAACCAAGATTCTATCCATGATCATGAATCATCCCAGCACCAGTGATCATCTAGTAGCTGAGGTACAAGTCACAACTATTTGTCGGACGCCTGGAAGAACACAAAGCATCCAGGACCTAGAAGATCACAAAGCATCCAGGATATTTCATGATACTTGCTACACAGGCTCACTAAATGCCACATAGGCATAGGTGAGTGCCACACAGGCTTAATAAACACCACACAGGCGAGTGCCACACAGGCTCAGTAAACGCCACACAGGCGAGTTAAGTGCCACACAGGCAAATTCCAAGCATCCCCTGTCTCTTATGCCAAAATTCATGTAAGAATACTTTTACAATGTATCTTGAGTATATGAGGCATAATTCGTATTAAACCCTCACGTTTTGATAACCTCATCGTACAAAACATATTTTAAAAAGACAGTATCTCGATGACTAGTAATGGTGCTTAAGGTATATGAGGTTTTAAATACATTATAGAATTTAAACCAATGCCAAAAATCTATTTAATAATTTCTAACGAAATTTCGGCATTATGACGGCATAGGTAGAACACTACCCAGCATCATAATCCACAACCAAACAACCTGCATAAAATGCCAACCAACAGTGTGTTCATCCACAAATCCGACACAGTTCAAATTCAAGACCATTTGCACTTCAACTCAGTTCAATATGTATGAAATTCAACCAAGAATGCATTTAGAATCAATAAGTATTAAATAACAATAATTTGGACATACACAACATAATAGACTAATAAACATTTACCGTATATTCCCTTACCTTTGAAATACCAACTTTGTGTTTTGTCCACTCTTACCAAATACTTCCCCTTCACTCCTACATTCATAATCTTCTCATCATTATTCCTATTTGTGTATGTGTGTATATATATATATATATATATATATATATATGTATAGGGATTATATTCCACAGTTGGACCATATGCGATTGTCGATCCAAAACTATTACTATACTTGTTTTCGAAATTCGCTGGCCATTGTAGCACTAATAATAATAAGTCCTCAAGCTTCTTTCACCAACAACACCCTACAGAAATTTTAACATAAATATTTATATTATTAAGACCAAGCTCAATCTACTAAAATAGATTTTCACACCAACAAGCCACAAAAGAAATAAAACTTCTTTACCGTAAGTCTTACTTCCTGTTTAGTGCTTCAACTGATAGGAAAACCGTTAGTGCCTACACCCCGTTTTGTTTTAATGCCTTCACTCTCCCAAATTCCACTTCGTCTGGACTTGGAAAAGAGAGAATCCAGCAGCAAAGCACAACTCCCCTACTATTGCATTTTCTGTTTTCGGTGTCTTTCCCTCTTCACGCCTAAACTTGCTTGTTTTGAACCCTTCCAATTTGCCGCCCAGATAGCCACCAAAATCAGAAACCTTTGGTCCAGATTCAGCCTCCCAATGGCAGCTTCAGACCATCTCCAATGCCACACCTTCAGCCCTTTATGAAAAGCCTTTCCGTTCAGCCTTGTCTGCTCTACCGTTTCCTCCTTTTTTCTTCCCTTTTCCGGTACCGAACAACCCTTCCTTTCCTTTCCCAAATCGCCAGACAACTTTTCCTTTCTTTTCCCCAGTCGTCGAACAGCCCTTCTTTGGCTGTTCCCGGTTCAGTCGAGAAGCCCAGCCACAATCTCTCTAATTTTTTTTTCACTCTCGTTGCCCCCTTTCTATTTCTTTCCTGTTCTCCCCTTTCATTTCTTTATTCTTTTGTTTTTTTTTTTTTAATTTGAATCCCACGTGAGTGGGATAAAGCTGGCAGCCGATTGGCTTCTTGAAGAAGCCAATCGGTTTTTCATCAGATTATCATTATTATTTGATTATTATATTATTATATATAAGTATATTTGATATTATACAAGTACTTTATTGCAACATCAAAGTAATATTTTATTTTATCTATTTTGTTTTATCTTATATGTGTATACAATATTTATTATTATTATATATATATGATGTATAGGTATGTAGCTACACCCAAGACTCACACTTAGATTTAATAATTCTATTTATTTCCTATTTTAACTAATTGAAATACATTAAAATCAACTTTATGAACTTAGTTGATTTACACAAGGTCTAACCAAAATTCATCGGCTTGCTGTAGCTTGTCTCACCTGAGCTCGAAGTAGACAGGATCACTTATCTCCGGGGCTAATTAAGTTGTGCCGAGAGGTCCACATGTCTCCATGTCCCTATGTAATTATTTAAATTTATTTTCATTAGTTATAGAATTATGCTAAAAATAAACAATTAACTTAATATTGTAAGAATTTTTCGGTTATTACAGTAGTCGATGAGAATATTTACTGCAATATATATACAGTATGTACACGTGTTCTACATCCCCGGTACAGGAATTATACAAAGGTAGTACTGTACAACTATGTCTGAAAACATGTAAAAGAAATGCTACCTCCAGGATCCATTAAGTGCTGCCTTGGGGTCAACTACAACGCAGCCAAATCCGTGGAACAAAATCACTGAAGATAGTTTATGGAGTGAGAAAATAAAGGGGTGAGCTAACTCGCTCAGTAAGAGAATTGTATGTAAAACTGATACTATAAAATCTATATGCTAAAAACATTTGCATCCTAATAGCTCACTAAACTCAAAACAGCATGGATATTATAGTCGGCTAGGAATATCGGATAGAGTATGGAATGTATTTTAGAATACCGTACGTGTTCCGACTCCTAGAAGTGACAATAGGGAGTAATCGTTTTCTCTTGATATTCAAATCCAAGTAAAACATTAAAATATTAGCATAATAAATCACTTAAGTGAATAAATAAGGAATTAATATTTCTTTCAACAAATATTCATTTCCCCACTTGTAAAACACTGTATAATGTTTATTTCAACACGTAGTATATCAAAAGCTCAGTAGCTGCAATAAATTTGGTACCAGCTAAAGGTTCAGTGAAAGGTACAATCATCAGTACAGTATCATGGAGACCAGGCAACACCCTAAATTTATCATGCTATAATAATATCCCGAATAACACATGAGATCTATGACCATAGTCTATGGGGTCCACAGTGTGCACTGATCAGGTGTCCATCGAGACGCTGATAATAGGATCAGTATCTATCAGCACTAACACGTGACACGTGAGCATGATATGAGGCCTAGCAGTTTCAAAACAGTAAACACGTGATATAAACCCCATTTATAAAATCAATTTCACTGAATATATGTTTAATCAATCCATAAATATTCATAAGGAAAATATTTTCATCTTATGAATAACAATTTATAAAATATTCTTATTGTAATAATCATTCCAGAAAATGTTCTAAATATTTATAGAACAATATAAATCACATGCTGGTACTTTCACATAAATAAAATTCCTTAGCAGGAATATTTAAATATAGTTTTTCGGTAACTATAAAATTATGCAATTTAATGAATTTCATGGAAATTTCCCAAAATTCCACTCATTTCCACTTTATAAAAATGCTAGAAATATTTTCTAAATATTTCTATAATTTTCGGCAGAATGACGACTATTTATAACTTAGCCTTCTTACACGGAAATTACAGTTTATAATTTCAACAGCAGCCACAATTTCACCAAATTTCACCACCTTCAAAGGCAATTTATATCCAAGTTATTTTATAAAAATAGTGTAAACCAAACTATGCATTTACAGTATCCCTACGGCTCACACACGCATCCCTTACCTGTATGATGAAATCTAATCGTTTGATAGCACCACGTACGAATCACCTCTCCCGGGTTGCAATAAAATTCACCCAACATCATTATTCACCATAATTAAAATTCTAATAATTTTTCTTGCACTAAATTCTATATTTTTTCAGTAGAAAATATTAAACCTGTATAATTTGCACCGGTGCTAAAACCTATCTTCGGCGATTTAACTCCGAATTGAATTCCGACTTCACCATCAGTCTTCTTATAATTTCTACAGTCTCTTAACACCCTAACATCATAATTTGAAGCATCAAAGCTCTCCCATCTCACCATGGCCAAAAATGGCTTCTTGCCATTTTGTGATTTTTCCACAATTTAACTATTATACCTTGTTTAATCATGCTTAATCATCATCCTAACCTTATTTTTATTCATCAAACCATAGCAATTCATGGAAATTCTCCCTTGGCCGAACACCCCCTCTAAAGGTTGAGCATGATTTAGCCAAATTCAACCTAAACTAACACCATAAATATGCTTAGGAAGCTTAATTCTCTTAAAATCTATCATTAAAATTCAAAGAACATAAATACATAATAAATGGGTACCTTGGCCGAAACCTTAGGGGCTGGTTTTCTCTTGATTTAGCCACTTAATCAAAGGGCTATTGGTATGTTTAGAGAGAGGAAGATGAGTAGAGTATTTTTTTGTAGAAATAGCTTAATGAAATTAAGGTGGAAATTTGGTGTTTTTGGAAGCTTTTAGCTTCTTTTCTTTTGTTCTTCCATGGAGTAATGAGATGAAGGGAAGAGGATGAAGAAACAGTGCCGGCAGCAGCTGGAAAAATATAAAAATAATTTGTAGAAATTTTAGAAATGCTAGGAATTACAAAAATGCCATTATGTGTAAGTTTTTTGGTCTCCGAGGTCTTTTTTCTTTTGAAATTTTTATAACTAGGCATTTGAACTCCAAAAATTTATTTTTCATCACCAAAAATTCATATTAAGTGTATTTTGATGCATGGTGGTGGTTTGGCTCGGGTTTAGCCTTTTCGAGAAGGTGAAATTACTAAAATACCCTTATGGGTAAATCGCGTAGAATTCTAATTTGACTATCGATTCGGTCTATCTATTTACATAACCCATGACTTTTTTCATGTAGAATATCATTCTTTACTCACTAGATTAAATTCCCATTTATTTTTACCTCAATTTACGAAAATGCCATCGGGCTATGTACTTAAACATCATTTCCTAAGTTGTTTTCATACTCTTCAAAAATAATCTAAATGAGGAAATTTAGACTTAAATTTCATACCGTATATTTATTAGACCCTCTTTGTATTATTTGTCCGATCTCAAATCCATCCGGGCACTATATAACTTGTGGAGCCCACCGTACTGTACTGGCTTGTATTTGTGAAATTCACATGAAATGAACAGTGTGAGTGTCCTTACATGTGAACCAGTATCTGAATACACGGTTCTCACATGTTGAGAAAAGATGGGGATAGAGACTGCTCGATCTACTGTGCAAGCAAAGTCCTATTAGATGCAAAGACAAGATATCCCCAAATTGAGAAGGTGGCCTTATCGTTGGTAATGGCAACTTGAAAGTTACGACCATATTTCCAAGCCCATTCAATAACTATTTTGACAAATTAGCCTTTAAGACAGATATTACAAAGGCCAGAACACTCGGGGTGTTTGACCAAGTAGGCAGTCGAGTTTAGTGAATATGATATTCACTCCCAGCCTTGTTAAGCGATAAAGGGGCAAGCATTGGCCAGAATTTATTATAGAATGCACTGGTCGAGAGGCCCAAGAAGAATTAGAGATAGTTTGGTGGAAATTATTTGTAGATGGAGCTCGTAGCATGGATGGTAGTGGAGTTGGATTTGTATTGATCTTGCTCGAAAGGGAAGCCTACGAGTATTCCCTACACTTTAATTTTCCAAGCTCCAATAATGTAGCTGAATACGAAACCTTGATAGCTGGAATGAAGCTAGCTGAGAAATTGGAAGTTAGCAATCTGATGGCTCATAGTGACTCCTAATTGGTGGTAAATCAGTTCTATGGTGAATACGAGGCACGGGAGCCAGCCCTAATACCTTACTTGCAGAAAGTTTAGCTATTAGCACAGTCATTTAGAAACTCCCTATTAAACTAGATAAACCGGTATGAAAATAGTCACACAAACGCCCTTTCAAAGCTAGCCTCCTTTAGAGGA